>OX596211.1:8653594-9253594 GCA_951394215.1 Glyphodes perspectalis | reverse complement strand
AATTACTTAATCTCTAAATCGCATCGCTTTACCATTGGACGATACGCTTAAACATACGGCGCGACCTCTCATAAAATGGTAAGATTTCGTATTTTTATCATTTCTCTATTATTGTCAATATTGGTTTTTGTGAAAGATATTATTACTTAATATTAAGCATTTATGTTAAGCGAAGCAAGAGATGCAGCTATATTCTTGCACAGTCAGCCAATATACGTATTTTTGGCAAACAATCTTAAGCCAATTTTATTTGCAACTACAAAAAAGAATCCACCTTTTCTTCCACCTAAGAAAAAGTCTTGGAATTCTTTAATTGTAGCCAAATTCAATCAGAATATTATAATACCTTTTTATAACGATGAGTTTACTTTTTCTATTCTTACAATATTTCAAACACAATAATCTACGGCTTTAGGAAACGAGCAAATGTGCTACACGCATGTAATTTATTTTCACCACCCCCAAAAATACAACAAAAGGAAAGTACCAGCCCCAACCGTTGAATGACACAACGGGCCTAATAGGCCCACCATTAAAATTACCTCTCACAAAACAACATTCCCTTCAAAACTCCGTAATGTTTATTACGCCAAACATCTCGTCTCTAATACTGGCTATTATCCTCGTGAATTGTCTGCGGCAGTTAAAAAAAGAATAAACAATTTTGCGCATTATTGTTGTCAGAAAATTCTTATGACTAAGTACTCGAATCCCACGCTAAGATATTCGAAGACAGATTTAAAAATGAAGTCGATGTCAGCTTCCCCAGATTACAGTAATGATCAAATGGGATTTGGAGGAGCTTAGTTCAAGGAAAAACGTATGAAAAGGTTTGATTGCAATTAAACAAAAAATAACGCATCTTTATAGATATTTTTGGTAAGATTTTCTAAAATAAGACAGGCTGTGCTACAAATAATACAAATTAAAAAAAAAAATACTTCACCACATTTAAGAGTCAAAAAAGTCTTAGAAAACAGGTGTGTTTTCGATGTCTTTCTTAGTACTTAAGATGCCATGTCAAAGCTACTTTTCGCATTAAGGTTACATTGTATGATTGCTAATATACAGTCACTTAACACGCAACATTGCCAAATATTACAGTTAATTTATATTCACAATGCGCATGATTTTTATGGGATTATGAAATACATTAAGCAATTCTTATGCATTTTAGGTAGGTACATACATACATAACACTACGCCCATAATCCCCGAAGAAGTAGCCAGAATCAAAGGGGCAGCAGGCAGGCCCCTTTATTTAGCCAACAATAAAACTAAGCTGGGTTAGACGGAAAATCGTAAAAAAGTAGTGACAAGTGGCTATGTAATGGTGTAGGCGACAGCTTGTCGCCTACACCATCGCATACCCAAAACTCAATATAGCATTTTACGACATGCTAGTTAAGTCCCAGACCAACATGGGGCAATGGCCAGCCCATTCGGGTAGGTATTCGAAAAAAATACCGAATCATTTTCTTATATTTAATTACTTTTGTATTTGCGCTTCCGATCAATTTAATTTGTAGTTCGAAACTTAAAATGAAAGGTAATAATAATGTCCTCCTAACCGTTATCGGTCACGGCGACCAATCTCAACGAGAATTAGCCATCTGCCCATCTGTGTTCGCAAACACAGTTGCACTTTCTGTTCCTTTACTCTCATAGTCAGGTGAGACAGCAATTCGACATGACCGGAGACAGGTCAGATGCTGGACTAACGGCTTAACGTGCTTTCCGAGGCACGGGGGTGATTCAACCGCCAAATTCCTGACTCCGGACTGTTACTGAGTAATTTAAATGTTGAAATACCCAGCCATAAATTTTTGGCCCGACCCGGGAATTGAACCTGGGATCTCTTGATCCTAGCCGGTGCATGCTACCACTAAACCAACGAGGCAGTAAAATTAAAATTAAAAGGAACAAGGGCTTTGATGAGTGATGTTCTACTGTTTGGCACCAATATCAATGTGTTGGACTTCAAAAGAAGTCGAACAAGACAATAACATTATGATCGCGAGAGCACTTTCAAGGACCAAACAGTGCGAACACCTGACGAAGTGGCCTGCACGCATGCGTCAAAAGTTGGGAGTTAAGCGCGTGGTGTCCCTACATTCAGTAGCCGAACGAATCTCAACCGTTTCCCACGCTGTGGTCTCACAAACCGGCGGAGGAAAACGCGGGACGGAACTACCGATTCGCAATATTTCAAACACTGCACTAACTTGTGAGTGAAGTTAGTTGTCGGTGAAAGTGTGAATGAATTATAGTGGAGGTGTTGAGTGGTCGTTGGAAGCCAGTTTCATTTGAGGTAAGTTCACACTATTATTTGAATTAATTAATTCAACACTATTGACTCTATGAATGACATCCGAATTGGTAACTGTATGAGCAGTCAATTTTAAGTTTATTTTAAAATTTTGCAAAAATACGATTTCTCGGGATGAATAAATTTTCCCTTACTTGCAATAAATTATAGGGAGGATCGGGTTGGCTCAAGAATTTCCGGGAAGGAAATATCGTATTACTTAAATAATGACATTATTCAAACCTATACATATATCACAGTATGTGTATTTTTATTACAGTTAAAAATATACGAATGAAATTTTTATTACCATGTTTTAAACATAACTACATCAGTGTGGGAACAAACAGAAAATAATAATGATGAAGATTTAATTCAATAACTCTAAATACTATCAACACATATTCTAACCGTAACATTACTTTAATACGGGTGCAAAATATTTAAGACAGTTTTTGAATGATATATAAAAAGTGAACTCGTATTTCGCATTTGTATTCGATAATGCACTTATTTTATAATTTATACAAGAATGAAAAACATGAGAACTAATATAACAATGTATGTTTTGATAAAGCTCTTTAAAAAGTTATCGTTACGACTTATCGCTTCCGATCTATACCTTACTGCGAGCCCCGCCTAATTTGGCTGTCTGTACTTGATAATATAATTCGATTACTTAAACATTGCTTTGTAGTTATAATAGCTATTATTAAAAGTCTCGAGAGTCTAGATACAGTCTGTAACATAGATAAAATCTATAGAAAAATCCTTGAGCAACATTGCTAATGTTAAAGTATTATGACTGAATTTTTGTGATATTAGATATTTAGGTGATTCAAATCTTTGTTGTTACAAAATCTACAAGTAGTCTTGAGAGTCTAGAAACGATTAACAACACAGATAAAATCTGTATAGAAATAATTGCCTTACACAGATAACAATACCTACATAATAACGATTGAGTTTTAAGGTATTGAAGATGTTAGACGATTCCAACTATGTAGTAACAAAAAATCTTTTCGTCTGTCATTGGTGCCTATTTATTCGTTATGTAAGAATAAATAGGAGTAGCTTAAGTCACCTAAATATTTTTTTTTAAAACATATGAGCAAAGTTAAACGTTTGGCTGTTTCAACTTCCTTAAATTTTTTAGTCAGAAATATTCCTATTTAACATGCGAACTTATACACACTGTATGTATAAGTTTGCATTGTCATTTTACATTTAAATTTGTTAATTAATTTTCATACAACATAGGACAAACATAGTTTGTTCCTTACATAGTTTGTCTGTAGCTTATTCTACACTTCAAACTACGATCAATTAACCGAATTAAAACGTGTTCTCCACTCACTATTCGCTAACTAAGATATTATTACAAATCCAATACTCCCGTTTTGCTTAATTTATTCGGATGATGTTAAATTATTCTATGTTATTAAACCTTTTGGAATTGAATTTCTCGGCCAATTAAAATGTTATGTAAATTTCGCCTAGCTGAATATTGAATGTAAGGGTAAACCTGACATTTAGTTGTACAAATTTATTATTACAAGGCCTTGGCTGTAGACGTAAGATTTATTTGGATCTATTATTAATATTTACCGTAACGCGTTAGTGGCATATAGCTGACGATATTTTATATAAAAAATAACGAAAAACAAAAATATAGGTATCGCAAGCATCTTTTAAACAATGCATTATTTTGTATTTGCTCACAGAATGTGACCAACTTTTTTTACAATTTTATATTATTGGTACAATACGTTCAAAACCGCGTAAAATGTTAGAATATCTTAACAGAACCCAGTCAAAAATAAAGTCGCCATCTTCGTGACGCCATATTTATAGTAAGATGAAGACATTTCCTATTTGCTCCTAATTTTATCACCTTATTCGCAGTATTTCGGTCGTAAGCGTGCCAAGCGAAAATTATATCACGACGTCAAAATCGTAAAACTACCGCCAACTGTCACATTCGCACTATAAAAAAGCCCTGCTCACTCAGCTACTCCACGTAATGGCCGCCCTGTAAAAGCCACGAGAAAATTACCGTGGTTTCATTACGGCCAAGAAAAGCCCAACATTATTTTCGAAGAGGCGACGCGTATTTTTAAACGTCATTTATATTTTGGAACGGTGGTGTTATCACAGATTGAAACGTCTTTAACAATTGGTCTAGCGGACGGCGGAATTAGAATTGAATTCGAATAAAAATGCCGTTGCTTTTTCTAAAAAAAATCCCAATTATGCTATTCTGCAATAAAGTTGTTTAAAAGGAGTATAGTTTTCCGAATTGCAGGTATTTAGTTTGTCCTGAATCTTACGGAGATATGCACCATCATGGTCACAGCGGAAATGGACAAGTTTTTAAATTACATTTAAATAAATTCTCCAGACTGACACTCCAATTCCCTAGTCCCAAACTAAGCTTGTGTTTGTGGTAAGGATACTAGGTGAAAGAATAGACATCCTTATATTATATGTTTATAAACGTCCATGACTCGAGTACAAATGTCCATGTTCATCACATGAAACGTTTGTCTCTTGCGGAATTTGAACCCCCGACCGTCGGTTCCTTGGCCAGTATCTCAGACCACTCGACCAACGAGCCTGTCAGATCATTTTTAGGTACCGTATAGTGGGATATTGATAACAAAACAGTTGGATATTATTACAAATCATATGGGTAAGAGTTAGTAGGTACATAGGTACATACATACATACAGAATATCGCGCCCGATATCCCCGAAAGCTTAAGCAAAGTCAAAGGGTCAGTAAGCCTAACTCTAACAGTTTTTTTTGGCTGTATGTGCTTTAACCACATACAGCCAAAAATAAACTGTTAGATAGAAAATTGTAAAATGTAGTGACAAGCGACTTCACAATCACATTTTACCATTAGTTGCCTTTTACGACAAAGCGAGGAACACATTTGGTACATTATTTTTAAATTCCAGACCAACATGTATAAGCTGATAGGTATTAGCATATATTAACTTTTATATCATAATTCTTAATAAAACCCATCCGAGTATTAACTGACGACTGATTTATGCACAGGAAATAATATCATTTTACAAATTCTTATTGAACCAGTCTAAAATAGCTGACGAAATAGTAAACATCAATATTATGTACGGTATAAGTACGGAAGTGGGTTGTCCTTTCTAAGAAATTGCTTGATTGATGCTTGAGGAAAACTTGCGTAGCTCCCATAATTTGTTCATGGTCTTCTTTAAACGGTTGACAACATATATTGACGTTTTGGTACGGAGAAAAATATTTGCTATATGTTATATTAGCGTGATAGTATGTGTAGAGTAAAATTTATTTCACCAAACGCTGATATAGTAGGAAAAACCCATAGAGCAATAAGCATATTCAGCCTAAAATTTATTGATTCAGATGGGTTAGAAAAAAAAATACAAAAATTTTGTAATAAGCATGTCGCCTATGAACACCAACCGCCACAAGTCGCCTTTTACGACATGCCAGGCAAGGAACACTGTGGGAATATTATTTGTGAGTTACAGACCAACATGGATGCTATGATAATGATGTTCTTAGAGTTTTCATCAATAAATATTTTATAACTAATCTGTAGAAAGCATTGTCCAGGGAAATATCTATCCTGATTATATTTTGATATTGGGGGATCGAGATGTATGCGGGTGAATTGGTGAAATTCTATAGATCAATCATTTCTGTATAGTACTTTGACTAGGTTGAAGAGCTGTTAAATCGCCATTTATCGGTAGCTTTAACAGTAAATCAGCGAAGAGTAGCAGCATCCATGATTCTGTGCACTATGAGTAAGAATACAGGAGGCTCCACCCTCTTAAAGGCCGACAGCGCATCAACAATGCGTTGTTGCAGTTGTCCATAGGCGGCGGTGATTATGTACTTTCAGATATCCTGATAAATAGTTTACAGCCTGTATTATAAAAAAAATGCTATCTTTTAATACCTAAATTGATTGTACAACTCAAAAAAAAAATACTTTTATGAAGCCAGGGAGTATTTAGTGTAAAAAAAAATACAAAAGTTATTCACTACTGGACTTCAATGCTGATTATTTCATCTTTTGTATTACTTACGCTTTAGTTAGGCAGAAAAACAGATAAAAAGGAAAAAAAAATACTAATAAATGAAAACAAAAGAGTTTGTTTTCTGTATGTAAATATTTTTTTTTAATTAAACGTTAAAATTTGTGTGGTGCATAAACTTCATGCTATGATGAACGTGAAACGAATCACTAATATAGGTATACTTTGTTTTTAAAACTAAAGAGCAATTCTTTCGTACGCTTCGAAGGCTCGAGACAATAGAGTTTATTTAGACTTAGCTTGAGCAGTTTAAACACCTGAAATATATGCCTTCATGTTAATTGGAGTCAGCAGATAGACTTGACAAACACTATTGAGATGATTTACCGCATGAATGTATTTGATATGATGTCAATCGTAAAAGCGGGGTGAAGACTTTAAACTTTTATTATAATACTATTAAAATAAGCGGACCCCAGCTAAGCACGGAATACATAGATAACATGTTATGTTTTAAATATCTTAAGAAAGAAACTACCTATGCGTTTCTTACGGTGCGACTATAAATTTAAATTATTATAACACTAAAATGCTCTATTTTTAGCAAGCACGATACAAGTGACTCGTTATCTAAACATTGGCGTCCAACGTGGTGCAGCTCAGTGTATTCAGTAGGTATTGTAATTTTAATAAAAATATTAATTGCATTGCATAAATAGATATTAATATATCTATAATATTAAAAATAAAAACTTGTTTTGTCTTTTTGACAGTTTATTGACTAACTCCGAACATCCATGAAGACTAATGTTCTCAAATCGTACCTACACGTTTTTAGAGCAGTGTATTAATTTTTGTAAAAAAGTTTTAAATCCTTGAAGAAAAACTACTTTAAGCAACGTAAAACTTTCTTTTCTACTTATTCGCTTATTAATAAATAAGAACAAAAGACAATCATCACAATCCCCATGCATTCTATTAACAAATTAACCCAAGAGGAAAAATCTACATACTCTTTGCAAAATTCAAAAAGGGTCCACGAGCCCCGAGCGTGTATTTCAACTGTCATTACAAATCCCTTCCGGGATTACCAGCTCCATGACAATTCAAAGTATCTATTCCCATTAAAAAGAAAACAGGGAAATTTCAAATTTAATTAGGTTAAAGTGATTGTTCATCAGCTCAATGACTCAGTTTGGTATCCCAATAAATAAATTTTGTGTTATATACACCGTGTAAAAATAAAAACAAAAACTCTTGAAAAATCAAGTTGTCAAAAACATTGTATAAAAATAATTAATAAAATTAAAGTGTTTGCATTGTTATATCAGAATAATGATGATTGTATTTTCAAGTTTAGATAATAATTTTTACGCGTGCTTTCCAGGATTACGACACACGATGCCTTTAAAGTCTGTAATCGTAATGTAATCCATCCGCATGGTTACATTTCAATAATTTATTTTGTGCTGAAGCGCCGTGATGAATTCTATCGCTAATAAAGCAGGAACCACTGCATAATTTATACCGTCAATCCAAAACGTAGCCGAAAAGCGAAGGAACGCGCACCAAATACTGTGCTCAAGATGAGTGAAAAGAAATTAGGTTACCCCATTTTTGGGTGGGATGTTTGAACTGCGATGGAATCGTGAATAGGCAGCTAATGCTGAAACTGAGGGTTTAAGCGGTTGGGATATTGGTCGAACTGATTATATTAAAGGAAGCTGTGACAACTAAGGTTTATACAAAATAGAGTTTGGTGAGATGACAAAATGTTGCTTTCGTAACTAGTGCCAGAAAACAAATTAATACGTAATCTCTTCCAATTAGCACCCATGGGAAAGTTTTGTATTTTCTCATGATATTTAAATGTTGTTAATAGCTAGATAGTCTAGTTATCTTTATATTAATACTGGAATTCTTCATATTCTTCTTCAAGAAGTCAAGAATAATCTAGGTACCCCTTTTTACGAACATGACGTGGACAGAGGAGTATGCAATTTGGCACAGTTAAAGTTTATATGGAGAAGCAGTACAGAAAGCATATATTTTAATAAATTAAATGAATTATGGTCGAATTTGGACCACTGGGCGACCACTAGCTACTTCAATTCACCCATTGCTTAACAGCATTCCATCAAGTAAACAAAAATATATTTTCATTTTTATTTTTCTTGCTTTATGGCGTGTTTCTAAACGGGAAACTTAGACCAAGAGGCAGGGATACTACACAAATCGGATCATGATTACTCAAAATACATATTAAACATGCAGATTTCCTCGCTATGTTTTCTTTTGCCGCCGAGCTACTGATGTGAATACATATATATATTAAAAAAAAAAACATAAATACGTGCTTTGGTGTGTAGTAGATACAAGTAAGCAAGGGGTATGAACCCCATGCAAGCTTGACCTTACTATTACCGCCGCTCTACAACAATCGACATCATTTACTGAATATCGACGCTTAAGAACCAAGACCATCTATCTACAAAAAGTCGACTTCACAGGTGACGAAAAAAACGTTTTATTTCCTTAAATTTATTACGTCACGTACCTTAGGTGGTATTGGTATTTTTTCATAACTTCTTATTTAATGCGAATTTGAGGTTACTGATCAAAGGAAACGATGCGTAAATTAATCATAAAAATAACTGCATTAAAAAGTAAAAAGCGCCAAAAGTGTAGATAGATGGTCTTGGTTCTTAAGCGTCGATATGCAAGAAAGGTTCCAGACGAAATATATGTGTTTCGTAATATTCTTGTTACATACTTATTTTTGTAGTATACGAAGATTTTTATAATTTTGGTACAGCTAGGCACAATTTCCGATACAAACCTCAAAACACAGGGAGTGAAGATAAATTTGTTGAAGTTAAGCTGTGTAACTTTTTTAAGCGCAATTCGTGTTAACTTAGGACTACTGTTAGTGTTAACGAAGTTAATCTATACATGCAGCGGACGGATAAATTGATTGCCTTTTCGTCTGAGCTTAGTGGCATTTACGTGGTAGTCTTGGCGTTGACGACGAGAGATACTTTCGTCTCTACGGACATTCATACTTCTGCAATCGTGAAACAGATAGTTCCGAATAACATTCGATATGTTGGTTGTCATGTCTGATCAGATGTCACAGGGCTAATAATAATAAAATAATAAATTAAATATAAATTCTCCAGACTGACACACCAATTCCCTAGTTCCAAACTAAGCTTAAGTTTGTGCTTTAGATACTAAGTGAACGCATAGACATAGTTAAATACGTTTATCTAAATCCGACTCGAGTAGAAATGTCCATGTTCATCACATCAAACATTTGGCCCTAGCGGGATTCGAACTCGCAACCCTCGGTTTGGTGGCCAGAGTCTCTGAGCTCGCGACTAACAGGCCAGTAAATATCTATCGGTAGAATTAGTTTATTACCCTATCTATATAGTTGAAGATATACCCACGATATAGTTGAAGTTATGATTATTTTTGGGTTAGTGATTATTGTGTCTGTGTGTATGCTCTTCAAAATATCTTGATTAAATATGTTTTGAGGAGCTTATTCTTATTATTGTATCCTTTAACCCTGCCTTCGCCTTAGGGAATTATGGGCGTGATGTTGTGAACGATTTACATAATAGTAAAGTGAAATCTGATGGCAGAATTCTAAATGTGATTCTAAATTACGTGCATCAGACTAAATCTCATTTAGATAATTTAGAACTGAGCGAAAATTTGTAATATTTTACAAATTTTCCCAAAATCAAATCTGCATATTCAGGCTAATTAATTTCTGCAGTGATCATTTACCAGATAGCCCGTCTGCTCGTTCGCCTCTTTCTAACATGAAAAAAATTGTATAATGATGGATAACAAATGGAACATAAGATATTTTTCGACATCCGAGGCAGAAATTGGCGGAATTAATGGACCGGCTCTCGGTTTCACGAGCCCATCAATCGGGGTGTAGGTTTCGCAATTTTTTCCTTTTTTAACGATAATGACCATTTTGTGACTATAAATATGTAGGTAGGCGTTATTTTGAATGTTAATTTTGATTTATTTTATATCCTTCGACCAATAGTGCTTGAGGTATCTGATACACGCAAGCAAATAATTATAATAGTCAAGTAAAATTATAAAATTACTTGTACAAAATGTGATTTAAAAGGTAAACATATTAATCGAGTATCTTTAAAAGTAACCGAAACTGTGATTGAAAATAAACACCTTTATTAATTAAAATAAATCCACATTATTAATAGTAGACACATTTGCGTAAGTTTAACTTTTCTAATCGGTTATTATAAGTGACACTTAAGCTGATAAAATAACGTTTGTAACGGAGAAATAAATGTATAAACTAAACAAAACATAACATCATGCCTGTAATCCCCGAAGGGGTAGGCAAAGTCAAAGGGACAGCAGTCCCCTTTAACCACATTCAGCCAAAAATAAAACTTGGCTGGGTTAGATAGAAAATTGTGAAAAACTAGTGACAAGTGGCTAGCTTGTCGCCTACACAATCACACACCCAAAACCCGATATACCGTTAGTCGCCCTTTACGACATGCTAGGCAAGAAACACAGTAAGCAAATTCTTTTATACTCCCAGACCAACACAGGACTACAAAAATATGTTTTATATTAAGTCGGTTTTTCAGATCTCCTCGACTTCACACAGCTATCTCTTTCCCAAGTTTCTATTTACCCAACAGCATAACTCTGGCACTTCTCGCCACACAACCCGCCTCCTTATTTCCTGTCAGTGCACACTCGGGCCCAATATCAGTACTCCGGGCCCTCTAAAGAAGTCGTAAAATGATATCTGCTCTCAGTAACTACACTAAACACGTATCAGCCAAATCTTCCATTTAACTCGCATATTTTATTTTTCTTCGTCAGCGTCTCGGCAGCTTGCTTTATTATTTTTTGCGAAACGCATTTGTCATTTTCGTACATCTTAGTTGTTGTTTTTTCATTTTGTCTCTCAGCCTCTTTTGCATTATTTATGCTGGCTGATGTGAATGTAGGTTCATTGTACTTTGATTCAAACACACTTACTTGATAGTCTTTTATAGGAGCACGAAATTAAAATAAGATTTTCTGTTTATACACCTGAAATGTCTGTGATTTTTTCGGTACTGCGTGTTTTTTGCTGGTATATAAGGTTTATACAGTGTTTCAAATATATCTGGATGATAACAAATACATATATAACTAATGATAATAAATTGCTACTACATAGAATGATATTTCAAATGTCACTTTTTCATATAGATACATATGCACAGAACATCTCGTCCGTAAACCTCGAAGGGGTTGGCCTCTGCCTACCCCTTCTTTGCCTACTTATCAAAGTCCCCTTAAACCACATTTAGCCAAAAATAAGACTGGTAATCGGTTAGATGAAAAATTGTAAAAAAGTAGTGAAAAGTTGCTAGCTCGTCGCCTACACAACCAAAGTTCTTTTCTTAATTTTAACTAAACGATAATGGAAAATTGGGTATTCTGTATCACTAAAAGCTAAAATTGTGTTTATCGCACTCAAAAATAATTTTTTACTCATATGTTTATTTCAACTTTATTAATGTATGGAATAAGCTTCAGATTTTAGATTTATTCAAAATGGCAAAACACATTTTTGACAAAGTGTTTGCCATATTTTTACTAATGCACAAGGTCTGGCGTAGTCTAGTGTTAGACGACATCTAGTAATATCTACCGTTTAAAAAGTCGCATTCAATATTAAATATTTGACAAACTTTCAAATACACTATATAAGAAATGTGATTCGCTTCTGCCGTGATTATTTGGTGAACCGAGGCGTACGCCGATGCATCGATTTGCTCCATAGCGATACATGAATGTCAATAAGCTAGTGCTGTAGAACTATCATTAGTTTGCTTATCGATAGTTTCCTTTATCCGTCCAGAATATCGATAGCAACATCAGGAATGAATAGGTGTCAGCGTTTAGTCGTTTCGATCGTAATGCCAAATGTACCAAAAATAACACACTTAAAATGGAGCTAATTATTATAACTACTGTAAAGGTATCCATAATTATCTGTTTTTATTATTTTATTCTACTGTACGGCGGTTCATTACCTTGGTCTTAGTATTGCCATTACCAAACCTCTATCAATACTTTCAATAATTATCTTCCTAGTGTTATGCTTCCTTCTTAATCGGAGTGAGCTGGGATTATACAGTCAGTCATAGTACAGGGGTGTTAGTATTATGACCCTGGATTTAACAAGCCTGATTTTTGATAGCATTTTTATTTTATACTTTGTATTACCAATACAAGACAATACCTACTATCGATATTGGATTATCGATATGCAATACTACAGTAAGTTGATGCGGAATGGATTCCATTCGAATCATTCGTTTTATGCGGGTAACTGCCGCTTGGTTTATTGAGACAAAACAGGCGAAGTACTTTTTAGTTTTGTTGCTCAATCGGGAACCGCGGTATTTGGGTTAGCTTGACAAAACATTTTGAAACCAAATCTGGAATCCCTGTTGCTGTAAAAATACAAGGGGCGTTTTCATAGATCAAACTTTTGTTGGTCAAGCTGCGAGTAAATAAACAAACTGTAGTCCTAACGTTGCCGGTTTCCAATATCTAGCCGTGGTGTGGCGGCTAAAAATTTTTTGGTTTGGCTTAGCTACATTTTTGGTGATTTTTATAAAAAAAAATTGTATATTTAGTTGAAAGTTGAATGAATGATGGCTTATAACTTAAATTACGACATAGGCTTATCTCGAAAATTTTAAAGTTCCCAGCGAATCACATTTTCAAACTCCCCGCGGGTAAAGCTGTGGGTCACAGCTAGTTCTAAATAGTAAAAGTAACATACTTAGTATTTACTTACACATAAATATTAAGAAAAAGAAAACCATTTTTTTTTAACCTCTTATGTCTTATCAGGTGTATGTCTTGGTATGTCTTAGTAATTATCAGGCAGATTTTGTCATGGAATTATAAAAGGCTATTTTAAATATTTATTCTAATGAAAATAAAATTTTCTTCATACATTACCAAACACTCGAATTCAGTCAATTGATATCTAAGCCAAGACCTAACAAGTATAGACAAGAAAATGGTATCTTCATTACAAATTCGAATTTCAGGAATCCTCATATTAAATTAAAATAACCTTTCCCAGATTGCTTAAACAAACACCAGATAAAGTCATTCCAAGAATCAGTTCACGTAATTTCCAGCAGACATTTTGGGCCTTGAATAACAATTTAGAGATATTCAAATTAGCTTCTTGTAAACCGAAGTATAGAGACAATTAACTCTTTGATGAACGTTGTTGTGCCCAGGTCTCAGCGACAACGACCTTGACCCAAGCCTAGTCATCGCCATTTCCTGTAAGGAACGAGGAGCGAATTTCGTGTCTTGTGGCCGGATGCAGTCGGGAACAGCTGGCTTTATTATATTTCACTTATTACACAACTTCCCTTTGAATAAGACTTGATACCTGGAAACCTAAAGATTTTTGGTGATTTGTCAAGAGAAACATTTATTCAACCGGGACTGGTGTGCGATCGTCACTTCGTTTATGACAAATTTTTGATCGTTTTGCTCTTTTAACACATTCGATAATTTCATGTTGGTTAGGACTTGAAACAAATGCACCAATTGTATATCTTGCCTAGCATATTATAAAATTTCCCAATTTTTCATCTAGCCCAGACCAGTTTTGTTTCTTGCTGAATGTGGTTAAAGGGGCCTGCTGCCTCTTTGACTCCGCCTACCCCTTCGGGGATAGTGGGCGTGATGTAACGTATGTATGTATGCATATCTTAAAAGTCACTTGGTGTATTAGGTATTGTATTTTTAAATGTGTAGCAACTTGGCACTTGTCACAATTTCTCATTTAATTTGACCTAGTTTTACTAAATGAGCTTCCTCCCCTTCGGGGACTGTGAATGTGGCAGTCGTCATAATATTTGACTCAAGTAACTACCTACTAAAGATAAATAGAAACTATGGCGAATACTAACTCCATCTATTTTTCTTGGCAACAGTAATGAGTGAACGGCTCAAACTCACCGTGTAATTGGGGAAGTCCTGTTACCCCTAGGCAATAAATATCGGCCGCCTATAATATTATTAGTCTCGCCCGATTTCACTCCGACGTGACTTTTATTATTATCGAGTATTTCTTTCCAAGGTTTTCTTTTATAAAATGAAACCGAGTTAATAGAGTAGCGGTCACCGATCGCTGAAATTCTAAAGCCCTATTCATTTAAATGAAGATTGTTCAATACCTGAAAAATAGTGCCAATTTCCATAGTTGTTATTTATTATTCACCTGAATTCTGTTTCTGAAATGTAAGTAAAATAAACATAGGTAAGTAACCTAAATTACACTATGTAATACAAGCTATTTTCCATTCACAGTTTCGTCAAAAACGGTTGAGCTGTTTATCTTAGTCTGTTTATCTGTTTCATGTTGGTCTGGGACCTAAAAATAATCTGCCAACTGTGTTTCTTGCCTAGCATGTCGTAAAAGGCGACTAATGGTATGTATGACAAATGGTATTGCTGTAAACCCTATCAAATATATTGAGTCTATAGAGTACGACCACGGCATCATCGTTCAGCGTTTTTAAATTATTCTTCAATTTAGCCCCAGTATTATACTGATTGAAATTATAAAAACCTAAATAACTATTTGTATATCTATCTGATACGTCCACACCTCAACCAGAAAATTTATAGATCCTTATATAATATCCTCACAACAGATATCGATCACGGCGGCCAATTTCAACGAGGATTAGCCATCTGCGCAGGAGATATTATAGTGCACAAGTGTGTGCGCAAACACAGGTGCACACTCTATTCCTTCACTCTCATAGTCCGGTGAGACGGCTATTCGACATGAGTGGAAAGAGGTCAGAACCAGGTCCAACGGCTTAACGTGCTTTCCGAGGCTTCCTGACTCTGGACTGTTACTGAGTAATTTCAATATTGGAATACCTAGCCACGAATTTTGGCCCGACCCGGGATTTGAACCCGGGAGCTGTTGGCCCTAAATCGGCGCATGGTACCACTAGACCAACGAGGCAGTTAAGATCTTTTTATAATAATATACTAGGAGTTTTCTGTCAACTACGTTGCGCCTTTAAGACATAGTCGTCGCAGACGGATATTAATTACGACCCCATTTCAGAGTTGGTCACCGCCTTCAGTGCAAGCGAGACCTAAAAGCTGGTAATTAAAATAAGACATTCACTAACCTACCAAAACTGTAACCTACCTAATTCTTGCCTAAGTAAAGTCAAAGAGAAACTGTTTAAGGCAGTATTAACGTTCCTTCCACTAAAATGACTAGGCACGAAATTGTTCCTCATTTAACGTTAGAATGTTTCTTAGTAGACTTTGTTTAATGGAAGGAAGTTTTCAAATATTCTACGCCTCCTGTATTTTTTGTTAATAACGGTTGCACGCGACTGTTATAAAAAAAGTAATCTTACTAATACTAATATTATAAACGTGAAAGTTTGAGTGGACGGATGGATGTTTGATACGCTACCACGCAAAAACTGCAATAGATTATGGATTTTAATAAAACTTTTCAATAATATAGCTAATACACCCGAATAACATATAGACTATGTTATATTGATGTACAACGCGAGCGGACCCGCGGGTAGAAGCTATTTCAGTATAAAATATAAATAGTTAAGACTAGTTTTCCGTGGTTTTACAAACTATGAGTCAGATTTGAAAAACGTGGTAATAAGACTAAAATTTTTCTCGCAAATATAAATCTACCTTTTTGGGATGATATATAGAATTCAAGACAGAAGCTTAGACATTAATGATCCCTGTTTGTATGAAGCTCCAATTATAACTTTTATTCTAGTAATAAGTATTCATTACGGTTTTATCTAGTTATATCGTCAATCAATAGTTTGAAAGGTCACGGATCTCTAATCAAATGTCTTATAGAGACAAGAAAAAACATTTGGACATCGAGTAGATGGTAAATTAATGTCATTGCAATAAAGCTAGCTTGAAGAGAGAGAAACTATTATTTATTTCGGCAAATTCAAAGGACATTTCTCATTGTTTAAATCTAGGGTAAGGATCTGGATAGGTAATCGAAATTGTAATATCACATTTTCCGCAGTTCCAATGGCCTGTTGGCTCCAGCATTTTTTTAAATTTTTAACTTAGTTGTCATACTAAACCAACTAAGTGATAACAAGTTTAAATTGTCTATCCTTTCTTCTCTGCTTTTAAACTCTGTCAACCTTTCCTATATATTATTCCCACAACATGTAAAGAGCATCAGCCAGAAATCGTTTAATTCACGACGCCCCTGCATAAATGATGGACTACTCCGTGCCAGTGGCGATTGAATTTTGTCTCAGACAAAAGGCTGACTGGGCGATGCATAATAAATGCTGACTTGTACTCGCTTCACGTTACTTATTATCACGCTTTGTTCCTGCGGGATCATTGACTAACACTTCGCAGTTCGGGAGCGTGAAGTTCATCGGGTTGCTTGCATATTTTTATTTTATAATTCCGCAAATTTCAAATATATACTTATAATAAATCTGTAGCGAGGTCAATTCTGTACATGAAATATATTTTCAAAATAACTATCAGGGGGTGATTAGTGATCGATACAGATGCCAAAAATGCAATCAGTAAAATTTTTGTCTGTCTGTCTGTCTGTCTGTCTGTCTGTCTGTCTGTATGTTCCTTATAGAAACAAAAACTACTCGACGGATTTTAACGAAACTTGGTACAATTATTCTTCATACTCCTGGGCAGGTTATAGTATACTTTTCATCACGCTACAATCAATAGGAGCAGAGTAGTGAAGGGAAATGTTGGGAAAACGGGAGAAGTTACTCCATTTTTTAAGCTTCCTTCGCGTGTGCAGCCTTAATGGTTAAAGTTACATAGAAATCATGTATGACGGAAATAGTCTTTATAATATTAACCATAAACGCGGGTGACACCGATGGCACAGCTAGTATTAAATAAAAACTATGTATCGTTATAGTGTTTTTGATCCCATATTGTTTTGAGACTTTAAAAGAATGTGCCAACTTTGTTTCTTGCCTAGCATGTCGTAAAAGGCGACTAAAGGTATATTGGCATCTGTATCGATCACTAATCACCCCCTGATAGTTATATACATATCGGCTTTTGGGTATATGATGGTCTAGGCGATAAGCTAGCCAATTGTCACTATTTTTTCACAATTATCCATCAAACACAGCCCAGTTTTATTTTTGGCTGAATGTGATTAAAGGGGCTTGCTGTCCCTTTGATTCTGCCGGGTAGGCAGATACTTCGAGGATTGCGGGCGTGACGTTTAATTTTGGGTAGCGAATGTGTTAATGTCTAGATCTTCAGTCAATGACCAAGAAAATATAGAACATGAGTTGTTCTTTTTCTCATTATTTGACTAAAGGTATATAACGGCATAGTGTAATTTCCCATAGTACGTTTCCTTGGTAAGCCAGTCTTCAATAAGTGATGTATTTCTTTTGTGCTTTTTTTTAACTCGTAATTTTTTTCTCTCTTGTTCTTATCTTTTCGTTTTATGGAACCCATTAGATGCACTCACGCGTTTTAGAATTCCTGCTATATTATGATTTGACTGAGTATTATCGCAATGCAATCATTATCTTATTAGATCTCTTTCTTTTGTCTTCTAGTAAACAATGAATGTGTACTCGAAAAAAATTTGTATGAAATTAAAAAAATATATTTTAAATGTCTATAATTATTTGCCAATCCGTCATTTTTTCAGCTGTCATTCTGTAAGCCTATATGTATTGTAGCCATAATGTTGATTAATGATTACGTAGCCTGATCTCTGCCACGAAGAATTGGTCTGTGTCACCAAATTAATGTTAGTTAATGACTAACCGGCTTAACTTTAAACAGCACGTTTTGTGGTGAGTGTTTTTGTCCACGTAATATAATTAATTAAAACTTTATAATTTACGCTTTGGATGGGCTTTCAGTTCATGTTAACTACTGCAGTCGACTTACAATGTCAAAAAACGATACAATTATCTGCGGTCGTGGTGTTAAACATATTTGTAGTAAGAGCGGTTTTTTTTTTTAATTCTGATGTAGAAAACTATCTATTAAATTATAATACGGATACTTTAGTACGTGACCGCCTGGTTTGTAAGTAAAATATCAGATGACACCCACAAATCGGTGACATATACATAGTCATCGATTTGGATCGGATAAGTTTTTATTAAAAAATTGGCCTTTAGATATAATTAGTTAGAACTTACGTTTAAGTAACCAAGCATGTATAATTATTGTATAATGGTGATTCAAAGCATACATACTAAAAAACATACGTGACTTGTTTAATTTTTTATCTTATGAAATAATTAAAATTAATAGTATCAGCCCTGACAGCTATTGTTTATTTTGTACGTAACTGAAATTAATCCGCCGTTTCTATACGCGTTGGATTTTGACTTAAACGTAAGATTCATCTAGACTTTTTGCGTGCGTAAGGCCCGGGCCATAAGTCTTATTTTAATTTGCTCCTTGTCTTTTTTATAGAATAGAGTTAACCTTTACCAGGGAACATATATTATATTATATTATGTGTTTGGTGTTCATAGTTTGACAACTTTGCATAAAGAAAAGAATACAAAATTGTCTTATTATTTATCTGATCTCAGACGCTCAATATGTAATGTTTATTGTAACAAGATTTTACACTGTCTTGCTTTATGCAATTTTAAAACCGATACCAAAATATTGATGAGTTGCGTAAAATAAAAACAACTGAACCGACCATTTTTGTGGAAAATTCCGCGAGTTGCACCTTTTCAATAAAGTATTATTTAGCAATGAAAATATCTAACAACCAACCTGTCAAGGAAAATTTCCAACACTTCGACTTATTTTCACACAAATTGCAAACAATAACAATTAATTATGTTCCTTTTACCTAATCATTATTATGACAGTACCTTCAAATTCGCAAATTTGGCCTTTAATGTTTCGATAAAAGATTATAATTGATTTTTAAGCAGAAGCATAAACATTTTTGTTTTAAAGTTAACTGCTTCTAACCGCAACGGGGAGGCTTTGAAACTTTCTGTTTTGCATCTTAGAAATATTTACAAGTAGAGGTACGTGACTAGAGTAGAAACTGGACATTTATAGCACATCCATCTAGACTGTTATCCTAGCTGTCGTCTAGTGAACCTATCAATTTGATTTTATGGTTCCATATAAAGGAAAAGGTACCCTATAGGAACATTTCATTGTTGGTTGAGAATATTATTTCTGAGAAACAGATGAGATACAACGAATACACATATCTATAACGAGTCAAAAGATATGGCTGTTTATGTGGAATATTTGATACTAGTATGGGAATTTCACTCCCACCTATAGGATTCCCGTTGAACAATTATATTTGTCAGGAATCAATTTTTTTTTTGCACAGCTTAAGGAGAAAACTACCAATAGAACTATTTTATTATAACGCTACTTTTGGACCGGTCATTAGCTCAATGGTAACGGTAATGAAGGTAAATAAAAAAAAATAGGTATTTTGAAGAAAACTTTATAATATTATAACTTGATAAAAAGTAGCGCTCGGGTATGAACGGTACAATAGACTGCTTCATAACACTTCTATTTTGGCCTTGTTATAGTCTTGCAAAATACGATATTTTTATTTCCAACTGTACGTACACGGCTCACAACCCTAAAAAAGGTTTGGAACTCGTTTTGCTTACGCATTAAGAAAATAATGGGATCAATGTAAAAGTAATTAAAACAAACGAGTGTTGTTTACTTTTTGTGTATTTCGGGTACGGTGGCTTTACTTTTTTTTTGTGGGTTATAATTAGTCGTACAGTCAGGCGGAAAATATCATCATGGAAATCAGATTTGCGAAAATTAGGATTCTGAGCCGTGTTTGTTATATATGACGTTGATCGAATTAAAAAAGGTTAAATCATGTTACTGATGGTACAAGTCTTGTAGGGACAGAGGGAAAAATAATTTAAAATATTAACGAGGGGCCGTACAGATCTTCTTCATGAACGTGATTAAAAACTTGATTAGCTCGACCATTTTAGGACAGTTAGCGATTATTTATATGAATATGTTTATACCTACATACCTCTGTTTTGTTAGTAAGTAGGTAAGCTTGACCCATTGATCTTATTTCACTTTCGTAAAGAAAGAAATAAATATTTGTTATACCTAAATGTGTAAGGATTACAAAGCACATTCGGTAAATATGTGTTTGTTTTTAATTTTTTTGTTCCGAAGTAAGAACCATCTTAGCTATTGTCTAACAATTATGGGCCGTTCAATCTTGGCTTATTTCCCCATATTGAGCATATCATGCATGATTTAGGACTATATTTTTATACAAAGCCACATTCCGATAATTAAAATACTATGTGTTACTGTTAGCGAGTCAATAGAGCCATTTACTAGAAAATCCTCAGAAACAGCTCCGGTTTTGATGTTTTTTTTTTATTTAGTAGGTTATTATATACATACTATTCAAAATCAGAAACCTTTTGAAGCGTTTGCTAGTTTAATTGTTTTTTTTTTCATGAATCGCTTATCCCATGTTGGTCTGGGACATAAGAGCCTATCATGACGTAGCGGTGACCAATGGTGTTTTGGGTACTGGTTATGTGATCGTGTAGGCGATGTGCTAGCCACTTGTTACTTATTCATAATTTTCCGTCTTACCCAACCCGGTTTTTTTTAGCTAAAAATGGTTAAAGGGGCTTTTGATTCTGCCTACCCCCTTCGGGGATTGCGGACGTGACGGTATGTATGTATGTTATTACTTCTATCTCAGTGTTACACAACAATAACTCATACTAAATTGTTCATAAGATTTTTGAAAAAATAATATATAATTTACTTTTCATATATATATATATAATTCATAACTATTCCCTTTTTCTCCGTTTTCAATGGATATGGTATTATACTATTTATTTAAGAATAAAAATTGCTCCTTCAAAAGGTTTCTGGTTTTAAATAGTAAATGATAAAATAACCTACAAAATAAATTAAAAATCATCAAAGTCGGAGCTGTTTCTAAGATTGCCTGTTTTATTGACTCGACTATGTAGCTTTCTTGCTTCAGTTAAACTTTAAGGCGTAAAATGTTCTCAGAATATTGACAAATACCAACAATTACAACATCAAACTGTACGTAGGAACAAAATTCAAGTCTCAAGAACAAATGACAATCCCTTGTTTACAGAACCTCATCAAATTTCGCCAAAACATGTCGCGCATAAACAAACGTGTAAACACGGAGTTAACAACATGGCATGCCGCCAGAGCCTGAACTCTGCCGCCCTTTTTCAAAAACTTGCCAAATTTTGAACACAAGGCAAATTCTTATCGTCGTCGTTTTTAAATTAAATAAGTGTATCTTTTTTGCAAAATTCACTTTTTAAATTCTTTTGTAACGAGAAATTTGCATTTTTTGGGATTTGGCTATTTTTTATTACCTACGACGAATATTTGCGGAGAACACTTTATTTTATTGAAACTATTAACAACATGCATATGCATATGTTAAAATGTATTATACAAAATGAAAGAGGCCACTCTGGCTTAAGAAATATATGTGCTTTAAGACGGTATACCTTATACTTACAGTAACTTTTTTGGAATCTAGTAAGTGATATAAAAGGATTATTTGAGTATAAAAAGAATTAAAAGAGTAATTTCAGATTGTTTTATATCCAAAAGATAATTATCACTTCCAAGAAAATAATTCTATGTAGGTTTATAAGATAGTAGTACGATAGTTCCGTACGCATTAATTTACTAAATAACCATTCAAATTTTGCCACACTGTGGTCGGCTCGCTGTACGCTTCCTGCAAGTTTCTGAAACAAAATGAATAACCGCCTGGTTAAGGTCGCAACCCGATGTACTCGTAAAAATTAAAACCCAAAAATATGCACACACGGGTTTATTGAATAGTGCTAATTACAAAAACACCTTAGGCTATATTATAGGTCCGGAGAAACGTTTTGCTTGCGTGATTCAAAATATATGCAGCGCCATCTGTTGACAGCGTTGCGGAACTATGTTAACTATGGAGCTGTACACAAAATGTGAAGATCCGAAAAAACACTCGCTTTATTCATGAAGGCAATCACCGACACAGGCAGTTTCGTATTAAAATCATGCCAGTAGCGCAACCTCGGCACACTCGGAACACATTTTTAAAAGTTTTCACAGCTTCAATAAGTAGCTGAGTACCTACTACCCAACAAAATGACCTGTGCTGCGGTTCGTTGGCAAACGTTTACCCTCAGCTTAGAAGAAAATTTCGTTATCATCCACGACTTTAAAGATTTTGTTGGCTTCACAAGACCGGGCATTTTATCTCTTAATAGGCGAAACCTTTTTGTTCTATACAAAAAGCTAGTGTTTACTTTGATTATATTCCTTTTTAAGTCTATGTAGAGCTAAATATCGTAATTGAAGATATTTATAAAATATAATGTGTTTCTTTACTTAACAAATGTGCTATTTTTTTTACTCTACTAAAGTGAGTAACTCGATAAAATCTTGTTAGTCAATTTTCATCTTAAAAACCCAAGATCCAGTATATTTCCACGCGTGCAATCCCGAGTGCGAGTTAAATTTGTGATATGAGAAAAATAATTCTAAATATTAATTTAAAGAAATTTGGACATATTTAAAAAGAGCCTTATTAAGGTGTTAATTTTCCGTCTGTCACCCTAAATAAATGAGCCTAAGCTCCGTAAATGAAGATAAAAACTGTTTCAAAATGAACTAATTAGCATATGCCACTTTTAAAGAAAGAGCTAGAAAATGTTTAACCGTTTCTGAACAATACGTACAGCAAACGTAATTTTCTAACAAGTTTCGCCGTCAGTAGCAGAGTCAAATCCAACTTTGACGGAGTTGCTACACAAAGATACAATCAACTCAGGTGAATATCTGTAAAGCAAACTTCGATATTCTCTTAAATTCAGTCCGTATTGTAGCAGTTGTTCTATTTGAATTACAACCGTAGCTAACAAATTCGAATAACGAAAGCCTAATTTCGAAATTGTGGTATTGTTTATCGTTCCACGTGCGTGTTTCATAAATCGAACATGCTTCGCTAATGTTTCTGTCAATATTGCGTAAAAGGAAAGTACCTAAAAGATTGGAAACATTTTCGGTATGTACGCGTAGTAATATATGTATATTATATGTAGTCACTATGCAAACACTCAAGAAAAATATATGACAAACTGTAACGTTGCTTGTATTGCAGTAATGTATTTTATTGCCGTTAATAATTTTCGGAGTAGAGTTTACTCGCATAAATATGAATTAGGCAGATTGTATTGGATTATCCGCGCCATCCTAATGAAGATTGGTGATCAATTACACTATAAAATTTCAGTGTGGAAATAAAGTAATAAATTTTTTAGTAATAAATTAATAATTTCGTGCAGGGATACGGTAGACTCGATCGAAACCTTACTTGAATAATAAAACATAAAAAAATAAAAAATTCGAGTCGGCAACATATATCCGCAAAATTCGGTTTGTCGAGTATTTTGTTAAATTCTAATGGTGCTGACAGACAAATCGCAGTCGCCATATTCATAAACGTCACTCACACCGGATGACATTTTGAGTACATACGTTCCGTTTTAGCTATTAACGTAGGTACTCTGGTTAAGTGTTTTTTCTTAAAACCTGAGATTGGCCAATTGCCTTAACATTAAATAAATAATACTGTCCTTAACCCTTAAATTTTTTAAGTTGAAGTTCTTTTCGAATGTTATTCTACATGTTTCAGTATCCATTTAGTTTACTAAATATGTATCATAATAGCTAAATGGATATGATAACTAAATGGATATTATGCCGAAAATCGTAAGTATTTCATAAAATGAATGTGAAAAAATGTTGTATATACTAGAAACATTTTATGATAATTAATCTGTGAAAATAGAGAATATTTATGATTTTCATAATAAGTACCTTTGCCAACTTCTCGGATGAGTACTCATTGAAAAATTGCAATGGTTTTACTTGGTTTCTCAACATCATTATTGATTTAGCCAGTTTGTATAACAGAGAGAAAAGATCTTTTTTTTTAAATAATAGTAAGCCAAGTAATAAACCAAACCTACCTACCAAAGTTAAGAAAAAGCCTGAGTGCTTAAAACAGAGAGGTTTACAGAAAATAAACCATAAAAGCTATTTGTTTTGTTAAATTAGTTAGTTTATTTTGAAAGTTGATTTAAAATTAAAATTATTTTCGTAAGAACTTTTGCAGTTTTAATCTACTATATTTATTAAACACAATGAACGATGCCCTTAATAATAAATCGATGCACGAAAGGATGATAAGTAGTGTTGCCGCTCGATAGTCCTATCGATAGACTATCGATAGTTGGGCATAAGCAATAGTATCGATAACAATGCCTTGCTTTGCCTATAATATTCCTTGAGAACCGATAACTACAGAAATATCTAACTACATGTGTATTATCACATTTTACCCGAGCGAAGCCGGGTTTTCATCTAGTTTTATAATAATATGGGTATACTGATATTATTTTAATATAATTGAATAAAAAAACCTTTTGTCCCATAATGTTATTTCATTACAGATAAGATATGAATTAGGGTTATCAATTGAAAAATATTATATTTAATAAGAGTAGAAATAAACATCTGCGTCAATTTAGTATTTTTTAATAATCTATATTTTTCAACGTCAGATTTTTAGTTTTGTCTTATTATCTCCAAAAAAAACGGTTATATTTTAGATTTCAAAAGTTTTATTTCTTTGGAAAAAAAATTTAGATGCTTATCGCCGATCGTCGTGAATTAAATTCTTTCATTCATATGGTGATGGCCTGAAGTATGCAACCCTACTGGTATCCGGAACTCGTTCCTTTTTTTTTATCGTCAATACTAAAAAGCAGCAATACATTACCTATTCAAATATACATGGCGGATTGGATTCTCGTTAAACAAGCATATGATATACGGTATTCAACAAAGTTCTATGGCAAAGTTTCTTTCTATCAGTCGAATTATTTATAACCACAGTTGAACAACGTGTTCCCGTTTTGGGGTTGAATTTTAGCAATTAATAAAATTAGTTTTCGGTTTGTTGGCATTGGCACTGGGAATGTGCAAACTTTCTTGATTAAAATCAAATAACTTCAGCATGTTATGAAATTTAACTGGGAGGAAATTACGAAAGACACATTGGATGAGATTTGTCGGGGATTCATTATGTTTGTGGTTTCATTTTAAAATTGTTTTGTACAAAAGGAGAACAAATTTGGAGATTTCCTATGTCTTGATACAATAATGAGGTTTTATCATAGCTTATCACGAATGGGTAGCGGAACAGTTAATAACTGTGATCATCTATAATATAATACCTCGAAAACTATTTTAAATATTTATAGCATGGTCGACAAGAATGTTTCGACACCTTGCATAGTTAGCACTAATATCTATAGTACGTACTGTTAAAATGTTACCATTGAAGATTATACACGTATTATATATTTTATTGTACATAAACATCGGTACTTTAATCGATTATTGATATCGATATATATTATCTATAGTAATAATTGATCACTCACCGCGTTTTCCTTCCTCCAATAAAAATAACTCTGACCTGAACACCTACGTTGCGCAAATTTAATTAAGCAGAACGCAAAACTCATAATTTTTTATTTTGGTCCGCCATGAAATTAAAGCCTCAATTGTACCATGAATTTCACCCCGATTATTGCATTCCTGAACGCAATTAAAAATTTACAGAGCAATTAGGTGCAAGGTTTTAATTTTTAATATTTACTGATGTTATTATTTTTCATTTTAGGTAACCCTAATTGGATGTCTATCGGTATACTAAAGCAATTATTATTTTTTTTGGACTTAACAAATACAATATATAAAAATCAACTAGTAAGTAAGTAACTAAAAGTAACCAGTAAACAACTAGTAAGTTATTACATTTTGATCATATTTGGATTAAAATGATTGACTGCAACATGTATTGCCAAGTATTTTATTACTTTCACCACTTTTTCAAAACTTACTCGTTTTTTTATTTATTTTCGTAACTGATCGTATTTTAAAACAATAATAATAATAAAAAAATATATTAACTGTTTCGAAATTAAAATAAAGACTTTTATTGAAACCGGGCTTACACTTGCACAGTGTCCCAATTTTATAATAAGGTCATTTAGACCAATCACGTAACATCTTTAGCGTCAGTAATTACATTAGATTGTATCTTAGTTTAATGAAATTTTCGTTACTCCATCAAGGGTTCTCAAAAATACATAGTACCATCATTCGAATTGGTCGTCAAGGTGCATTTTACCTTAACCATTTATTTTTAAATTACTTGTTAATAAAATGTAATCATGATTGCGTAAAAAAAGAAGCATATTCATTACTAACTCAAACAGCTTTCATTTCAAGCCGGATATCGATAATTGGCTAGTAAATATACAAGTTTTTCTGATGAAAAAATAATACTGTAAGCTTGTTTAAAATAAAAACAAGATTAAGCTCACTAATGGATACTTAACCGGCGTTAATTAAAGCGATACATTCCACAATAGGCCCGATAAATACAGGTAACTCATTTTGCAGTTAATGCCTGCTCACATGAAAAGGATTAACTTAAATCTGGGTGCTAAAGTGGGATCATACTCCGCGTATAAGATCGGGCTGTATTATCGGGGCTTGATTAAAAGGGTGCCAATCGTTTACTCACAATTACGACGGCTGACCTGGTTTTGTGATGCGCCCTCTGTTAACGTGTTTCAGAGTATTTATAATTTTTTTCTGTCAAAATTGGATAGATAATGTTTTTATATTTTAAAAGATGATTGTCGTGACACCGCCAACCATTTGACTTAGATTTTTTGTATAGAAAATCTTACTGACGACTTGGCTTAGCATACTCTATTGATAAGCAGCTTAATGTTTCCAATTTCAAACCTATGAAATTATCAAAACAAATTGATGAATGACGTCAAAAAATATTCAATTTGAATAATTTTTAGTCGAATTACTGTAAATTGTAAAAAAACAACATAATTCCACAACTTAGTAATACATTAAGGTAAAATAAAATTTATGGTATTTTGTGTTATTTTTGGGAATAATAAATAAAAATGAATCGCGTGTTTTTGGACAAAATAAGTCTCGATCAAGGCAGTGATAATTTGATTCGTTGTTTTATAGAGCAGGGAGGCAGACGAAAGCTTTTCGGCATCACAAAGAAGAAAATAATACGTTTTTACTATTATATCAGTGCCTAAAAGAAAATAAGAAACATTTCCTAAAATCATAACAACACCGGCTCTTACAATAAAATTACAGACAATTTTCTAAATAATTCCATAAAGTTGGTTTTGGTATCGTTGGACCTGATTTTATTCCATGTTTTTATTAGCCAAAGGGTTCCTGGTGGAATAAATGTCTCGGTAGCCTTCGATGTAAATGAACTAAAAATATCGAGGGACCTAATGCAATGGTCTCAATATAGGGTCGTCTATGTCCACATATATAGACTAAGCTGCTGCTACTGCATTTGTAACATAGTCTCAATGGCATCATACTGATATAAAAAATAAAAGTTATATTCGCGGTATTATAAAATACAAGGTTTACTTATGTGTGTGAATGTGGCATGTACTATCGGAAACAAATTCATACGTCTAATTTTAGATGAGTTAAGAAAATTTTCAGTACTAGCGGGAACAGTCTACGGCATTTTTTAAAGATTTGCTTACTAAACACATTTATTCACAAAAATATACGTATTTCAGCACTTAACACATGAATTTTCAATATTAAATCAGTAGAATTATCTTGTGAGCTGTCCTTAATTAAATGACTATCGAATAGCATTTCATTTTGAAAGAAAGCAAATACAACAGACAATATAATCACTGGTTATAATATTGTAACCAACAATCATATTTGACATGTCGTAGTAGTTAGTTATTTATGTACCTAACTACTTATTACGTTAGCTTAATTGCCTGATCCAAAAGTAATGTGACTCGTACATTCAAAGTCGTACCAACCCTACCCGATGGTTACGTGGGGACATTTACATATTTGGGTTGTCGAATGTATTGGGTGTAAACATTGGAGATACATGTTGTTCTTCGAATGGCACTGCCTTAGAAAAGTTGTTTTTACCAGACTACGACAAACCAATGCTATTTACATTGTTAACATATGCCTTGTAAAAAAGTTGTTTTTAAAAGGGTGGACAATAATAAATTAAAATTAATGCATAAATTAGAATTTTTTTATTTTTTTTATTTATTTATAACACCATGCAGAAATCGGTAGCAATGAGATATTATTTATTTGTGTATTTACCTAATTTGAAATTTATAGTATCAATGAAATACATTGTCTCACCTTAGTTCCATTGATACCAACGGGTCTGGGATTTTAAAATAATGTATGTACCAACTGTGTTTCTTGCCTGCCATGTCGTAATATGGATATGGTGTATTGGGTCTGTGATTATGTAGGTACGCGTAGGCAGACTCCAAGAAGCAGCCAGTTTCTTAAACCACATTTAGCAAAAAATAAAGTCAAGTAGGTTTAGACGGAAATTGGGGAAAAGTACGTGCTTTACTAGCTCAAGCACAAAGAAAATAAAAAAATTCAGTCGAATTGAGAACCTCCCTTCCTTTTTTTGAAGTCGGTTAAAAAGAAACTTAAAATTAATTAAAAATAAATAAAAATCATTTTATTATTTAAACAGTGACATTATTCGAGCGTTGTGACGAGACGGTTGAAATCACTTACTGAATTCTACATACCAAACACCGTAAACGATACAATCAAAAACAAAATCTCTTATCTAATCAACCTTTAATCGAAACTAACACGAAAATGTTTGACTCCAATAAACTACAAGAAATTAATCGTTCCAAATAATTAACTCGGCGGGTTATTCGGCAACTAATTACAAATGTGTAATAAGCTCGGAAAAGCCTATACATGCGAGTGGGGGGCCGATATCACATCTTCCGAGTGGCTTCTCGTTAATTGGACGGAGTAATTAAGCCCCATACTTGCGAGGGCCAAAAATAAATTTATATCGTCAATAAATAATAACAAACAGGCAGGAGTTTGATTTGCTTTTAACCTGTGACCTTTTCGTGTACTTAATAAGATGAAATCTTCCGGAGTTTGTTGAATGTTTTACATTTATGTTTAAGGATAAACACAATTTAAGTGTCTGTTTGTAATGTATATTTTATTTATTAAGTCTCACTAACAACATATATGTATAGGTACTTAAAGTAGTTAATTACGTATTTATTGTTCTAATGTAAAAATAAAAGCTTAATACTGAATACAAATGAATGTATATGAATTCATATGAATGTATCAGACTGAATGTATATACTTACGAGCAAAAACATTTATTTTACTTTTTGTCTATCTGTCAGTCATTTCGGAGATTAGCCAAAACAAACAGTTTTCGTTAATCTCCGAAATGACTTACCCGAATTTGACAGGGCTTTAACCAGTAGATAGCTGGCGTTACAAACAGTTACTTATTATATAGGATATTTTAATTTTGAAAAAATGTTAGGATTCAACTAAAAATATTAGGTAACAACTAGTCATTTGATGTTATTACCGATTTGACTGCCTCTGACGGTCTTTATTATCATTGACAGGATTACATAACTTTCCATGTAGTGAATCATTAGCTGGGTCTCCCAAGTTTGAAACCCTTAAGTTTAAGAAAAGGGTTTATGTTCAGTGGTGACCCCTTAAGTTGGAGTGACTTCAGTTGAAATGTGATTCACTGGACGAACATATAATTTATAAAGTTATTACGAATAAAGTGTTTAATACATGGTCTGAAACTAATGTAAGTAAATGGGGACACGATTTAGACTAGATTGATGTTAATGTTATTATCCAAAGTCTTTTGGCGTTATTTCGTTGTTTAAAATACCAATAAGGTACCATTAATACTTTAGCATTTTTTAAAATTGATCTGAATGATATATTAATGACACATACATACCGTCGTACAGAGGTAGCTCAACAGTAAGGACACGTGTGTCAAAAACGAGGGGTGCCGGTTCAAACCCGGACATACCTTTGGTACATACTTACTCATGTATTAAGATGAAAAATATTGTACATACCTTCAAAACTTTCTTTTCGCGAAAATTGCTGAAACAAAATTTCAAACATTTGAGGTCAATAAGGAAAATTACAAGAATAATTGGGAATGAAATTTTTCCAATAAAAACTTTTGTAATTTAACTCAGATATATCAATTACCTACGCACATTGTAAATATTATTTAACTTTTTTTATTTATGTAGGTAGATATAACATATCATATAAAGAAATATATATTTTACGAAGGTATATAATTGACAATTAAATTAAAAAAATATAAGTGCTACTTCAAACAACAAATATTGGAAAATTGCCTTTTTTTTCTTTAATTTTTGTTCCTATTCATATTACCTCATTGTAGCTTGCAATTTCCTATGCTATTTTGGCATTAATAACTCCACACAGACAAAGTGTTGTTTGCCTAATAGCTGCTAAATAGCATTATTGTCCGTTACTACAATTTGCTGAATATTACAAATGTCGAACAACACAGATGCTACATTTCGCAATCAACTAAATAACGGCTATTTGTTATCCATACCAGGCAATGGTTCCGCTTTGTAGCATTCAATCGAATCTATTGCTATAATACTATTACGATCTTAAATGTGGATTATGTATCAGTTATTTTATGGTAAAAATATAGATATTGATCATCATTACAAAAGTTTTATCAGGAAAAACGTAGTATTTCTCAAGAAATATTACAGTGAAGTCACCACAGTAAATATATGTGATCATATTTTTGTACGAGTATCATTTTGGTCTGGGACTTAAAAATAATTTTCCAACTGTGATAAGAATCAATGTGGTTGAAGGGGCCTGCTGCCCCTTTGACTTTGCCTGCCCCTTCGTGGATTATGGGCGTGATGTTAGGTTATGATATATTTTTGAGTATTTTTCGGGAATCCGTTACGTACCATCACACCGTGGGAGAAACCATAAAAGGATCTAGTGCGCAGGATTCCCAACGGCTTCTGAATTTCTCTAACCGAAAAAACGTATCCAGGATATAGATTTTAAGACCCGTGACGCTCCTTCAGTCTCAGAATGGAAATCTTAGAACTGCGGGAGTTTCAAAGTTCAAACTACTTATTCCCCGCTAGGGTAGTGGCGTGAAGTTAAAGTTAGTTATATAGTTTTTATTATGATAGTTCCGATAGATGTGTAAAAACTTTTTGATGCACACCAAATTCTGCACAAGCAAAACCTCAGGTGAAAGCTAGTGGACACACATGTCGTAGTGGTGTTTGTTGAACAACAATAAATGATTGTCAACTCAAGAATAGACTCAAGGCAAGCTGACCGGAAATTATCTCCTCTACTGTCAGTCGCGGGCAGGAACCATAAAAGTGAAAGCAAAGGGAGTGTATCATCGGTATGAAGTAAATAGTACTTCTATTGATTACTTTTTCTGAACGAAGTCTAAATTGGTTGTTGTAAGTAAAATAGGACTCCTCATTGGGCTGTTGACACCAATTATATTTAATTTTGAAATATCAATTCTGAAAAAGAGAGTATCCTAACATGTTGTAAAACCTTATTGATTTTGAATTACATTTAGTTTAAAAATTTTTAATTACAAAAACTGCTTAAAAAAAGGTCAGTTGACTATACGAACTAGTGACGTCATATGTTGACAAGCCCATACAAAATATTTGCAGTAATTGCATTTTGACAACTCTTAAGCACATGCTTGATATAATAGTTCTTCAGTTGATTTTCTGTATTAAAGATAGTAATAGAAATAGATTTTATGTGTTAATAATACGTGAAATTCATGCTATTTCAGAGGAGAGGGAAAGCATCGTCCAGTTAGCCAAGAAAAGTAGTAAACGTAAAATCTAGCATTAACCTCAAACATAACTTATAACAGAAAAAGTATAAGATTGAAAATAACTACGGTATTATGTAAGTAAGCATAGAAAGAATATAAGTTTGGAATACATAAACATAAATAACCTTCCACCTTCCGATTGCAACGTTGTGGGGATATGTTTTAGGTCGACCTGTATTTATCTTTGGGCGGCAGGTAACGACGGTTGTCTGACTGAGCTGACCAGTACGTCGGTGACTTGTCTTGAATAAATTTGAATAACTACAAAAGTAAGAAGTACCGGATGCTGAATCGTGAATATTTGATAAAGCTCTGTCTCAGCACATTTACAGTTTATGCTCTTTTTAAAAGATTCAGTTAAAGTGAGTTCGTGAAGATTTCAAATGCGAGAGCGCTGCAATGGATATTGATCGCTGATTATTTTCATATAATATCTTATTACGAGGTGAAAGCTATTTGATCGTAAATGCAATTTTATCTGTTTATTTAAGGATATTCCATATTAGTCTAGAACTCAAAGAATTGTATCAACTAAGTTAATTTTCTAGCTTATCTTAAAAGACGACATATGATGTATTAGATGTTGCTTAGATTAGATTAGATTATGCTTGACATTGTTTTATCACAGTACTTAGACTTTGCCTCTTAGACTCTGCCTTTTCTTTCGTGAATTTCAGTTGTGTTTGTTTAATAAATATATTGACTGAATGATGAAGCTTATCTAGAAATCTAAGCTGCGCATATATTTTGTTCTCATCAGAAACTGGAATGTAGAATTTCAATGAGCTATCGTATAATTATTGCAAGCCAAATATTTCTTCTCTTAGTAGTCCATTTAACCTTGTTCCTCAATGGGAATTTGGGGCGCTGGACAACCTTTTGTAGAATACAAAAAGTACAGTTGATATTTATACCGACCCCGTGGCCTATACAAACACGTCACATGAACAACAGAGGAATTTTAAATATTCACGATGTAGATCTGCCCATCCTCCTTTTAAAGCTGTAAAATAAAACAGATTCTTCTAGCATGTTCCGCCGCGGTAACGGCACTGTAAAGGTGGAATTCATATAATGGCAGTACGGGTATCGCCGTTTTCACGAAAATCAATCTTAATATCATTACGGCAACAGCCGTCAAATTTACATTAGAGTATCATAGAAAACATTCTCACTGTTATTATTCTGTACAGGGGGCTTGTGTCCTTAATGTCAAAAACGCAAGTACAATAAGAGCGTTTTAGGTATTATAGACACACATACACACACATTGACAGTACGGTGGTGACGTTGTGTATGTGTGAACGTTACTTGGACGCGTGAGTCAGTGCTTCACCGAGAGCCTCTCGCAACAAAAGTAAGTGAAAATACCTATTTCTGCTGGATTATATGGTTATATATTTTAAATTACGATGGAAATGGATGGTATGTTATCCTCCTATTTCTATTATTACTAATATTTTATACTATTATTTTTATTTCTAGATGGAAAACGATGAGCTATAGCAGTGTACGGTTATAGCAGTCACTGACGTAGACATGTTGTTGATTAATATTGTGTATAACAATACGGGTATAGATGTACGAAATATTTGTATGAAGATTATTAGTGTCATAGTGGAGTGGAGTACCGCGCTGGAACTTGCTAGTAGATAATCATTATTTATTAGTTTATTTTCAAATTCTAGCATTCATTCTATTTGTAATTTGAGCCTTCTGGCTAGATATTATTTGTTATTGCATTATTTTATTTTATTAATATCGCAAAGCAAATTACCGTTAGAACGGTCTTTTCGATCAGTAAATTAGTGCTATTTCTTAAGTGCGCATCTATTCACGCATTTAAAATAATTACAACGCGAAATTAAATCGTAAAAAATCCACTCTGTCTTGAAAGCCTTACATCCGCATTCGCATCAAACAACAGAGCTAAGCGAATCGAGTAAACAACTCTGATAACATTTTGTTTGCGTCCAACCCCGCTCCTTGTGGTGCAATCTTTATCGCAAATAGCTACACTTTATTTTGTATCGGGTTCTATTTACATATTTTTATACGGAAGGTTGTGGGACAACTTCGGGATCGCTTCTCAATATTACTTTGACAAGTTTTTTCAACCCATATTACTTGTAGGTGTTTTCTTAGGGTTTCGTACTAATACGTGAAAGACATTTTTATGGTGTGACTATTATATTTTTCTGAACACGCAGATATGTCATAGTCTTGGTAATTATTCTGTTATTTGTGATCACAGTGAACGTATTTGTATATAGATAACTAAACCAACTAACTAAACTAAATTCATTATTGATAGTAATCATTATATACTTATTTTATTAATCATTTCATAAATATTTTCAATGCTTTTAATTATATTACAAAGACCATTGAATAAAAAAATAAAAGAAATGATTAAGCGTTTAATTTATAACCTACCTCAATAGTTTCAATATGTGTATATCATGAAAAGTCCGTGACCACAATTACATTCAAAAGGAACCAATAATTAAATCCATATACATAGAAATTAGGTAAGCAGCTCTAAAAATAAAACAAACAAAATAAAACAACTACAGCATACCTGCGGAGTACGGAGGACTATTCCCAAAGGCTACTACTAAGTTACATCATTAGTACTTCTAAACTTTGGCAGCTAGCTAATTTCGAAACAAATGTTCGCCTAGTTTAGGATTCAATTTGGTGAAATGGGCTGGAGACATGAAGAAACTTAACGGAAGTCATTTAACTTTGATCAAGATAATTTAAAGAGTGTAAAATGCTTGTTCACAGAAAAAAAAGCGTCTATACCTTTGTATGTGAATAAATATTGTATACACTCAAGAAATAAAACTCATTGATAACATAAAATAATTTGTCTGAAGCGTATTCGGGTTGCAAACCAACAGCTAAGCTAAGTTAGTTTTGTTTAGCCCGCAAAGCTGACGCAGTTTTTCATACTTGTGTGCAGACTGCAAGACTTTAGCCCGCATAGCTGATGCAGTTTTTCATACTTGTGTGCAGACTGCAGGACTTTAGCCCGTATAAATGACGCAGTTTTTCATACTTGTGTGCAGACTGTAGGGCTACACACAAGTAAGAAAAACTGCGTCAACTATGCGAGCTAAACTAAATTAACTTAGCTTAGTTGTTAGTCTGAAACCTGATTTACTCTACTTCTACTCTCTACTACTACTCTTCGAGGACAAATTATTTTTCTTACACATCAACAACACAATAATGTCAAAGCAGCCTAGAACTAATTAGATGACATAGAAATATGTGAAAAATACCACATGTGCGCGTAAGCGAAAATGTGAATATCTGGACTCAATCTGACGTGTCTATAATTACAATCTCTAACCATACTACCGCTGCAAATCATGATGACTAATCATCATCATCCACCTGGAAACGTCCACTGAATAACATCTAAATGTCTACTTTAAATGGGGAAAACGTTACCATTTTAATGTAAATGTATAATATAGATACGTCTCAGAATACTCAAGTTCAAAGACCTTACGTCTTTTTTAGCAAAAACACAGTAATTACGTTAAGGCCTTTATTACAAGAGGTCCGCTTGTTTATTTTACCTGTGAACGCAACCCTTACGCGGGCACCCTTCGGCGTATTTACACCCCTTCTAATTTCCCTTTATCCGTATTTAGCTATTTGGATAAGTAGAAATTGTGCTGTAAAGACATGAAACGTTTTAAACGTAGGCACATAACCTTTATTTGGGCGTTGTTTATTTATTTGGGCTTATGTGGGCTGAAAAACATCTCCAGAAAATAATTAAGTGCGCAAGTTGTGAATTGTTGTAGCTGTTGCCATCCGCTGACAATGGAGGTTTTTTGAATTAAAACATCCAAAAGATGGCGTAACTGTGACTTGCGGTCTTGTCACCCTTCTCTTTGGTTAGTTGTCAGACCAAAATGACATGCCGTCAACAAGGAGCCAATAGTAACTGTGATAAGACCACGAGACCCCCTCGTGCCATCCGGTGGTTTTTGTATTTTTGAAAACGCTCATTAAATAAGATATAAGGGGAAGAACAAAAAGAGGCCATACTGTCTCTTTTTGTTCTTCAGAGGCAAGAGTTAATTAAATATCATGAATCAGGAAGCAGATTCTATGTAATTTGAACTAGAAGATGCGTTTTTGAATTGATCACGCTCATTTTTTAAGTCCTAATTAGAATTAGCTTAATTTGTTTTTTGGAAATTAAAATAAAACCAGTAGTAGCCCGTACGTTATTAAATACACTAGATAATTAGATAATAAGTTAATGTAAGCACATAATACATATGTATAAAAGAAAATCAAAAAGTACGTTGACTGCCTCGATTGCGCATTTGGTAGTGACACTGCCCTATGCGCCAAGAGTTGTGAGTTCGATTCCCACCCAGGACAAACATTCGTGTGATGAATACTTGTATTTGTTCTGTGTCTGGGTGTTAATATCCAATATATTTAAGTATATATTTGTAATACCACTGTTGATTCTGATAATCAAAGTCAGCGAAGTAACACAAGTGCTTAAGCTACTTAGCTCGGAGTTAGATCAAAGTATGTTGTCGGATATTTATTACACAGGCCAACAAAATAACACTTTTTGTTTGGTGCCGAAATCATTTATATTTTTTTTAACTGATCAGTACCAGCCTAATACAATTCTGTTATAAACATTTTTCCATCACGTCAGATTTTTGAGTAATTTGACTACAAACTTTAAAAAATAAGCTATTTTAACGATTTTTGTCGATCCATTTAACAGCATAGAAATTATTGATGTTTAAAATTAATAAATCTCTTTAATAGTAAAAATATTTAATATTTTAATGCTTTTTAAATTAAAATTGAATTATTTTTGTAAGCAAAGATATGGCTAGATAAGATTTTCTATTTTTTTATCATACATTGTGAGCTGTACCCGTAGTATGGACGAATTCTTTATAGCATTCTAATGCGTATATTTGGTCAGGCATCAACATAGCAATATAATTTATACTATAAATAAAAACATTGGGATTATTACTTTCTATAAAAGATGACAAGTATTAGATATTTAGTATTAATGAATTAATTTATCAATACTAAAGCCAGGCCTGATAGCCAGATTTCGTAACTTTGTTATTAAATATCTCAAAAATGTGACGTGATAGGCAAATTTGGATAATTGTATCTGGGTCAACTGTTACTGATTTATCAAAAAAACAGTGATTTGATTATGCACCAAAAACACTGAAGTAATTATAATAACAATAATTATTGTTATTATAATTACTTGCCCCGATTCGAACTATACCTAATCCATCTCAAGCAAGAAGCGTTTCCTTACCCTGTAACCTATTACTGATATCTAGATAGAAAATCCAAAGGAAGCAACTAACGGAACTATCAGTAGCAGTCCCACAAATCCCATTAAACAAGAAAAATATCCAACAATATTTAAAACTATATTTTAAAGAAACCAAAACAAGAAACAAAGAATAAACGCATCTGAATCTCTTTGAAGCCGTCGCTTTCATTTCAAACAATAGCATCAAATAAAATAGACTGCACTTAGCTTTAAATGCAATAAAGCTGTGTTGACCTAAGCAGGTCTAGAAAGCTATTGTAAACAGAAGATAGGGCTCAACTTGAATGCTATAATATAATTTTGCTTGGTTCAGTTGAATCAGTTTTGAGTAAACTGAACAGGCTAACGATACAACGTTCATATTTATAGACTGTAGGACTTATTATAGAAGAAGTCCGAATTCGTGTGTTTGAAATGTGCCTGAATTGAAAGTAGGTATTATAGTTGATGTCTTATTTCTTAATTTGTGTGTTATTACTGTTATTGCGGTATAGTTTTATTTTTATTTTACAGCTACTATTTTGATCAGCCATTAAAGACATGTCCTCCAATTTCCATACCTAAATGCTAACTATACTTCTTAGTTCCTTTTATTAACATAAATGCTATGTACACTTAGTGAGCAAATAAATTGTTGCTCCCACTAAAAGTGGAAGCACTTCCGCTATGCTAGGTGTTACTTGCTCAGGGACCTAGGTCCGACTAACCGTCTTAGTGTATTGTATATATACTTAGTGGCAAGAATAACTTCATCAGCGCGATGCAGGATTGTATGGCGCTTCTGCATGTTTGATCGATGTCGTCGGTTGATATATTATTGGAGCTATAATATAGACTATCTAGTAGCGAGGTCGCCACAAAATATTTGATTTGAAGACCGCTTTATTAAATTTTTAACGAGTTAACTGAGATATGGAGTAGATGCCATTAAAAATTTGGTTTTCTATCAATATTTTGATTGAAAGAGAGCGGCTTAACTTTTATGACCAATTTCTATGATATGACCATATCCTTTTGTATCATTTTGTTTTATAAAAAGGTTTAGTCCATTGAATACTTTCAGGAGCTTACTAGGACTCAACGTTAGTTACGTTGAGTCCTAGTTTAATATTTTCACCAAATTTTACAAGTTCCGCATAATCCATTCGATAAGTACATCGTTAACATTTTCGCACATAGCCATGTTGGCCAAACAAGAAGTTTGTAAAATTTTAGGCTACCCAGGCGGTGGCTTATCGGACACATTAAGTCAAAACAATATTCCTGTCGAATACGTTTCACAAAGGAGATGTGCACTTTCTAACACATGTCAGCGAAGTTTTGGTGCGAGTGTATTTGCCAGGTGTGCTCAACCCCGGCCCGCTAAGTTTCACGGCCCAATGGCCTCGCGACCCTTTGATTTTCCACCTGGTGCCCTCGGCTTGAAATAGACCAGACATGACAGTAGACAGAGAGGGGTATACCGCCGACAGAGATAGACACCGGATAATTCAATCTAATGAGATTATACTCCGTAATCTACAACCTATTAGCGTATGAGCAGATCAATTGCAGGTTTGAATCGAAAAGCGCTTCTGAGAGTTTTCCGAAAGCAAATGCCGTAAAATTTTACGGAGCTTATCTAACTTCGCACAAGGGACAGTTTGATTTTGTTACGGAATTTAGAATAAGTTTTGTTCCAACGAGTACCACCCTTATCATTGCAATTGCATGTTTAACTGCACCTGCACTTAATAAGCGAAATTTCATCGCATTTTTAACTTAATCTTCAGTGTTTCCATTGAGCGATTCTGTCACTAGGCATTTATTGAACGTGGCGTATACTTTTATATATTTGATTCGTATTATTATTTTTGTTCTTTTAATCCAATGAGTAATTTTATCTTAATCTTAAGTTAGTTATTCACTTTTTTTAAAATGTAATATATAAAATGGTTCCTAACTGGTTTCGGTTATCGTGATATTTATAATAGCTAAGCTATAAATCAAATTATGCTTTATATAAATGTTTACCTAATTATAATTGTTGAGGAACTTAGTACGCTGGTTTCCGAACCAGTGTAACGTTACACTTGCAATCCTCAAAGGGGTAGGTAAAGTCTTAAGAGCGTTAAAGCCCTTAACCCACATTCAGAGATAAATAAAATTAAGTTGGCTTAGACAGAAAATTATGATTATGAATATTGTATTATTTTCATTGGAGCCAAATATTATAACTGCTGCATTTAATTTTCGTATAGAGGCAAAACACTTTATACTTAAAGGTGATTTGAATATCCCTTCATGACTACACGGGATTAGCTAGGAATGCAAATAGACCGATAAACTATTCGTTTCGTGGTTGGCAAAAGCTAAAATAATAGTTAAAAGACTCAGTCAAATCCAGAGATTGCATTATTATGTTAACTATCGAGTATTCCTTTTAAAGTAAGTCGTATTATCTCTCTCAAGTGCCTATTAACACTTTCCGTTGAATTTCATTGTCATTACCTGTGTAGTGCCTGATAAGCTTCTAATGGTAATTGCCTGGTATCGTTAACCTTTAATTACAAGACATTGCTATTATAGAAAATTTTGTCAACGCGACAATTCATATTTTTGTATGATTACCACATCTACTTAATGGCAATTGTATAACAAAGGAATGTGAAAAGGGATTGAATAAAAATCACATTAATAAATTATATTTACAGCTAGGTAGTCTTTGAATTTGAAGTATGCAAAAAGCGATACATCTGACATTTAACACATTCACTGCCACTACGACTTTCAAGATGTCTTCTCGTATGCCGTCTACATTTTAGCGAAAAACACTGAACTCACCAGGTGACTCCTTGGCACAGGTATAAAACTCGTGAACTCTCCGGGCGAGCCATGGCGCTGAATGAGTTAACTGATAGGAGATGTACTCCACATTGGCCTAACTTACGAGTATTCTAGTTGTACATAATGACAACACGGTTATGATTCCCCCACCTTTTCTTTAGCAAGCGAACATTGTCCGAATACTAATGCCGTCAAAAGGATTATCATCTTTAAAGATATATTAAGGCCGTTCCACCGCAGAACCATCTTAACCATCGTTACCCCAATTACTCCTTTTTCAAGACTCTTCCTCCAACTTTAACGAGCCTAAACAGCTGTTCCATCCAGAACTAGGTTACTCGCAAAACTCATAACAATAATGACAATCATTCATTATTCATTGCGTTAATTAAGCGAATAGTCTAACGCCCATGTTTACGGTGGCAATTACACGGGATTACAGCCTTTCTGTCTGTTGGCACAAATGCTTAATTAGCTTAAATTGTCGATTGGGCGTCACGTTCGTTTTATGTCCCTTCGTCCATGTTGTTTGGTTTAATTGTAAGAAAGGAAGCAAATGCGATGTTGTAAAACATTTTATTTGCAGAGATTGTTCTGTGAAAGGTAGGATACATAAACTTCTCTTACATTTTGGGGCATCTCCATCATCCCCAAACGACCTTATACAATGGCCCTCATCAAAACAGATTTACTTACAATAAGATTCGTTTAAGACGGACAATATTCAAATCGAGTTCTTTTTTCCTTGATAAAGTAGTAGTGCCTTTATTAATTTTGCTTTTTATTTACAAAGGTAGAACATTTTTTTTTTGTTTAACGTCAATTTTAAATGGATAAAATAAATATATCAGGCTACATCACATGATCCGATTCCGAAGTAAGTAGCTTAAGCACTTGCGTTACAGATATCAGAATTAACACTGGTAATAAAGATATATACTTAAATATATTAAATATTAACACCCAGACACAGAACAAACACAAGTATTTATCACACGAATGTTTGTCCTGGGTGGGGATCGAGCCCACAACTCTTGGCGCATGGGGCAGGGTCACTACCAAATGCGCCATCGAGCCTGTCAAATATTGCGTAATTATTTACTAAACTGATTTTATAATGGTATTTAAAAAAAAATTGTATCGGGTCGTTTTTTTTTCATATATTCTATCAGGATATAAAATTAAATTGTATCAGGTCTCTTTCCGTTACCTAATATCAACTAGCTATCTTTAGCAAAGATTATGTTGGTTCTCAGTTTTTTAAACCATACAAAACAATAAACACTTTCACTTTCTGATAACAATAGCAACGTGAAAATTAAGTGAACTAAGTATAAGGTATATTTTTATACTTTTATGGTCTAGTCTAGTGACCCAGAATTATTTAATTTAATACAAGGTTGAAATTATTTTAATACAAAAATAAAATATTGTTTTGTCTATGAAAGTTACAATTGTAACTTAAACTACAATATTTTTATTTTATAAAATATTGGCTAAATGTGGTTAAAGGGGCCTGCTGTCCCTTTGACTCTGCCTGCCCCTTCGGGGATTATGGGCGTGATGTTATGTATGTATAAAAAACAAAAAATGAAATCATTCACTAGGTTGTTTTGAGATGTATAGAACAGAATGACCCTAGCTATTTATTATACATAAATTCAATTTTAGGAAAGTCTAGACGACGTTATCCGGCCTTCGATATGTTTGCCCGGCTCTCAGAGAACATTTAAGTGACCCAAAATTAAATTCCAAGGTAAAGATCATCGGGAAGGCTAACGATTGTCCTATAGTATACATATCTATGTTATTCAAAGCATACATAACATTTGTTTAAAATTCAGTCAACAAAATATAATTTTAGTTGGAAGATATTAATCCTTACAAAACCACAGTGGTGTATAATTTATCTTCTTGTCTTCCTTTCCTCATTATACTATAAACACTGGCAACTTTCACAGAATCAGACCAAGGTAATTTACACTGCACAGTTTACCAGGAAGTAAAACAATTAGTCTCGAAACTTGAGCAACACGTTTTAACAAGTACAAACACAAATTTGCATCATTCCAAAACACTCCTCGGGGTAAATATGCTCGTATTTTTTCCCTAAAATTACGCACAAACTTCGTGATATAACTGAGTGTGTTCAAAGTATCGCGCTGTTCCGAAACTTTGTAACCACTGAATACGAAAGTGAAGCAACAAGAGGTTTACTTTTGTAGCTTGTTTTGAGGATCGTTAGAGAAATTCGGAAATCGGTTAATTATATATTGGCATGCGTACAGGCTGTTAAAGCAAGTTGGAAGTAAGATGCTAACCAAGCATCTTACTTCCAACTCACTTCTACAATGTTATTTATCTATACTAATATTAGAAAGAGGAAACATTTGTATTTTTGTGTGTGAGTATGTTTGTAATGAATGAACTCAAAAACTACTGTGCCGATTTGAAAAATCATAGGCATATTTATAAGTAACATAGGCTATTTTATCCCCATATTCTTACAGGAACGGGAACTATGCGGGTGAAACCGCGGGGCGCTGCTAGTTTAATAATAATGCTATTAGATATTTTATGATAAGTTTGTTGTTGTTATGTTAGATGTTAGATGACAAACAAACATAAACATCTAATTTTGTTAGGATACCATCTCATCGAGGTGAATAAGAAGGAATTTTGCAGTTATGTCAAATTCTTCAGACAAATAACAATTTTTATGAAAACTTGGACTATTTATAGTTGCAAGAAGTATATTCTATAGTACTTACAGTGAAATAGTGGAATCCCAAAATATGCTTTCAGTAAGGTTAGAAGATTTGTCACGTACCTAAAGGGTTAAACTAATGGTAGGTTCAGACGGCTAAGCTCAATATTTAGTACTATGAGACATATATGAGGACATTATTCAGGCTTAATCCTTACATAATACCGTAGGTATTGAGATAATCATGAGACCTCATTATGTCAGTGCTTCCTAAGTACAAAGGCTTGGAGTCCGATGAATGAAATAATCCTTGGCAATCTTCTCTTTGAGAATATGTGTAAACAGAGACACAAGGGTCAGCTTTGTTTTACGATTTTAATATATGGGACTGTTTACCTACATTCGGCTTAGGGAGTCCTAACCCAATGTGGACATATCGCCTATATACTCAAAAAGAATACAAACAAAGTTACTTCCAGTATCAATGACATAAAATACTGTCATTGTAAAGAACAATTGATACAAATGGTAATGCGACGATATAATTTGTACAGACTGTTGCTATCGAAAACATTTGATCTATTTTTGTAAATTTATTCTAGTAGGTAAAACATAAAACGTTCTGACTAAACCCACATTTAGCCAAAAATAAAACGTGAATCATTAAAAATTTTGAGAAGTAGTGGACAGTGTTTCAAAAATATCCTATTCAATTGAAAAAAGTTTATTTAAGTAATAATAGACGAAGACCACTACTATACAAGTGTTCACGACCACATGTTTGTGTTTATATATGAAAGGAAAAAGTAAATAGTATCAGTATCTGCACAAAAAATACGATTTGGAACTCCCGACCACTTCAAGTATATTCTGTTTTCGACCGCGTGAAGCGCTGTGATCGACTTTTTTCCCCCGAACTTCGTAGCCCGCTAATAGGAAGAACTGTCAAAAGTGACAGCTGCTAACCAAACCGTGGAAAAGTGATTAGTGATTCGGTGAACATGGATATGGCTTTTTTTTTTGTCCTATACGTTCAACAACATGCAGAACATATCGAGTGACATATTGAATGAACAATGGACAGTTTCGGACCGATTTCATCAACAAGGCAATGAAATTCTAAATATTTGTTTTTTTTGCAATTATATTTTTTTGTTATTTAAACGGAATTTTAGAAATAAGCCATGCAAAAGTTTCAATTTACTTAAAAAGTCGACGTTCTCAATTTTTCATTAAAATTATCAAAAATATATTTTTTTTTTTATTCAGGTAGGTGTATCTTGTATAATAACCGTGTACCTATAACTAAATTCTAATACTTAAATAATATAAAAAACGTAGGTATACATATAACTATTAGAAATTCAAACAGACCTAATGATGTTTGTTTTACATTCCAGTTGTTTTGAAATAATGGCCTACACTCGTAAACTAAAATTTTTTATAAGCAATCGGAATTAACGATCATACTAAAAATTAAAAAAAATGCTCGCGTTTCCGGTTCTAACCCGCGAACATTAAAAAGGGACGTTCGTTTATTTTCCCCAGTTGAAGTGTTCCAGTATTACCCATACATTTGAGGATTTATCGGTCCCTTGGTTATGTAAATTTTAATTCGACGATAAAAAAAACTCATACGTGTGAGTTACCTACACGAATTGTTCTGAGTTTCTAATTTGTATTAATGGGAACATTATAAAAATTAAGACAGCTGGTGTTTTTTTTTGTGTATGGCGCACTGGGATTTATAACAACGAGTACCTATTTAAAGTTGAAAGCTTGTGGAAAGAGGTACTACAAGAGTATATTTTAAATCGATATTTAATTGTGTTTCAGTATGTAAGTCTACCATTCTTCGTAGTCACGATAAAGGCAACTAAAGCAATACTTTTCTTCTTTATTATATGTAGTTCAGTTTGTATTATTCTGCCAGAGCTAACACGAAGACTAGAAGAAAATTATATCTGGTATCTCAATTTACATACTTTTTAATTAAGATGTGGTAGAGCCACGTCGTCGCCATTGTACTGGGGCTACATGAGCTAAGCCGACTCGGTTGGGAAGTACCACCCTCGCAGAAATATTGGAGTAAAGTAGCCGTATATGTGGTGCTGTTTTGCACGTTGATTGAGAATGTCGAAGTCCCAATCCCTTTAAAAGACGACAATGCATCAGCAAATTCTCTGATGTTGCCGTTGCCCATAGGCGGTGGTGATTGCTTACCATCGCCGTTTCCAACAAAAAAGAACTTTTTCAATGATAATTTGAATTGGCGACAAACCGCCAAAACGCTACTGAAAAAAGAAAATTAATTAACTAGTAGTATCCGACCTGCTTAATCTCAAAATTAAGTAGAATGTTAACACACATAGTGACAATATTGCCACGCTTAATCTTCTAATATCCATCCATAAGTACACCCGAAATATTCTATGGCAACTAATGAACTGATCAATATTTACAAAATACAATTGACGCTTTTACTAAAAATAGGGCAGGATGAGTGGTGGGCTGTCGGCTAATCATCATTACCATTAAAATGGACGACAATGGATGAAAATCGGCGTGAGAAATTAGAGCCTTTAGCGACCTAAAATGGCCTGATAGTGAATGAGCGATGGTAATGCCCCACACATTATTTTCGTTGGCAAGCAAATGTGGCCTTACACACTTATTTAGGTACATTCATATTTATAAGGGGCATGAGAGAAATTAGACTTTGGTGTTTGAAGGTAACTGTTGAATTGTTTTGATTATGTAAAATTGTAGTAGCTTTTAGTGTCATTAATGTGTTTGATTCTGATTGGTTGTGTGGGTCGAATATGATTAATAATGAAGTCTCATGTTATTGTTTCGCTTGTATGATATGTTTTGTTTATAATATCAAATCATCATCGTCATCGAATATAGGTGATTTTTTATTTGTAGTATAATGTAGTATTTAGTAGTATGTTAACTTTATTTTTTATTGAATTAAAGAATAGTCATATATATAAAAATGCATTGCTGTTCGTTAGTCTCGCTAAAACTGGAGAACGGTTGGACTGATTTGGCTGATTTTGATTAAAATATTTGTAATTTTCCAGGGAAGGTTTGTACGGTAAGAAAATATGGAAACATTGTACGAAGTGCGCCGGGACAGCTAGTACTGAATAATATTAATACGGTTCCAAAATATAAAATCGAGTAATACATTTTTTCCTTAGAAATCTTGTTTGTAGAAATCGATTAAATACAAACACTTATAACACGACTTCCAAAGCTCAATCATTCTGACTGAGCCATCACAACAAAGCACACAAAGTCATAATACCCCATAGAACAAAGTAAACACGTAACAAATAGATCGGCCATCAGTACCAGAGACAAGAATTCCGAAGTTTAGGAGGGTGCTCAGAAACAATTTGCAGAAGTCCATCGCGTCGAGATAAACGCTCTGTAACGGCGAGATTCTTTTCAGATCGAATCACTTGTCTGGGTTCTTTCGAAGTTGGATGCTGTTCTGATGAGCGATATCTCACCTAAGCGTATTGCAAAAATGGCTCTTCGTACAAGAATATTGATATAGTAAAATTCCTAACAATGAGATCAAAAACGATGTGGGCAAATGTTGTGGAGAGAGGTACTCAAGTTGTTGTTTCTATTAATCGATGTCATAATATGGTTTTTACTTCGTTAGATTTCGCAAGTACAATGCAATTTACTATTTTTTTTAATGTTCTATTAATATTTATTAATTCCAAAGAAAGGGTGAATCGTTATTACTGCATGTCAATCCTAAACAAATAAATTAGTACAATATTACGAAAATTTTATTCGATTATCTAATTTAAAATACATACAACCATAGATCGTGTTCAAATAAATCGTATTTGATTTAGTTGCTGACACGTAAATTTTATGCGGTGTGTGCTTTTACCGTTTTATTTAAGTCAAGGAAATTTCCACCAAATACTTACTTTTCTAATGAAATGGAGTCTTGGCTTTAGGATATCGATGTCGCAATTCGTCTACCTCACCATTATTCTACGTCTTCTTCTCTCTCGAACACGATATATCGGCTTGGGCTCAAGAATACCAGGTGCATCACGGCATGTAAGTAATTGACTTTGCAAACTCTTTCAACTTCATGGTCCTAAGGGGAAACGAATTTGTTCAGAGAGTGTGTAGATTTAGAAAGTTACAAATGATACCTTCAAATTCATTGATTGTATATAATATGTCAGAAACTATAGTTTTTGTAAAAGGTCAAGATTATCGCCTTGTCCGTTATATTCCTCAGTGGAGTTACGAATGTTTTGAATTCTCTCAAAGTTTCAATTTTTTTTGTATTTCAAGTTCTGTTTCTTATGGCTTTGCTCACGCTTTAGTAGATTATGCTAAAAATCTGGAACAATTACATTATCCGGATAAATAGGACCGTAGGTATATATTTCATTCTATCCTTAAAGACGTGATGAAATATTTCAAGATGATTGCTTGAGACCGTGAAAAAAGATGAAGAAAGAACTTACTTTCGCTTGGTTTTGTTCTAGTAATTATCTACCGACAACGCATCAGTCGGTTGGTTTTGTTCCGACTTAAATTTATTAACATATTACACATCCTTATAAGTTATAATTTTAAGTTAATACATTAAACTTATTACTTATTAGTTAACAAATTTAACATGTAATAACAATAATAATTCTGTAATAAGTTTAATATATTAAATATATCAAAATTTTATTTTGGTAGTACATTCAGAGTTATTTCAAGTTATGAAAAATATTATTTCATATTATTATTATATTTCATATATCATCATATTATTTCAAGTTATGTAAAATACGTAGTTATATTGCTCTTCCGAACTTTAAGGTTAGACATAAATAAATAATACATAAGCTCCATTTTATGTTTAATAGCGTTTTATGTTTATTGCTTTACCCTATAACTAAATGGAATATTTTAAATGCAATTATCGTATTTTACACGGAATGCCCCATAAATAAATTCGCCCTGTATATTACTCACGTTCAATAGAACATGTATCACTGAAAGACTTACCTGTTTTAGTATAGTCAGGTATCCATTCTAAGTTTGAAATTATGATATCATACAAGATAAGAACTCAGTAATTACTAATTTATTAAAGTTATGTAAGCAGCTAGATCATAATACAAATATTTTATTAGAGCAGCTATTATTTCACATCTGCTTATTTGACATTATTTTTAAGGGATCTTACATTGTTGACCGTAGACATAAAATAATCTTCTAGGTATTTATTATTACTTTAAAATGAGTTGATATTTCTTAAATAACAGTAATCAAATATGTGTGCTTATTTATTATAATTATCGGGTTTAATTTTATAATTACTACTACTAATATTAGGTAGGTACATTGATATTGGTGTCTTAAAATAACATTTACTTATTATTTCAAGTTATTAACAGTAGTGAAGATGAGGTATAATTGTTTGCTAATACAATAGTTTTATCCCTCACTTAATGGCATGATATTTGATTTGCTAATATTATAATTCTGCTTAACCTTATATTAGACACGTAGCTCAAACGCACATGCAAAGGACCAGCCAGACAGTAATATCTTGTCTAACGTGCTATTCTTGTTGTCTAGTTCTAAGCATGTGTTAACATGAACATTTAGAACGCTCGAATTGTTTACTACAATTTGACTAGGTACATTTAACTCGCTATATCTCGAGGACCCTCAAGCCTTCCTCCAACGGAAAGGTTGAACAAAAGGGTATTTTCTCGGGTAAAATTGTAAGAGAGGCCTGAATTACACTGAATGGGATCGCGAAAATTCTACTTGAATGATGATAAATAATTTAAGGGATGCTCCTATTGAATAATGGCATGTGAAATGTGAGTAAGGAATTTAAATTAAATCCGCAGAGGTTCAAAGTGTTCCTTTGCCTTCGTTTTTGTTACGTCAGCAGCCCTCGTAATTTTTTTCGGGAGAAACGGTTAAGATTTGGCTGCAGAATAAGGGTTTATTGGGCCGGCCGAAATTAAATACTTTGAGGAGCTATCCCACTCTAAGCGGTGGTATATTTTAATAGAATTTGAAACCGTCTACTAGGTAAAATAGTTTTATTAGAACGCTCATTGTTTATTAACTACCAAATTTATAATTACCTGTTGCTTCTACAAGCCAAAATAGGTAACATCATATCCTGGTGGGTCTAAATTTCATGCGAAGGTATGTTGTATAGTGACAAGAATTATACAAAAATAATTTAGTAACTTTATGTAAGAATAAATATAAATGAAAAATTTGTCTTCAACTGTACTCAACAAATATATAAGTGGGAAATCTGGATAAATCCAAAATTCTCTCATCTCATAAAAAAATTCAGCTAGTCTATAAAAACTTATTGCCCATTGTCTTTACTTAGAACACTACAGCTACAGATCTCGGGTCTAATCAACAATTAGGATCTACAAACTTGTTACCTAATCACCTAGATTGATACATTTACCCTAGTTTTTCTGCGCTCAGTCTTAAAACTTTTGTTTGCGTTTACATATTACACGCTTCTTTTTACTTTGTCAGTTTCAAAGATGATATCAAAAATGTTTATCCAAAACAAACTCTCCCTTTGTTTTCCCGCTGGACGAGTCAAAAAGTGGGCCGTTAGCTATTTGCTTAGGTAAACAGGGGAAACGTTTAACGTGTAGAAGAAGAGTACTGAAAAGTTTTCTTATCATACTCCTTCCCGTTGAAGTATTTGCCGCTCTCAGTTTTAAGAGAATTGGTGCTTGTTTCGCAAGTACATTGGCATTTTATGCTTAATTTAGCTATATTGGAGAATAGTTTCAAATAAAATTTAGTTAAATTGAAGCGCTTGCCTACCAAATCTGATACCCGTACAAAACTCTTTGTTTAATCCGGTCTATTTTATAAGTTGGGCCAATATAATCTTCTCCATTTGGAAATATCCTCTGTTCTCTTTCCGATGAAATCCAACAAAAAGTGTTAGATTTTGATAATATATTACCTACCTGTTTAAGCATTGTTGGTTTTGTAAACTCAATTTCGTAACATAAGGGTTTTTGGCAACATGCCCATAAGTGAAATGATTCAAAACAAGCTTGAGATCCGAATCCCAGCATATAGAGGTTGAAATATATTTACTATACCTACCAGTTGGAGCCCTTAAAGTTGCTGACACGATAAGATACGGGGTGGTTATAAGTAAAAAAATGGTAAAGGCTTTGTGGCAGAGTGAGGTATAACTGGATATATTTTTTTATATTAATATAAGTTTCTAAGCAATTTTTTTACGTCTTTTAATTTTTTTTACCTAGTTTTCCGATTTCAGGTTATAACTATAGATATTTATAGTGTTTGATACTTCTTCATTGGGGCTCAAATAACTGGAATTTGATTTTAATAAAACCATAATCGTTTTAGTGGCACGACGTGATTCATCAAAGACGATTTTTCTTGAGCCGAAATCTTACGATATTTTTTCTTTTATTTAGATATAGATTTGTGAGACGCGACTCTTTTACGAATACGTTAAACTAAGCAGTGTGCTTAAGTAGGTCTTCATCATTTGTATTTTATTATTATCTCTGTGTTTTGTTTGTAGATAATAGATTGTATTTCCAATACCTTATTACACTACACTTTTTAATTAAAAACATGTGCCAACTATATTCCTTTTATTTTATGCCGTAAAAAGCGTATATAGTTTGTGATCGATCATGTAGGCGATAAGCTAGCCACTTATCTAAATTTTCACAATTTTCCATCTAAGCCAACTAACAATTCTATTCTTGCCTGGAAGGGGCTTAGGAGCTTGTTTTTCCTTAAACTCTGCCTACCCCTTTGGGGATTACGGTCGTGATGATATGAATGTATGATAACAAGATTAATTCTACACACAAGAGTAAAATAACATTTTCGATATAAACACATATCGCCCGCTTTACTTTTTAAGATTTAAATATACCTTAAAATATTGTCGAACGTTATCCGAGAACGTCCATTCAAAATAATCTGGTAAAAACAATTACAACTCCTCTTTAATAACAAGAAACACTTTACCTTTAGCTAGAAAATTAATACACCCAGCTGAGTCCTTTCAGCTGTTTATAAAACGGGGTTTTATAAACGGGTCGGGACGGGACGTGGGATGTACGGATCCCGTAAGGATATCAAATTGGCGTTCAAGCCGCTGCGCCGGAAAATAAAATGATACCGGTTTTCTGTGTTATTATTGTTGCTTAGAAATTATGACGAAATTATTGACAAGGGTTCTTGTTTTTTTTTCCATTAACCATTTAACTTAATGTTTGACTTTGACTATGACTCTAGAATGTTATCTGGTTACGAGCATTTTGCAGTGATTGATATAACTAATAATCATCTGGTTATATAATCAAGTCTTTATAACAGTAACATAAATGGAGAAAGCAGATAATATTGGATATTAGTTAAAAAATTGGTCAAAAAATTTCCTTTATTATCGGGTCAATGTTGTTAATCCATTCTGAGACTTTTTGTAAATTCAATATACGTGCTCGGATTTTATTCCGCTCCCATCGTATGAGAGACATGCTTATTTATGGACTGAGCTTAAACGAATTAAACCGACAAAGAAATTAAGACGATAAGTATAAATAATTACAAAGTTTTTGGACTGAAAGTGAAGTATTTGCGTGAAAAGATATTAAAAGTCAAGGCAAAGGTACTTGTTGACCTCATATCTGGACCTCAGCTCACCACGTCCACTGAGTTAAATTTAAGGGCTATTTATGAAGAAACGTTCGGTCTGACCCATTGCGCCGGAAAATATAATCAAACCGGGAGTTAACAGTGTTAATGTTGCTTCGAAATTATGATGAAGCTTATTCAGGTTACAGTAGAACAAATTAACATTCGGAATTAAGGGAGCTGTTCGAGTGGTGCCTTCTCTCGATTTGTTGTTTTGCCTTCTGGGGTAATTATTTTAATTATCTTGATTACCCTTAAATTTTAGAATGATGGAAGAACAAATGATGGAACTTAAGCAAGCTTAAACAGTAAGTAATGAGCGAGGGAGATTTGATACGCCCCCTCAATAATAACTGTGCCTTCTTTATGGATATTACTGCTTTTCTAGGCTAGGTTATAGGTATTCTTCTAACCAACTCAAAAAGTAAGAATAGGAAACAAAGTGTTGAGTTCAATTGGGCTTAAAAACCAGGGCCTATTCGGGTCAGTTAGAAAATATATAACAAAAAATAACTATCTAGAATCCAATAGAATTAAGCTTAAAGTAATTAAGCATTCGACCTTTAAATTATTAAATACCTTTGAACGTGACAGGCTCATTGATCGAGTGGTCAGAGATCCTGGCCACGAAACCAAGGGTCGCAGGTTCGAATCCCGCTAGGAGAAAATGTTTCGTTAGATGAACATGGGCATTAATTGTACTCGAGTCATGAATGTTTTCTACCTGTTCACCTTTTTTTTTTTTTTTTTTTTTTTTTTTTTTTTTTTTTTTTTTTTTTTTTATTTAGTTGGGGAAACTCCCACGAGCCGCACCCTCTACTCGGGGAAGCAGAGGGCGGTGTGTCGGACTCGAACCGACTAAAACCCCAACGTGGCCTCCAGCGGCGCAGTCCCGGAGGAGCCTGTATCCCCACTGTCGGGACTATACGACAGCTCCTCCGGTGATGCGCGTGCCGCGCTACGCGGCCCACCTCGCGCGGCGGTGGTCGATGCTGTGCAGCCCACGACAACAGTCGTCGGATGCACAGCACCGAGCACGCGCGCGCGTCTAGACATGCCAGGCCACCCAGCATGTCTCAACCACTCCGCCCAGGGTTCAGACGCCGATCATCCCCGTGACCGGCGTCGTGGGCCCACTCTCGCGCTGTGCCCTCTGCTAAGCCAGAGGGGCACGCGGAGAGCGCCTCGTCGAAGGGGCCGCCTTCCTCCCGGCGACCCAGATTGAGGGCTTAGCCCTGTCGTCGCAGAGGGAGAGCATCGAGACGCTCAATCCCTCTGCGACCCACCACAGCACGACCCAGCGCGCCCCTGTCGGGTTGCCGAGGATAGGGAGGCGAGCAACGACAACACTCAGCTCCTCCTCTTCCTCGGCAACCCTGGTCCGGCCGCAGTGGGCCACAGCCGGACCGCCGCAACTGCCCGGTAGCAAGTCGTGCAGTTGCGGCTCACCTCGGGGTCCTTCTTCGCTTCGGCCCTGTCATGTCAGGGCCTACTAAGCCCCCCCGGTACGACAAACCGAGGACCCCGGCGGGGGGGATGTCTACCCGTTCACCTAGTATCCATAGCACAAGCATACATACTTAGTTTGGAACTAGGAAATTGGTGTGTCAGTCCGGAGAATTTATTTATTATTTATTTATTTACATGAATACTTAAGTATTAGTATATAATGCTCAGATTAGAGAATATAGTGTATAATAGTTTGAGTTTTTGTATTATTACGAAAGCTTTATCGTGTTCTGTAAAAACAATACGGCAGTTATTTTTCACATCGAAATCTTAAATTCCCAAACTGGCACTCATTTATTTATACATCTCTTAAATTGGCAGCAAAGACTAATGACTACAAAAAATGGCTAAAATCTAACATAACGTCACTCCAAAAATCTTTCCGGGGAGTAAATCTTGCAGCTGGTAAACGCAAAGATTCCCCCGATTCATGTACGCTACAGGCTTAATTCGGGATAACAGGGTGATTAATTAAGTTTTAATTTTAATCGCGAGGGTTGCTCTCCATTATTTACTCATGCGGAACACAGTCGTGAATATTTAATGGGAATATGTTTACCGGAGCCCGGTCTGATATTGCGTTCAAGAATGAAAGTGAGTGAGATTCGTATTCAGCAATTGTAAATTGGAACAACTACTTTGGAGTTGTGAACTAGTTTGGTAGATCTGTTGTGAATGATTATAAATAAATTCTCCAGACTGACACACCAATTCCCTAGTCCCAAACTAAGCTTATGCTTGTACTATAGATACTAGGCGAACGGATAGACATACTTAAATATGTTTATAAACATCCATGACTCGAGAACAAATGTCCATGTTTATCACGCGAAACATTTGCTACTAGCGGGATTCGAACCCGCAACCCTTGGTTTAGTGGCCAGGGTCTCTGACCACTCGACCAACAGGCCAGTCAAAAGAATTGACATTCCAATGGCTAATCACAAGTAAAAAAATAAAAGAGTGATACATTACAATACGAATGATTTGTCTATATACCTGTAAGTAAATATTGTATGATTTGAATACTAAACAATAAGTGTTGCACTTGCCGGGTGTTACTACTGAGTCTCTTATATTGGTATTCTCAGAAGTATGTACCTAAGTGCCGGCCGGTGTACTTCATCCCACACTTATATTAAAACGTCTCAAGGGGCCTCTACATGTTGGACCTGTGCCTACATGCAAGCCTTCCAAAGGACCGGGAAGGTAAAACTTCCCGTGATATCCAAAAGGAAACAATAAATAATAATAATAAATTATAAATGGTAATAATGGTATATCGGGATTTGGGTATGTGATTGTGTGTGTAGGCGACAAGCTAGCCACTTGTTACTACTTTTTCACAATTTTCCATCTAACCCAGCCCAGTTTTATTTTTGGCTGAATGTGGTTAAAGGGGACTGCTGTCCCTTTAACTCTGCCTATCCCTTTAGGGATTACGGGCGTGATGTTATGTTATAAATTATAAAAACTGATTTTGTCCCATGTTGGTCTGGGACTTGGCCCATGTTGATCTGGGACAAAAAAAAAGAATGTGCCAACTGTGGTTCTTGCCTAGCATGTCGTAAGAGGCGACTAATGGATTACGGGCTTTTGGGTATGTGACTGAGTAGGCGACGAGCTAGCCACTTGTCACTTCTTTTTCACAGCTTTCCATCCAACCCAGCCCACTGTCCCATGTTGGTTTGGGACTTAAAAAGAATATGCCAACTGTGGTTCTTGCCTAGCATGTCGTAAAAGGCGACTAATGGTATATCGGGTTTTGGGTGTGTGATTGTGTAGGCGACAAGTTAGCCGCTTGTCACTGCTTTTTCACAATTGTCCATCTGACCCAGCCCGGCTTTATTTTTGGCTGAATGTGGTTGAAGGGGCTCGCTGCCCCTTCGACTCTGCCTACCCCTTCGGGGATCGTGGGCGTGATGTTATGTATGTATGTGTGTGTACCAATTCCCTAGTACCAAACTAAGCTTATAAGCTCGTGCTATGGATACTAGGTAAACGAATAGACATACTTAAATACAAATACCCTCCATGTTCATCACATTATGTAGTTTACTACTTAATCGTTTAGTATACTACATAATTTTTATGTTCCATGCAGCGACATCACACGACACCAGTTGCATCTGCATTAACATAACAACTATATTTTACAAGTCTCAAAAACGTTAAAATGATACCAATTTGGTCTACTAGTTTTGTGTAACGTGATGATACCTGTTAAGAAAATAGTAATAATGTATTAAAATAGATCGACAGTTCTAATAATCAAGCATCTAACAAGCAAATGGGAAAAACATTCAACTCAATTTTAAATGGAAAATCATATTACAAATACTTCTACCGCTTCGAAATCCCTAACTTTCTTTGTGCCGAAACTGGCGACTCGGACGTTTTCCGACTACCTACTACTAATTGCTGCTTTGTTAGCGTGACCTGAGCTGAATTCCTAATTCCTTATAGAGGCGGTCGGTTTCATGTTTTACGTCATTACACAGTCATGTGTTGTGGTCCCTCAGAAGCGGTGTCCCTCAACTTTGAGAGTTGTAATCATTACGTGCTATGAATCACACACGAGCGCTCTTTGGTCTGATTGAGGCTTTTATTGTTGTCACACCCTACAGTTTATGACCAGTGGGATTATTGCACCTCGTTTCTTAGACATCCTGAGAATGTACAGTGTAAGCACTGAATAGGCTATTTGGATAGATGTACCCAATGAAAAACTAACAAGAAATGATATATGTCAATTTATTCCGTTGGATAGACCTGACAGAATGTATCTGTATACGTTCAAATAACATTAATTATAAATATCAGCCAACACCACATTCATCTAACGTCGAAGTAAGTAGCTTAAACATGGGTTATAGATATCAGATTCAACAGTGGTATTACAAATACAAACTTAAATATATATATTAGATATAAACATCCAGACACAGAACACTCACAAGTATTCATCACACGAATGTTTGTCCTGGGTTGGGATCGAACCTACAATACTTGTACAGTCAAGTAAATCAACATCCATTAAAATATTATTTAAGTATACAGTTAGGCCTAACATAACATTTACCTATATTTCAGAAAAAGTCAAAATTATATAGATACGTCAGACCACATGCTTTCCATTTTTAAACCTTAAGTATATGGACATACTGTGTGAATCGGGATGTGAGGTTTCCTAATGAAATTCTGAGCTGTAGGTAGTGCATGCTCACTATGACATGTTCGAATTGGAACCAGTGTCATGCTAGTGTATGGTAACGTCTTTAATCACTATGCTATCCCCACATTCTACTAATAATCCTTATGGAAGCACAAAAAAAAAGTTTAATCGATATAAAAATGTTTAGTGTAAAATCGTGTCAATAGCCGATAACTCTCAATCGCTAATTTAATTGATTGAAGGCAAATGCCTAGATCGAACTGAATTTGCGTTTAAACATATAATTTGTGATAACAATATAGGTAAATTAATGGGAAACAATGTGACACGCAAAATGAGATCTTAAAGTAAATAACAAATTTCCGAAATCTCCATCGAAGTTCCTTAGTCTACCCCGAAGTTGCATCACAGAAATTTCATTATCTGCAAGTAAGTAGGCACGTTGGAAATTTCTTACGATTTTCGATATAGCAAAACAAAGTTAACCAAGATTTCACAAGCGTTCTAATGGCGTTATATGAAACTTTACAGTAGCATTACGTACTCCGCATTTGATACTAAAGTTGTCTCGACTCGACATATTTCACGATAATTATCGGTGAAGTTCGCGGCACGAATATTACTTGAGGCAAATGCCTCCGGAGTTCACATTCCTCGCTTCTACCATTAGTGATATTAGTGAAATATAGGAGGGCCTGTTGATATTGAAGTGAGATAAAGACTGATGAGTCGGTGAAATTAACGTTGTCCCGTATTATATGTATAAGAGGGAGTAAATGGATAAAGACGCGCGTCTCATATGGGAGATTAGTTTCAAACCAAATACGCACCTCAAGATATTTCAAAAATGTGTGGTTCCAAGATTTATGAGGATCAGAGAATCACCGTAGTCATGGTAATAAGCAGATTCACTATATTATGTTCCTAGGATACCATGTAGCTATACGTAATATTACTAATGGTATTGGGTATCAGGCTTGTGGTAATGTTGAAGATGGGCTCGCCACTTCCGCAATTTTCCATCTAACACAATTGAAATTAATTTTGATAAAAAGTGGCGGAAAGAATGAACCTACTGGTCCTTAGAGTTTGGCTTCCCTTTTTAATGCGGGCGTGATTATAATTATGTGAAATGACTAGCCCTGTCGCATATGTTTTCAACAGATAGCATTATATACAAGCCGTCGGAAATATCTGCGAAACTCGCTGGAATGCTCTTCCCCTCGCGCTTACCCGCACCTCGCTGCGTTTTGGCCTACCCAGTAACGTTGCCAACGCAAGCGCCGACCGCCAGTATGAATGACGTCATTAAGCCAGGTTCGCAGATATTTCCGACGGGTTTTATGTAAGTAGGTACTTACAATGAAAATGTTATTATTATACCTTCAGAGCTTCCAACGCCTTAGTAATTGGATGTTGAGTATCAAATCAGCTGTAAAACGAAAATAGGTACAAATTTGGCTTTTAATACATTATGGCCTAAATATAAAATTACATATTATAGAATATAAAGAGGGTTTTTTTACACCTCTGTACACTTAGACTTCAAATTGCTATTTTGTCAAAATTGCAAATTGAAGGAAGACCGTCGGAAAAAGATCATAACTCATAACTTTTCAAATTACGGCCGCGCCTTTGATCGTTTGTACGACAGTGTGGCAATTTCGAAATTAATATTTTCCTCTATCTCCTTGCGCTAAGTCACTGAAAAGGACACGAAACAGAGGCGATCTCAGTTTTTATTAAACCAAACTGGGGGTAGAGAGCGAATAGGTTTGGGTTCCGTAAGATAAATTAATCAACAACTAACTCTTACAAGTTTGCCTAACTTACAATAAATAAATAAAAAAGTGCATCACATTATATTACATCGCAAAATAAACTTTATTACGTATGTTCGTACGCAGATAACGTATCAAAACAATACAAGTTATGAAAACATTATAACTTAGTGCGTAAATTCATAAGGCATTTTTTCCTTACTACATTTTCATATTTAAGCTTTGTTTAAAGACATAATTGTATGAACTTCTAAAAAGAATTATTAGAAAGGTTTCCAGCGTAGCCAGACTTTGGTACAATGAAGCACTTTTTTCATATCCTAAGAATTGTTGTATCATTCCAACGTACTATATAGCGGTGGTAGCTCAATGGTAAGGACCCTCGCCTCTTAACCGAGGGGTATGGGCTCATACCCGGGCACGTACCTCTGGATTTTTCAAATCTATGTACGTATTTATACCACTAGCTCGACGGTGAAGGAAAACATCGTGGTAAAACCTGCAAATTCAAACAACTTTGGATTTGTAACCATGAACCAAAAATTGTCTGGTTCCCCTATCTTAGGGTTACGAAGGTCAGATCGGCAGTCTCTTCAATGTAATTACCAGACTAGCTACATCCTGGATCATAGTCTAAGCGGACCCCGTCTAAGAACAGGACATAACGCTAGGAAGATGATCCCACGTACTATATAATCATATCACAAATACATACTAATACAAACTTATTACGTAACGTATTTGGAAAGAATCGGGCTTTTTTTAAATCAGCTCTTAAACAAAAGCAAGCTTTTAATCAACTTAGTTTCCGTCCTAAACGGAACCTTAACAAAAAAGATAAACGAATAAGAATTGCGTACAGACGGGTAAACGATGTCTTGAATGGCTTCGCGATTTGGACGTCACGGGTCGTTGCGACCCGCACAGAAAATACTTTCAAATGTGTCCGCGAGTTAAGGGTTATTCGAGGAATTGTTGCTCGTTGTGTGTGAATGTCGAATAGTTTGTTGGAGAAAGTTATAGTTGGACAGGGGTACTTTTTAAAGGTCGCGTTAAGTTTAAAAAAAAAAAACAATGGAATCCTTGTATGATCATTTTGATCAAACGACTCTTTTCTTACGAAAAGATAAAGGTATTATGTTGAAATCTATATAAATGGCCAGGGTCTGTTATACCGTGAGAGATATTTTTTACAAAGAGACAATATTTAATCTGATTTGAAAACGATATGTCAAGGTTTTTGCAAGACAAGTAAACGCTTTGGCGCCAATTAAATACTTTAGCAGTTTCATGCACCCCGAGACCTATTTTATACCAAGAGAAGTCTATAAGGTCTACAATGCCTTATACTAAACAAATTAGAGGCTTAATTTAATCAGATTTGAGAATAGGTTTTAGGGTTTTTGCGAGACAAATAAACACTTTGGCACCACTTATAATATTTTAGCAGTTTCAAGGACCCCGGAGTCTGTTTCATACCAAGGCGAAATTTCTCAAAATGTATTTAAGTTTAATTTATCTAATTTCACTGCGCAGGCTCCCAACAGATTAACGAAACCCTTATAATTCTGCAACAATAGCACAGGGCTTGCAAAATAACGATATAACCGTTTACAATTCAGACAGATGGTATTACAGCCTGTGCGTACATTTGCATCCTAAGGTCTAGAGGCTCCAAATTAACGAAGTTAACTCACCCCCTGACTCTTACTGCGCAGTCATAAGGATCATATTCGATTAATTACTACGAAGTGGGAGGCACGTAGAACTTTTGATACTGGAATTGGTAGGAATAGTGCAGAAAAATAAGACATACTTTCATGTATGGTGTTCGTGAAAGAAATAGATGAGGATACTTGAATACCTAATGAATGAACTCAAATAACAAACAAACAAGTCAGACAGCTAATTCTTTAGCGACAAATTCAGTGTAGCTTTTAAATTTTTATTGCTGAACATGACAGAAATATAAAATTGTGAGTTCATTAAAGGTGTAACTATCTTTTTTTACAGTCATAAATAAAAGATTTCATACAATTTATAAAACAGTTATTAAAACTAATATTTGTTCAGATTTTTACTTACTATGATACTTTTGTTATCTTCTAGTTATTTAACTATCTGTTTTACTAAGTCTTGTAAGCGTCTGGCAAATTTGACTATCATTCATTAATTAATATCATCCCTAGCCCCTGAAGGGGTAGGGAGAGTCAATAGAGCAGCTAGCCTCACGTTCAGCCAAAAAATAATACTGGGCTAGGTAAGAAGGAATATTGTGAAAAATTGCCTAGGACGTCACACAATCTCACACCCGAACCCCGATAGCCAATCAGTCGCCTTTTACGACATGCTAGGTAAGAAATACAGTTTGCACATTATAAGTCCCAGACCAAAATGGGACGCCATCATATATACCTGCACTTATATATGTATCAAGCATATTAAAGTACATCCAGTAGATCTAAAGCGGCGTAAAATAAAGTGTATTAGGAGTTCGGGTGGCGGCACACTTAGCGCAGGAAATGTGGCTCATCGATTAACACATTAGTGCGGGTTCGGTGCCCGTGAGACTCAGCCTTTGAACGTCTGCCGTACATCGAAAGGGCCATCTATAGATCTGCGTCTTCTTTGAACGCCACTTGGCGTGAAATATGTTCTGGAATGTTTTCAACGCCTGTTATGGAATTAGCTGTGATACATGCGTTAAACGTATTATCTTCCTATTTAAATCTTATAAACATGTTATCCTAGATAGGTACATATTATCCTAGATGTTATCTTAAATATGTATTATATCTCGTTCTTAGTCGGGATTCTCTTTTAGCTTGGACTTAATCTAATCGCATTCAAAAGGTTCAAGCTTAATAAAAACTTCTAACTAACAAAGCTAGACGTAATTTTAATAAATGCCATATACATACATAACATCACGCTCGCAATCCCCGAAGGGGTAGGCAGAGTCGAAGGGACAGCAAGCCGCTTTAACCACATGCAGCCAAAAATAAAACTGGGTTGGGTTAGATGGAAAATTGTGAAAAAGTAGTACAAGTAGCTAACTCATCGCCTAAACTACCACATACCTAAAACCCGATATACCATCAGTCGCCTTTTGCGAGTTGGGTCATTTTTTAAAGTCCCCGACCAACATGGGACAAAGATAATAAATGATGTACCAAAAAATCTCAAATTTCTTCAAAATAGTTAAACTTTAGCTTTCGGTAAGTCATTTAAGTTCTAATTGGTGAAGAAGATACAAATAATTTGGTATTAATAAGTCGCTTAAGCCAAGCGTAAGTCTTGAAGTAACTTCAAGAACATTATTTGTCCACTATTTTAGTAGTAGGTTCTAGAGACGTCAACATTGATCGTTTTACGTTAGATTCATTATTGTTAACTATCTTTTTTTCGATTTAGGAATCAATTTACTAAGTTTTAATCGTTACATGGTAATTTTGTGATCGTAGCATAACATAACATACATTCATAACATCACGCCCATAATCCCGGAAGGGGTAGGCAGAGTCAAAGGGGCAGCAAGCCCCTTCAACCACATTCAGCCAAAAATAGAGCCGAGCTGGGTTAGATGGAAAATTGTGAAAAAGCAGTGACAAGCCGCTTACCTGTCGCCTACACAATCACACACCCAAAACCCGATATACCATTAGTCGCCTTTTACGACATGCTAGGCAAGAACCACAGTTGGCATATTCTTTTTAAATCCCTGACCAACACGGGACAGTGGGCTGGGTTGGATGGAAAGCTGTGAAAAAGGAGTGACAAGTGGCTAGCTCGTCGCCTACTTAGACACATACCCAAAAGCCCGTAAACCATTAGTCGCCTTTTACGACATGCTAGGCAAGAACCACAGTTGGCACATTCTTTTTTTTTGTCCCAGATTAACATGGGCCAAGTTCCAGACCAACATGGGACAAATAAAATATGTGATCGTAGCAGTTAAAGACTATTTTAACTAAATAAGTAGGCTTTACATAAAAAAAAAACAGTTACCTATTCATAAAAAGAATACATGAATGTAAAAAGCAAAGTCTTGAAAATTCCGATGAAGTAGGTAGTTGTTTTTGTAAAATAATCTATAGGTAATAAATGTAAGTTATTGCCGCGAAAAATTTGGAAAATGTAAAATTATATCTATCATATGGAACCCTACAATCCTTGTGGGCCGATACCTGGTGTTTAAGATCACGGTTCAACTTTTTCATAACATCGTTCTATTTGTACAAACTATTTTTCTCCATAGCAGACGCGGTCATACGAAGCCAAATAAAAAAATCTTTATGTTTCTCATACGTAAGGCCAATGTATCGGATATTTTCCCCATTTATTATGTCGTCAATATGAAATCGAATGCATGCCTACTTTTTTATGAGGGTACCGTTCACATTATTTTATGGGTGCCTTCGGGGGTCATAAATTTGGTGTCCCTACACATTGATTTGTAGGAACAGGACAACAAGTCGTTTTATCATTTTTATAGGAGAATCAGCATGTAACATTTACCTTGCCTTTCATCAAATTCGGTATTTGTCATGTTTTTATGGTAGAATGAGAACAAAAGATGAATGTTTACCTGTTGATGTGCAGAATGGCGTGGAACTTTATTGTGACACTCTTTTGTTCGAAACGTGTTTCTGTATCATTAACAAAATATAAACATCAGTTCCTACGAACTTACTTACATTATTAAAGTATTCAAACAAAGTATATTGGACATGATTGCTAGTAGATTGGACTGTCTCTATACTAAAAACTGCCTTTTGACCATTCACCTGTTTGTACCTAACTAAATATTTTTACCTACTATATACTTTTTACGTACATAATGTTACTAACACCAAATGAGTTGTAAAATTACTAAATAAATAATCCAAAACTGTAAATTACTAAAAAATAAATAATCGAAACTAAATAAATAATTAAATTTAATTGAATTAACATATACATCCTATACATACGAATATGATATCCCCACAATCTCCGATCAACGCCATTTAGCCAAAAATAAAATTGAGTTAGGTTAGATAGATAATTGTGAAAAATTAAACTGGCTTGCTTTTCGTCTACTTAATCACAAACCCAGTATACTATTAGTCGCTCTTCGCGAGAAATAAAATATGCATGCCTAAAATACAAAGTCAATTGATATCATTATCTGAAGCGCGATTAACTAACGCAAAATTATCTCTTAACTAGCTTCTGCCCGCAGCTTTGCTCGCGTGGTACATCGATAAATCATAGCCTATATGTTTTTCGGGTGTATAAGCTATATTATTGTAAGGTTTCATTAAAATCGTAGGAGCGTAACAAACATCCATCCATACTTACAAACTTTCGCGTTTATAATATTAGTAGGGATTTAAAACGACTAATAGAGTTAAGAATGAGAGTAATAGTTACAAATGGCTTATAATTACAAAATTACAGGGTATTCTTCGTAATGTATAGGTCACTCACTGAAACGTACCAGTAGCCCCGTAATCTTTGTGCCCAAGAACTAGTTAGCTAACGGAAATTACGGTCTATGGTATATGGTACTTAGACATCCGTCGGAAATTAACGAAATAAAAAACTTTCTGTTATTGTATTAAGTGAATGGGTCTATATATTAATTTGGCGTCGTATCGGCTGTTTTAATCTTGACTTTATTTATGATGTTTGCTTTCCGACATTGTTATTTTTCGTTTAAATGTCATAAGGTTTATGATTTACTCGTATATTAACTGTGCTGGTGACTAATTTTATATATGAAAGAGAATTTTACTTTCTCGTTTAATTATATGTAAAAGTTTAACCAGCTATTTTTACTAAAATCTTCTGAGTTGCAATCCCGTCCGACCAAGGTAGAAGTGGTCATGATATACCCACTATCATACTGCATGATTTACTATAGCCATGGCCTTTATTGCTAGGGCTCTCAACTACAAGTAAAGCACTATATATATATATATAAAATCAAAGTAAAGCTTGCAAAAGAGGTATCCTATGTGTTTTCTTGAACTTTTGGCAAACCAAATTTCATTAAAATCGATTAAATGCTTTTAGCGTGCCAACGGTAAAAACCAACCGAAATAATTTCGCTCTCATATTAATAGTAAAATTTCCACAACAAATAATTATTTAGCCAGTTAATACCACTTATATAATGAAACTTGATTAAGAAGCTAGTCACTGTTCCTAGACTTAATCTACAAAATAAGTTGATTAATTCATTAGCCGAAGTATTAAGATATAGAAAGTAATTAATGAACATTGTGACAAGGTGCGTGATATTCCAGATTTCATGTGAAATTAACATCTTTTAATTTAGTAGGTATTACGAAAATTAAGTAGCTGTTAGATTCATTACGGAAAATTAGTTAACGTCGCCAGGTAAAATGTCTTACTCCATTTGTTTATAACAGTAGGTACTAACTTTGGCCCACGGCTCCGCCCGCGTGGCGGCTTAATTTTTTCCTGACACCTCCATTATATATTATATATTAGCCAATGTATACAAACCTTAACAAAATATATATCTAAACTTTCCTCAAAAATCACTCTATCTATTGGTGATAACCACATGACAATCCGTGCAGTTAGAGTTTACCGCGAACAGACAGACAGACGCAGTGAAGGACTTTGTTTTATAATATGTAGTGAAGGTTAGGAGGTTAGGAGGATAGCTTTTATCGCTACGATACAAAATATTTATTTAGTAAACTGTGTATTACCTAATATTCTTCAAATGTCTAATATCTGCTATTTATTAGCTGACATATACCTACTTTCGTCACTAAGAATTGCTTTAGAGTATATATCTTGGATTTATCATCAAATCGTATTTATATTTTATAATGTTATTTACTTATTTTCTTGTTTATTTCCAGACTTAAAAAACCAGTTGGTCTTTTTATCTTTAGATTTCTAAATGTCGATTCAAATACTCAGTTAAATACTTGAAGGCATATTAGAATAGTTTCTATTGTTTTAATGCTAGTCTTATTTATGTTATGACTGTACCAACATCTGAAATCATCTTTAAGGTACGTCTATATACATTTTAAATGTTTTTCATAATAAAGGTATTGTAATTTGTTACAGGTACGATACTCTTATGACATTTCGACAGTAAAGGGATGGAAGAAAGTGACTTTGATAATTTGATCGTCTGCATTGGTATGTAAAATTTGTAAACGTCTTTAAATTACGTATCTAAAATTAGAACATCCTTTCAATGTGCTATTTTTTTCATTTCTTTTGTAAAGTTCAATAACTTTTTTATGAAGACTTTCAAAATGTGAGATTATTAATATCGAAGCAATCAAAAGTTGTAAATTTTAGATTGACCCAGTACAGTATTAAATAAGGATTCTTTTTTTATTCACGCAAAATTATAGAGAGAGTAATTTCATCTTTCTGTATTAAAGTGATGTAATAGTCAACCTACAAAAACTGGGGCTCTATATATACACCTGACTAAGTTTCACCTTATTCTTAAAACATAAAGAAATTCAAGCCTCGTTTTATTACCTACTTAATTTATTTGGTTAGCGAAGAGGCTGCTATTCTTTTAACACATTTTGCGTTCACGAATGAGCTTTATGGCTCCTGCTAATCTTCTCTCGTTAAACGTCCCTAAAATCTCAAGGAACGCCCTCTAAATAAGTTGGGGAAAATGGCGAGCCGTTAAAAGCGCGTAGATCATTGTTAATAATGTTACAGCTGGTGATTTTTTTAATATGATAGATAGATACAACCTTATGTTGCTGGTAAATAAATAGTTAGTTTTTAAATAAATTATGAATGTAGTCGGTTGTCTCTGCCTACCACGCGAGGGAAGTGGTGTGAAGTTTAGTTAGTTAGATTTAAATACATATTTTTTAAGTTAGTTAAGCTTTTTCGAGTACTATTCACCGCTAGCCATTATATTCAATCATTGAACTATTATTACTAGTGTAAATAATAGCTCAATGTATTCAATAAAGTTTTTGTGTTAAGAATCAATATGGATACCAGTGGTTAAGAGAGCCCATTGGTCCTTGAACTCTGCCTTCGTAAGGTAGACCTACCAGACAGAGACCACTACAGCTGTTAGACCAACATCTAACTCGAAATTTTTTAATAAAATTTACAAAAAAAATGTATGCCTTTGTTTTCCGTAAAATAAGATACGTACAAATAGAAATAAGAAAACTTTCCAATTATTCTTTAGTTAAAGTTTTTTAGTTGACACTATTTTTACAGGATTTTCGTGAAACTTTCCAGACAAGTCTTTTAATAGTTCCGCAACGTTAAGTTTCGCAGTAAAATTCGCATTCCACTCGAGTGCATTGTAGTACTCTAGCATTTCAGACTGAGCCATCATTAGAACGACAGGAAACCCACCGAAACTCCACTAAGACAAAACTACTAAAAGGTTAACTCTCCGAGTGCACATCTGTTCCAAGCGTTCTAACCGAGATACTGGAGCAAAGTGGTACCTAGTACAATACTACACTCAATAAATAAACTGTTGCGAAGGAAATGTTGCGGAACGGGGACACTGTGGCTCCCAGGGATGTCGCCTCAGGCATTTTCAGGCCCGCAATGTACGAAGAACTAGATAGAACTAGCAGGAGCCAGTTATTTCATTCCATTCCATTTCTAATTTTAGCATCCTATTTTTTATTTTTTTGCTCCCAATGCTTAAAAACACATATTCCTATACGTGTTTATAGAAGCAGTGTGTGCAAAAAAGTAATACAGTTCGGTTTTAATAAAGAAGGTTCTATTAATGTCAATTAATTTTATTTGAAATAAAAAAATCTCACATGTGTAATTTATAATACGATAAGTAATTTCTTATTTATTTTTAAATTAGAACTGAAAAGTATTACCTAACTACAATTAAATGGAAAAATCTAGATACATTAAATTAAAATAGACATTAACCATCTTATTTTTTAATTCATAAAATAAAAATAACATCGAATGAAATAAGACCATAAAAATTAACATGTTAAAAATGCGCTTATAAAGCATATTTATTTTTTACATACAACCTTAAATTTAGAACGTCTTTACTAAATTATATTTTTAAATCGTCCATAAAATACGGCTAGATTCCTCTTAAATCCGTATCTGTAACAACATGTGAAGCGATTTCACATTTATTCATTTTGTGATTTGTCAAATTTCGCTACACCGCATACCTATCTACCTGAATATTTTCATCTTGCCACTCGAAAGCAAATATAACAACGTTTTATTCAAAATAAATCCTGAGCCATTTATAAATTTTTATAGGTTACGCTTCTTTGAAAAAGTGAAACGATTTTAAAATCTTTAGGCAAACATTTTATATTACATACCTATTGCAAACATACCTATTTTGTTTTGCAAGTAAAGTACAATATAAAACCAAAGCTACCAAGAGAGCCTATGTCTTTTTTTTCTTTTGATTTTTTACCAAATTCCAATAACATTGATTAAACGCTTTAAGCGTACATACATATGTCATGTCTCTATTGATTTTATAGGTTTTAATAAAAATTGTTATCCAACGAAGAAAAATTAACACGAAAAATACTATTTAAATAATTAAACTTGATAAGAAACTATTCACTGTCCCTGTCTTAATCCTTAACTTCCTGCCACCAAACATATTTAGATAATATTAACGTAGTGGTAGCATCATTTACAAAATTGATTTAGGACTCTCTGAATGTTTTTAAATAAAAAAAGGTTTTCAATTAATGGTTCAGGGGTATGATACAAAAACGTTTAATTTGAACGGACGATCCGATTACATAACCCACAAATTAAATATATTGCCTGGGTAAAAACAAAAAGGCATAAACTCTTGTGTTATATTGATTAATATCTTCATACTTAAGTTGTAATTTTCAGCAATAAATGTAGTTACACTTTTTCCATAATCCATTTTAGTTATGTTTGATAAGACCACATCAACTCTACCAACAGTTAAAGGAATACCAAATATATACCAAATAAATAGACCCTTTCTAATAAAAACCATCAGTCAAAGTAATATTTACATTAAAATTTGTATTGCTTCTGCGTTGACCTAGAATATAATTGGTTTCTACACACTTTATTATAGAAAGTCCTTACTTTCCTTTTGAAATGATCACTCAAGATCTTCAAAGATTCCTTCAACTTCATGCGTTACTAATCGACAATAATTATTGGGTGACAAGCGCCACCATTAGCATCTAAAAGCCCTTTGGTTCACAAGAAGATTCCACTGTCTGGCAACTATAAGTGGCAATACGAGTAATTGGTCTGCACTTTGTTAATAATTCAGTTAAGGATGACAGGTTATTGACCGTGCCTTATAGTTCGTCTATTTTAACATTTCATTTGGTATGCAGTCTACCATCAAATTGTGAAATTAATCTATACATCTTATTGAGCTTTGATCTTTGGCAAAATGTTTCTAGTTTTAATATCTGGCTGAATCGTTTAAACTGGAAAATAAAGAATACTTTGATGCATTTTAACTGCGTATTTTCGTTGTCGGAGTAGTTGGAAATATTAATTTATGTGATGAATAAATGATAAATTAATATTATAATAAATTTGGGAGTCTGTAATTTCATTAATAATACATTTATTTTTATGTGCATTCAAGTTTCCGGATGCAATCGCTGCCTTAAAATAATTCTACCCAGAGTCATAAAGAAATTATACTTAATATTTTTATGATTAACAAATACATTAAACAAGACAGAACCTGTATTGGTAAAAGTTAAATACATTTTTTTTTTTCAGATATTATTTTATAAAAAAATTGTTTTGAAATGCGAGAAAAAACAATAATAGGACGAGCCGCAGAACGAATTATAATATATTTTTTTAATTCTAAACGACCCGGTATATGAAGAGAGAAGAGTATCTAATAATAATTAATTTCAATTAGCGAAATGTGGACGGAGACCTTTTGGCATTTATGATTTCGGTCATTCACTTCGCCCTGCCACAATGAAGAGTATTGAACTATGCAACCCTGTGTTTTCCACTAGCCACTATAACCAAGTTCTCCTTATAATTAACTGTGGAGGCAGCCCTGGCGCCGCCCTACGATAAAAGCGAAGCGAGAAGAACGTTTAAGTCTCCATTTATTACACCAATACTCTCTAATTTGTGTGTTCTTTCGCAGTATTCAACTTTGAAGTCGAATGATTTAATGGCTCGGGGCGCGATCCCAATTACTTTTGGATTCGGTAACGAATATTTATCTAAAAATTATGAATGACAATATTTCACGATGTAATCATAGTTATTAGGTACGTTAGATGATAGTGAAACTTATACATTTTTAATTGATTTCTAATAAGTTTCTATGTATGTTATTCACAGTTAGGCTTCAAAAATTCACAAGTTTTCATGCTACACTTTAACTGCCTTTTTTTTCTCGGGGAAAATCCTCATAGCATATACACGTCGCTAAGGAGTGACGTGTGCTATGACAGACTCTTACCGACTAAAACTCCTGGGTCTTCCATCTCTGCAGCATAGAGTGTCAGGGGCGACAAAGGTGCGCTTGCGCAATCTTTTTTATCACCCCGGCGGCTCGGCCCGCACCCAGCGCCGGTGCAGACTCCAGCATGGAGGAGGATGCCTACGTAAGAGTTAGTGTCGGAGTCACCCGCTCCGACACCCGTTGGCCCGCTAAAGGGCGCGAGGAGGCGGGCAAACCGCCTCCTTCTTATTATCTTCTCCTATCTTCCCATCCGTTTTTTCGAAGTGGAGCTGCATTGGAATCAGCCTCCCTGCTCCGCTGTGAGATAACTTCCTCACAAAAGGTGAAGACAGCTTCCCAACACTCATTGCTATGAGTATAGCTGCGACCAGCCTCGACAAGGAGTGAACCTGTTCCTAGCTATATTAACTTAGCGGTCGACATTTAATTCATTTAGAGATACCAGCACTAAACGGCTTGTGTACATGTGTGCAATAAAAAAAGATAGCCAATACAGCATTAACACCCGGCTTAACCCATTTGGCGACGCTAAGTTTGATAAGAACAAAACGAATTCCCGGACAATCCCGTGAGGCGCCTTATAATGAGCCGGAATGGGGTGATAGCCAAACTTCGATTCCTCTATCTTTGTGTTCCACAAGAAACGTGATACACCTATAAAATAGCCTGTGCTAATTTTCTGCTAATTTTCTTATATTTTTGTTGCGACTTGCCTGTTTAACATGAACAGCGTAGATGTTTAGAAGGTTGATTAAGAATATTTCAATCTTAAAGATTTTTTTAAATACATGCATTTTTTATTTTTAATATTTACAAGATATTTTTACAATTCCAGGCATTTGGTACAATGACTGGGAGACTGGTACCGAATGCGCTATCGAGCTTGTCAATTGTAATGTGTGTATGAGTGTGAGTGTGAGTGGATGTGTATGTGTATGTGTATGTGTATGTGTATGTGTATGTGTATGTGTATGTGTATGTGTGTGTGTGTGTGTGTGTGTGTGTGTGTGTGTATCATAATCTTAACGTTAGCCTTATTAGTCTGAGACATAAACATTATATAATGTTACTTGCCTAACATGACAATTATGTATTGGGTTCGCTAAGTAATTGTGTAGATAATGAGTTAGACTCTTGTCATTACTTTTCACAATTTTCCATCTAACCCAACCTATTTTAAATTTTGGCCAAACTACGTTAAGGGATCTTGCTGACCTTTGGCTCTGCCTAGCCCTTTTGGGATTGCGGGCGTGATATGTAACAACGCATATATTATAACTGTTACTATAACAAAACGAAAACGTTTCATCCTTGATTATACACGTGTACGTTAATATTGTTTAAGCTGAGTCTAGTCACACAATATCCATACCTACAAAGTGTCTATTTTTATCACACAGAGGACTGAAATATACACATTTCTTTAGTATAGACTAGAATATAATGGAAAAAGCTTTATTTGACACACACACCCACACACACGGGATACAGATAAAGAGAAAAAAAAAGAATATGGTACTTACAAAAATAATATAGTTGATATATGCTGATAGATATGTAGGTGGTTTTCAGCGCATCCGTTCCCTTCTCATGGTACCCAACGAGTGAGACGAGATAATGTCGATAGGAAGCGGATGTACGATGCAGAGGTGTGGCCAACACATGACAAAACAACGAAACAAGAGCAAATAGAAGATATAAAAAAAGAATGTAAATAAAAGACAAGAAAAAGATAAAGAGCATGCATAGAGTACATGACATAGTAAAACGAATAAAATATATGTCGGACTAATGATTTCGAATCGTCGTTATGGCTATTTAACTTAGACAGAGAGAGAGACAACCTTCACAAAATGAGCATCATTATGAGTATGATCGTTTACATAGACAATATCATGTTAATCGGTTTTAATCGATACTATTGCTGCCTACATTTCTTTGGAGCTGTCTTCCATAAACTAGCAAATTTCTCACTCTCAAATGAAACATATTTACTTATTTCGCAAGGAAATAACGATACCGAAACAAGGCACGGTTACAAATGTCTGTTTATTTACTACTAGAGGCCGTTTGGCTCAACAAGCTTTGCGAGTCTAAACTCGCACAACTGAAGACAAATTTCCTCGCCCAACTAACACGCACGATCCTAAGTCGACGTGTGAACGCCAAAATACTAACGGCACCCTTTTACAAGTCACCAGTGACAAATGTACAGCATTAGGGCCGTTTTCAAAATCCTCCATTTACATTTATATCTGTCAGATTGTGAAAATTACGAATTTCCAGTATTAACGAGCCGCTCGTTTGACTAATAGTACGGGAGGTCAAGGAAATTTCGGAGAAGATTAAGCAAAATGAGATATAGTATGAGTTTGAGTAAATATGAATCGGGATTACAAGGGAAGGTGAAGTACAGTAGATATACTAAAGTCAATTGTCATATTGAGTAATTAGTTTACTAATTACAAGTAACGCTATGACAATACCGGAAATGCTAAATATAAGAAAAAACTCTTTTATTCTGCTATAAAATTTGTCGTGGCCTCCTATAGTATAAAGACAGGTTCGTTTGAGAAATCTCCATTGATCTCGAGCTTTGCCATTTGTTCCTATCGGATTTTCTCCTTGGATGCATTCGATTATTTGAATAGAAAAGTTGGTTATCTTAGTAATACCCGTGGCGAATCGAAAGAACGCTGTGTAATTTGTTTTTTATTAATATGGCGTTCCTAAGGGAGGGAGAGACTTAACGGGTAAGGGCGATGTTATCAATGCAAGGAATTTTGGTTCAAATTCGAGTACTTACTTTTGGAATTTCGAAATCTATGTATCGTTTTATATCGCTAGCGGTGGTTTAGGAGAATTTCTAAAACTTGAGCTAGCAACTTGTCACAACTTTTTTTTACAATTTTCTAACTCAGCCCAGTTTTATTTAGGGGCTAGCTGCCCCTTTGACACTGTCTACCCATTTAGGGATTACGGGCCTGATATGTATGTATGTAAATCTTGATCTGTAATCATTGCTTTATAAAAAAATAGTAAATAATAAACAAAAAATATTAAAAAAGGGGATCAAAGGAGTTAATCAAGAAGAAAAGAAGAATACATTACCTTCAATGAAATTACCGATCTAATTGCGCATCCGATTGACTATTCTACAAATAATTAAACACAACTAAATCGACATTTCACTCTCATAGTTATCTTGAGTCAGTACAATCGTAAGCACCATTCCAAGGAGAAGTATAATTTGACTGGCCCGTTGATCGAGTGGTCAGAGACCCTGGCCTTGAAACCAAGGGTCGCATGTGTGTGATGAGCATGAAAATTTGTACTCGAGTCATAGATGTTTATAAACGTATTTAAGTATGTCTATCCGTTCACCTAGTATCCATAGTACAAGTATAAGTTTAATTTGGAACTAGGAATTGGTAAGTATGTCAGTCTAGAGAATGTATGAATGTATGTATATATGTATACTTAATATTACCTATACACGCAGAAATACATTCAAATCATCACGTCCGCAATCCCCGAAGGGGTAGGCAGTGTCCAAATATTCCTCGTTTAATAATATAGCATACATACATTGAGGCTCCATATTCCAAAGTGTGACATTTTACCGCGTTAAACATGCAAAATGGGGAAATAACCGAGGAGATCCTAAAAATTATACGTTATTTTTACAAATAAATGTATTTCAGTGTTGTCACCGAACATAAAAACGAATTTATCGCGGTCTACTTCAGGTAAGTTTGTTTTATAGTTTGCCCGTAGACACGTAGAGAGATGGCGCGACCAATAAAAAACAGTATTGAATTATTTACGGTGATGGTATAACTTGGATATGCGGCGAACTGTGATAATAACGTATAAATGTTACACTTTTATGCCTGTAATGTAAATAAAATACAAGATTTGAAATACAAGATTCGTTATCCCATGTTCTGGGACTCAGAACTTCTAAGACAATGTAAATGACGTGACGGTGTATTGCGATGTAGATGTTTTTGATTTTTAGGCGACGAACTAGCCACTTGTTACCACTTTATGACAATTTTCCGTCTAACCCAACTGAATTCTATTTTTTAGATTTACATGGTTCAAAATACTCATTGCTCCTTCGACTCTAACTATGATTACTTCAAATAGTATCAACGACTGTATTTGCTAGCCCATTGAGAATAATTATTCGGATGTTTCACAGACACTATTAAAGGAATTATTTTCTTTGTTACTATGTGCATCAAATTTCATCAAGATTGATTATAGCGTTGAGGCGTAAAGAGGTACAATATAATAGAAACGGAACACATTTGATCCCGTTTTGATATTAACAAAGATTAAACACACATCATTATAGCCCACCTATTTAGCATTGTCGACGAAACTGATATCTGGTTAGGAAAAACCACGACCGCAGTACGTCTGTCCCCTGCGGTTGTTGGGAAGGAATCTGACAAATGGATTTGTGGTTACATACTGTGTTACGTGTGTGCCGTCAGCAACAAACAAAAGTAGCTAATCGGTTTCATCTTTATTGCTAAAGTCATAAAGACAAAATTTGCCCAGCTATGTATTTTGCTAAACATACTATTGTATCGTAGAAAAACTTTTAAACTTTTTTTATTATACAATTAAGATTTTGCAATCTTTGTTATACATTAGGTTACAAAGAACAATAAACTACACATGGCACACTATTACCTACCCATAGTGGGTTATATGGGTCATATACAAGTTTATGATACGGTTTAGTAGAATTTGAATGAAATGTTAATAAATACCCATAAACCCGTTCCTGAAAAATGTAAGATGAATCTCTAATGCTTTTCACATACTAATAATAGGATGAGCAAACTATTTTTACCTATCTACTTATCATAGACAAATAGGTTTAAAGACTTTATTAACAAATAAGTAACTTACATAAAAATAAAATTTCTTAAAAAATAAATATTATTTATTTAAAACTATAAAAACAAAATGTTGATACAAAGCTCGTAATTTTCGGTAATATAATGAGACAGTTTGGATTTAAAGCTATTATACACTTTAAAATCTTTAATGTATGTAGGTAGATTATTAAAAAATTGTGCTCTCTCAAAAGTAATGCTTTTTTTAACATAATTTGTGCGTAGCTTTGGCAAGCCAAGTAAATTTGAGATTTTTTGGTGAAAATTATGTTGGTATTAATGTACCATTATTTTTCGAATCAAGATGCAAGTGCTATAAGTGTAAAGTTGCTATATGTTCATTAATTTGGTTTCCCTGAAAAAAAATCTGTGGGTGTTCGGTAAGGGTTACGAAACAGTGCCTTGATTACTCCTAGTGTCTTGATAAATCCTAGCCTAACACATATAACATTAATATTAACAAGACAAAACATTGGGCAAATGTTCCCTAATATACGAGTACCATTAAAGCAAACTAATCTAGGAGATTTTATACACTGCGATTCACGTTATGACTACGATTTTGCGAAGCATGTACTTGGTAAACGCGCTCGTAAAACCGTGTACAAGACGATAAAAGAACACAAGTCTCTAATCAACTGCGAATTCTTGCAAGGTGCTTTGTTGTTTCCATTGCCGGTTTGCGACGGAATTGTGACTTAGCTAGCGATGATCGGTGTCCAATAGGTAATAAAATTGAAGTAGGTCAAGAATAAAAAGGTAAGATGGAGATAAAAAGAAAACAATTTTCTGCAGACAGTACCTTTCAGTGAGTCTTGGGTTTTACTGCCTTAGTTATTTTTAAGCGAGGCTGATTGTGTAATAAAGGTTAGGTACCATGTTCTTATTTTTGAGTTACCAAAGGTGCAGCAGTTTCTTAGGTGGGCCATGTGTGCGGAATGACCTTGAAACTATGATGAATGAAAGTATACTAATATGTACATATTATTCTTTTATAAGTTAGTTAGTAGGGCTAGCGTCGCGTGTTGGTCTTGTACTTAAAAAGAATTTGATAACTGTGTTTCTTGTCTAGCATGTCGTAAAAGGCGACTAATCGTATATCGGGCTTTAGATATGTGATTGTGTAGGCGACGAGCTAGCCACTTACCACTACTTTTTCACAATTTTTCATCAAACCCAGCCCAGCTTTATTTCTGGCTTAATGTTAAAAAAATGGTTAAAAGGGCCTGCTGTCCCTTTGATTCTGCCTACCCCTTCGGGGATTATATACGTGATGTTATGTATGTATGTATAGTAGGGCTTGTTGCGCGTTACCTCACAAGCCCCCACTCCAAAACATTGATGATTTGAAAGCATTGAGACATTGATTAAAGCGAAAAATATGTGTCTTGTATTTTTGTATAATCTAAGTGACGGGCTAAATAGAATGGTAGTTTATTGATCCAGTATTCATCCCTAATTTTGTTTTGAACTTAACTTTGGTAAGTGTTATTCCAGGCAGCTGGTCGTCAGCACAGGGTCAAGGTTTTCTTCGCAATGTGGATTATTAAAATTACTCGGCGCTCACAATTTCAATCCCACAACTGCCCGCGTAGCTGCAGTCTTTTACAACTTCAGCATTCCTGAAAGCCACAGCGAATTTAATCAAAAGTAAAATGGAAGAGAAACGAAACAGAATCGAACTTCTCAAAGCATTACGGGGATATACAAGCTCCACTTTGTTTGTAGGCTTTTGAGAACAGAATTGCGTTTAAGTGATACTTTTTACTGCCTCACGCTCTGCGCAAGTTTTGTCTTTATTCGTTTTATATTGTCATGCTAAGGTTATTATGTGGAGAAGTATATATTATAGGTATGTACGTAGAGAATTTCATAGTTAGTTTTGATGCGGATAGGGTTGCATCAATAAGGAAGCAAGTGTGTTCATAACAATAATAGTCTAAGTTTAATAATAATGTCCTCCTAACCGATATCGGTTACGGCGGCCAATCTCAACGAGGATTAGCCATCTGCGCAGGAGATATTATAGTGCACAAGTGTGTGCGCTAACACAGGTGCACTCTCTATTCCTTCACTCTCATAGTCCGGTGAGACGGCAATTCGACATGACCGGAGAGAGGTTAGGCGCAGGACCAACGGCTTAACGTGCTTTCCCAGGCACGGGGGTGATTAAATCGCCAACTTCCTGACTCCGAGCTGTTACTGAGTAATTTGGATATTGAAATTTTTGGCCCGACCCGGGATTTGAACCCGGGACCTCTTGGTCCTTAGGCGGCGCATGCTACCACTAGACCAACGAGTCAGTCTATTATTCAAATTAATATTTTTATATGCCATTAGCAAATCGTATTGTAGCTTTTCGAATTTTCGATCGATTTTTAATAAAATAATGAAAGATTAGTTTTTTATAACCTGTTGCCTGTTCAAAAAATGAAGTTTTTTATATGACTGTTAGATATTTAATGCTCAAAGTATTAGCAAACAAACTTAAATCCAAGAACAATATATAAAATATTTTTTGCATCTAAAATTTAATTGAATTTTCTTATTATTTTATAACATTGTAAATTTTACTCAGATATTTTTTTTTAAATGTACCGTGCGCGGTCATTAAGCTTAGAATTAAATAGGAATCCGAATGAAGTCCTTAATCACTCCGGTTGTCTCTAAACAAATTTCTTTAAAATCCCAGTCTTAATTTCTTTGTCATGGACTGAATCTCACTACGCCCCGCTTTCGAATTTAATAAGAACTAAATTCATCTTAGCGTTCGGGTAACTTAGGTACTCTCGCTAACTTATAGTTTTGGGCAATTTCAAGTGAATATTTTAAGTCTTTGTCTTCAATAAGTGCTCTACTTGGCTTTAACTCATACTAGTTTCATTTTTCATTTGTCATTTAGTCATTTCATCTTTTGTTTTCTGAGAAAGAAAGAATTTTAAAACTAAAGATATTGAAAAAAAGAGAAATATTAGACAGAGAGGAATGAAAAACAATAAAAGAGTTTTTGAATAAAAGAGATTGTATTAATTAGAAGATAATTATAAACAATGCCCACTCGTTCGAGGACTACGGGGCTGATGATATGTGTTTATGTAATTTTAAATTAAGATGAAATAGAATAGAATAGAATAAATGTTTATTTGGCACATTACAACATTTGCTTACAAACTAAAACTATAACTATACTAAACTATATGTAGCCAAATAGACCTCCGCTCAGCTATTGTCGAGACACAGTGTGCCACGACGCTGGTTTTCTGCGGACACCTTTTCTGAAGATGGCGTCTGGTACATGGTAAACAGTAGGCAATGCTAAACAGTTATGCTAAACAGTAAATAGATAAGTATATAATGATTGTCTATCTATAGCTTTTAGAATATAATAGAATAGAATAGAATAGAATAAATGTTTATTTGGCACATTACAAAATTTTATGTGTTTTAGTGGTACAAAATTAATAAATATTCTGAGGTTATTATTATTCATATTATATTATCAAATATTTAGGCAGTTATGTACCTATTTGATACTTAATATGTAAGTATATTATTTTTCGTTCTAACTACTCTACCGATCATGATGAAATTTTATGTAATAATAATAATTATCTTTTTTTGACCTCTTGAAAATGTAATCGACATATTCTTGGGAACAAAATTAATATTGCGAGACATGGATAAATAAATATTGATGTGGGTGATATCGTGAGAAAATTCTAGAACCTATTACTTATTTATAAACGAAATAAACAAACATAGCATCACGCCCATAATCCTCGAAAGGGTAGGCAGAGTCAAAAGGGCAGCAGGTCCCTTTAACCACATTCAGCCATAAACAAAACTGGGCTAGGTTAGATGGAAAACAGTGGAAAAGCAGTGACAAGTGGCTAGCTCATCACCTACACAATTACATACCCAAAAACCCATATACCATTAGTCCGATGTTGGTCTCGGACTTAAAAAAGAATGTGCCAACTGTGTTTCTTGCCTAGCATGTCGTAAGGGGCGACTTATTTTTATTTCAGTAAAATGTTGATAAATTTGTATGATGTATGGTGATAATGTACAGAAAGTATAAAAGAGCATTCGAAACATATTTCCGCATCTATTCAAATACTTTCTTTGACAGCCATCGCTTAGTATCTCGGGGAGATCTACCCTCTTTGTATTTCTTACAATCCAATAGGAACTGCAAATAAAAATAAAACTCCTATTCACCCTTTGAGTTGAAGGTTGTTTATAATAAAACTTTTTGTCTTTGGCAGATACTTCGTTTATCTTTAACGTCGTAAATAAATGTCCTCGAATACCCGTCTCAATCAGAGAAGGAAAAAGGTTAAATCCTATCTTCCCCTTTCAATTTGGTAGTTGCGAAAGTATATTTACGTACATAGACATCAGTGATACAGAAGGCGTTTGTTTATTGTGCTTATCTTATTACGGGGGATTTCCAATTGTGTAAGTATACGAAAAATTTACGAGACACTAATGAACACATCATACACTTGTGAACAGTTTTCGAACAATAAAACAGTAAACCGAATCTGGTATACAAATACATGCCTACGTAAAATAAGTGATTTAAATGGTCAGCCACGTGTACATTGCACGCGTGTATAGTAAAATGTTAACCATATAATAATGTCCTCCTATCCGACATCCGTCACGGCGGCCAATCTTAACGAAGATTAGCCAACTGCGCAGGACATGTTATAGTGCACAAGTGCATGTGTGCGCAAACATATGTGCACTCTCTGCTCTTTAACTCTCATAGTCTAGTGAGACGGCAATTCGACATGACGAAAGAGAGATCAGGCGCAGGTCCAACGGCTTAACGTGCTTTCCGAGACACGGGGGTGATTAAACCGCCAACTTTCTGACTCCGGACTGTTACTGAGTAATTTCAATATTAAAATACCCAGCCACACATGTAATTTTTTTGGACTGACCCTGGATTTGATCCTCTAGAAGTCTAGACCAACGAGGCAGTTGGCTCATAATATAGTACTTACATTCATACATATCATCACACTCAATCCCCGAAGGAGAAGGCACAGCCAAAGGGGCAGCTAGCCCCGTTAATCACATTCACCAAAAAATAAAACAGCCCAGTTTATTTTTTTTTTAAAGTAGTGACAAGTGTCTAGCCTGTCGCCTTCACAATCACATACCCATAACTCAATATACTATTAGTCGCCATTCACTCCATACTAAAAAAAGAACACAGTTGACACATCTTTATTAAGTCCCAGACCAACATGGAACATTATAGGTAACATATAATAATGTTCCTACTTAATTTTGAAATTTTGAAAACATCGTATCAAATCACCAGAAGCGGTCGACATAATACAAAGTAATTCCTAAAACAGACACCAATCCACGAACAAAGCAACGATTTCTTGAACACACTGTTGAATATTAAAGATTTATCCAAAAGACATAATTCTACTGAGACTCATGAATTATTTAAGGATGTCGCCAAATACAATTTTAGCCACCGAATGAGTTTCTAAGACATTACTAGGCGCAGAAATGGATTAAAAAAACTTCGGCCCTTTTTCGGGACCATCGCTGAATCGAATAATCTCTTACAGACGAAAGATCTCAGATAATTCAACTAAGAAGATGAAAAACAAATTAACAATTAAGATCTTATCTTTAACTGGAAAAAATATATCGTAAAATAACAATATATTTGCTTAATATACAATAGATGCCTTCGATATGTCATAAGCTTATAAGTACGTAAAATTAAAAAAGTTCTCGGGCTCGTCCGGGATTTGAACCCGGGACCTCTCGCACCCTAAGCGAAAATCATACCCCTAGACCAACGAGCCGGTTGACAACTTATCATAATTATAAAAACTTATACAACGAAAGAGTAGCGAGGTTGTATAAATTTATGCTTATTTTCCGCGGCGAAAGGTCCGATAAGTACACATTAGGTAATACTACAGTATTATTGTATCTAGTGTCTTAATTTATCGCACCTAGTTTTATTACTGATAATAATATTGATTATTATGAAACAATTAAAAGTCGTAACCTAACTAAATTATATATTTTTTTGTATATTAGGTATGCTAATAGACAATTTAGGTGTTTGCCGTATCTTACAATAATAAAATTTATTTATTACTAGCTGTGCCAGCGGTATCACCCGCGTTTATGGTTAATATTATAAAGACAAATTTCCGTCATACATGATTTCTATATAACTTTAACCATTAAGGCTGCACACGCGACGGAAGCTTAAAAAATGGAGTAACTTCTCCCGTTTTCCCAACATTTCCCTTCACTACTCTGCTCCTATTTATTGTAGCGTGATGAAAAGTATACTATAACCTGCCCAGGAGTATGAAAAATAATTATACCAAGTTTCGTTAAAATCCGTCGAGTAGTTTTTGTTTCTATAAGGAACATACAGACAGACAGACAGACAGACAGACAAAAATTTTACTGATTGCATTTTTGGCATCAGTATCGATCACTAATCACCCCCTGATAGTTATTTTGAAAATATATTTCATGTACAGAATTGACCTCTCTACAGATTTATTATAAGTATAGATTATTTTATTATTTACTTAAAATTTGTGATGACACATTTTAAGTTTTGAGTACTCTATACATTTTTATAAGAATTGATACGTCTTATTAAAAATATATTCGAAGTGTTCGAAGAATTGAATACCTATTGAGTTTCATTTCTTCTATCAAATGCCGTCGCTTAACATACTGGCAATCTATAAAGTGCTACACAACTTCTTTTCTCATTATCCGACTTTCAAGTGTGTATACACCTCACCTAGAAGTTTAACTGAAAAGATCTGGAACATACGTCTTTATCACAACATTCTTACAATGAACGCGGAACGGACAGCTCAAAACTTTGAACGTAAATTACAAGCAAGTTTGCCTGCAAGATTTATTTATCAACTTTCCCTACACCTGTTGGTCACAGCTCTATGGATTACGTGGTACATTCCTCTTTTATATTTGCCAAAGTTTGAATTTAGTGGGGCAGCGACACTGATAAACTGTGCACTAATATTTTAACAGTATTGGAAAATGTTGGATGTTGGCCAGAATATCTACTTACATGTTTTACAATGAGGCTTCATAATATCAGATCGGGTTAAGTCTGTGTTGGTCATGGCAATACTTGGTCTAGCGTTTGGAAATTAAAATTCATAGCATTATCATCTTCCAAGCGTTTTGTCCCGTGCTTAGTCGGGGTCCACTTGGGCCGTGATCCAGGATTTAGAGAATCTTGTAATTGCTTTGAAGCGACTGCCGTACTGATCGTTGTAACCATTAGGAGACCTAGTTAAATTTAATCATGGTTCCATATCCATAGCTATTTGGTAGTGCAGGTTCTAGCACATTTTTTTTCCTCACCATTGAACAAAACAAGTGGTGTAAATCCTTTCTTATTTTAAGATTGCCGTTTATCAAAAGCTAAGATTTATTTGACAGTAAATATTATCATATATATCTACTGTATACAACTACAAAGGAGGTATACACTTGTTAGACCTAACTAGCTATTTAAAATATTTAGCGAAATGAATTTCCAACAAAAATTTTCACCATGATAGATGATTTGTAGGTACTGTTATTATATTACTATCTATCTTTGTCTTTAGACAAGACAGAGTTAAACAATGAAAGGCAAATTGGAATTTGATTTATATAGATTACCTGCAATGTTTCTAAGTTCTATTGATCAGATAAGTAGGTACTTATCCTACTTGATTGATAGATCTTAAATGAATTTAATGATATTTATTCATGAATTCATGCCTTTAGGAGTAAATATTGTGGAAGATCAGAAGACTGATTAACTTCATTTGCCTTGTAATAAATCACTTTAAGAGCTAGTTAGACGCAATTAGGGTTTTAAATACAAACATAAAACACCTACTCTTGACAATGCGCTAAAGTAATCTAGATTTAAGTTAAATTTATTGTTAGTAGATGTTGAATAATGAATTTGAGAGTTGAATTGGGTACCTGAATAACTTTAAACAGTAAATCTATTGGAACATATTATAGTTTTGTTATGCAGCCTTATTATTGTGCCATCAAGGATATAGAGCGAAGATTTGTCTATAAAACAAACTTTGACCATTTAAGTTTTTTACGCTGTGCGTTTTTGTCACAATACAACAAATAATGTCTATAGAAGTTTTCCGACGCACTCTAAAGCGTGATCTGCCGCCATTAAAATTATTTCAAACTTATTCCATCCCCAGCGACTGATCCGATACCGTTTATCAGAGCCGTATTTATCTATGGAAGTTCACAAACTGAAATCTCGGGTAGTTCCTGAGTTTATTCATAAGCCAAAGTTCCAAGGCCGGCCAAGGGATCATTTGTAAAGGTTTCTTACCGTCAAGTTACGTGTTTCACTCTAATTTAATCAATTATACTGCCCGTGTAGTTTTGTACAAGGATATCTGAGCAGACAGAGAAATGTTCACTAGGTTGGATTAAATGGGTGTGCTGAAGATGGAATTGTAAATTTTATCGATTTTCCATTTTATGTTAATCATGCACGTGATAACAAGAGTGCTTTCTGCTAATGAATCTTTATAGTCAAGCAAAGTGAGATAAAGCGTGTCAGCATAATAATAAAGTGACTTCAAGCTTTGGCATTCAAGTCAATGCTTGAAGTTGATTTCACATATACTCATACTACTAACTAACTAAACTTCACGCCACTTCCCTAGCGGGGTAAGCAGAGAGAACCGAAAACCATATGACATACTTATACTACTAGTAACTTAATATGCTTCATCAATATAAAGCATGCTAAGATATTAGTCCTGGTAAATTTTTCAAGATACTTATCAAAATAACTCCTGTAATACTATGTATAAACATAGACAATATCAAAAGATTACAAGGTTCAAGAAGATTTTAGCTATGTTGGATTTAGCAAGATACTCGTTAATGTTGTTTGTTGATGACTGGCTCGATGGTGCATTTGGTAGTGACCCTACCCTATGCACCAAGAGTTGTGGGTTAGATCCCCACCCAGGACAAACATTCGTGTGATGAATACTTGTGTTTGTTCTGTTCCTGGGTGTTAATATCCAATATTTAGATATATATTTGTAATACTACTGTTGTTTTGATATGTGTAACACAAGTCCTTATGCTACTTACTTCGGAGTAAGAGTAATATGTGTGATGTAGTCTGATATTTATTATTATTATTATAACTTATAAAATCAATCCTGTAATAGCCTCATGTTAGGAAAACGAACTACGTTGTTCAGTTATTTAGTTAATCATGTTTTAAATACAAATACAATAGATCAAAAGTAAATCAAGGAAGTACGTGGGTCAATATTTTGAAAAATAATAAATAGTAAAATATTTTAAATTTCTGCGATACCTATATCATTATTTATTTTCATCGCCATGTTTTATTATCTAATATTTGACCACACACTGCGCGGATCACCTACGTAAGATTTATAGCTCCTGATTTAAACTGCCAATTTATTTTTATAACGCTACACAGATAACATATTTTGGATAACAGATAGTGGCCGATTAATTGATTGTAAACATTTGAACCCTATCTTTTTATAAAATTATTTTAAAGAAATAGTTATGTTTAGTTTCGTTTTGATATCTATTTCCTCTTAACCATTGGCAAGTAAGGCAAGACATAAACAAATTTCTACTTTTGCGCTTCAGTCATTATTATACATATACGTCGCGGCGTCGCTCACTTGTAGGGTTGCCAACTTTTTTTACAAGAAATAAAGTATATTCAGGTCAATGAAGAATATTAAACAGTATTTTAGAAAAATGAATAGTATTTTATTTATTTATTGTTTTAAATACATATGACTAAATGCGCCCTCTGACTAAATAAAAACAAATTGGTGTGAGTCTAAGTATAACACATAATAATCTGTTTGCATTTTGATGCTGAAAACAGTATTTTGTATACTTTATTTTTGTTCAACAGTAAAAAGTATAATTTAGTGAAAAGCAGTATAATACTGATTAAAACAGTATAGTTGGCAACCCTACTTGGTACATAGATAAAACATACCCTACATGTTATTCGGGTGTATGAGCTATATTTTTCTAAAGTTTTATTAAAATCCATTTAGTAGCTTTTGCGTGAAAGATTAACAAACATCCATCCATACAAACTTTTGCGTGTATAATATTAGTAGCATTTTCTTCGTTTGGGGTTAATATTATTATAAGCGTACCACAACAAGTTACAGCAGCGCTACTACAGCCCGCAATTCCGTCTGCCTTGATATTGGCTGAGTAGGTAGTATTGGCGAAGTACTAGGTAATATAATCTATCACAGCGCTCATGGTGGCCAAAAGTAGAATTAATCCTTGCTCAGTTATCTGTCAATATCAAAACAAACTGTTTAGACTTGAGTACCTTATTATATTATTCGCATTATTCCGCCAACATGATTTTGTGTTTCTAAACTACAAGAACACTGGCAGAAATAGTAAATGCAAGTTTTACTGATTCCCAACAGCTACTTGAAAACTAGAAAACGCTAGAAATGGATGGAGACAAGAGAAAAAGAGACTAACATCATAACTTTATTACATACATACATAACATACATAAATACGTTTTTATAAACATCCATGACCTGAGTACAAATGTCCAAGTTCTCAGACAAAACATTTGCCTCTAGCAGAATTCAGGAGAAAAGAAATTCAATTTACAAATATGGACGTATCCCGGCTTCCCCTTCCAGCCGGAGCGGAAGCCTCTGACTCGGAGGCTCCTAGGAGTCCCACACACCATGCCGCTTTCCTATGGGCGGCGTGACGGTGCATAAAGCATTTCCCAAGTGAAAAAAAAGGTCCTATATGGACGTGAATTATTTAGCCTTATATCTAGTGGAAGCAAAAAAGCAGAAGTCAAATTTAACGCATATACAACTTCGGTACGCATAAGACCCAAAATGCTGTAACATTATCATGATAAAGGCATCGTAGCTAGCACAGGTATTGAGTAGGCTGCGACATTCGTTAGCAGAGCTCTCTCCGATATCTGGTGACCTGTTAATTATTTCTCTCTTTGAGCTTTTGACTCGAGCCTCGTTTCGGGAGCTGATGAACTGAAATATTGCTTCCTTTGATACACGTTTTGGGTAATTAGTTATTATGTATGTGGAATTTTTCAACTCGGTAAGGCTCGTGCCCCTATTAATAACGGGATGATCATACGTTTGTTACCTTAAGCACTTAAAATACCTATTTATGTGCGTATTATGCCTAATCTCCTGTAAGATACTGTAAGATTATTTTCCGTAAGAAAGAGTTACTTACACCAAATAGGACTTATTAGATATAAATGACCTAAGGCTCAATACCAGAAGTAGGTATTTCTACTTTTTCCCTCTGACAAGAAAATAAACTCTAAAATGAGTACCAATTTAGAGTTCATTTTTTTTTGCACAAGATATTAATCTGTGCATGGATAAGGATTTTGTGAATGATCTAATGTTTCTGATAGTTCTGTATTTTTTTAAAGTAGGCGTTATTTTCTAAACCTTCATCGAAATAAAACCTAAATCGACATTTTCCAAAATATTTTGAATCTTTTCCAACAACGATAATAATATATAACGAGCAAAATCTCGAAAGGTAATAAATTTTTACTATACGAGTAGGATTTATCTGGCATAAGTCCAGATATTGGCAAGAAAAAATCAGAGACTTAAACTTAACACCTCTCAAGTTTAAAAATGAAAGTATAAGGTATGAATACTATTTTAAGCACAATATGTGACTATCCAAAATAATGCTCATGCCTGCAATGTTCTAGCGACCATCATAAATACTGCTTATACGAGTATATCAGATGTAAGTGAAATCAAGTAGGAAGAAATCATCTGACTTATTTTCCCATAACTATTTTTCTTTTGATTTGCAGGGTGAAAGAGTTGTATTTGCTTTCGACAAGTGAAGCCTTAGCTAGCTAACCGTTCTTATTTTTAAGACTTTGTGAATCTAATAGTTTAGTATATTTATACTATACAATATATAAAGTGCGTCACTTTTACCTACGAGGTAAATTTCTAAATTATTCATTCAAATATTTGGAATAGGCTTTCAGAGTGAGCATAAAAAAAATTACAGCGGAAAAACATCCTACATAATACAAAAAAGCAAGCATAATCGCGATCAGCTGTTGCGGTAAAATTACCTATAAAAGTCACATTTGCACACATCACCAATTTTCCACAAGTGCATCAATGTGATTCCAATGTGCAGATATAAAAGAAATCGCCGTTCTTCTCCCTGCTATCCAACAACTTAATCCTTTCCAAACGACTGTTGCAGATAGGAGAGAAACTGCCAGCACTTTAGGACCTATAAAACACCGCTATATCTAACCACTTATATATCTAACTGTGACTTATTTATCTATCCGACAACTAGCCGGTGATTTCAGCACGGATAGTAAACCCCTTTATCCCAAGATTTACGGGTGTGCATTCCACCAGTTTTTAGGTTTAAAATTCAATATTGGTTTTACGGGAGGGTTGTTTCGATTGCTCCAGTGAAATATTCTTTAGAGTTTAGCTGGCTGTTGCATTTTCCCAATGCTCTAGGGTATGACTAGATAGGTAAATAGTTAAAGAGTTTTGTATTATGCTACTTTTCGATCTGAGATATTTAAATTGACTATATTATTGTTTCTCGTTATTTTATACCCTACGTTTGCCGCTACATCGTTATTAATTAATTTGTGTCCAAATATTTCCAGACAAATGAGAATACTCTAATACTTTATTCCCTTATAACAAAATCCCTCTTTCCTGTAATAATCAGATTAAAATAAGCTACTAAGAAGGATGCTCAAACAATTTGCTATACCTAGTTGAAAAGCCTTTCCTTCGAAAAACTTACTATAACATCAAAAATCTTACCAAAGATTCTACAATCTATTCCCATAACGTAAAAAATGCATAGAAAAAGTATTAAGCAGTTGTTATACTCGTAACAGCAACAACAACCTCGTTAAGATATAAAAGTAATGATGTCAGTTTACTATGAAAAGTATACAAAAGCCGTCGTATCTTCCCCGAACATTGAATTATTCACCATGTTGACTTTTTACTATAAATCAATCTAGAACCCTATTCTCAAAACAAATGATAAATAATTCATGAGGCATTTATGCTTGGCCTCCAAGCTATGGTGTCGTTGGACGTCATTTTTCATTGGCATGAAGATGTTATTTGTGGAAATTCGCGAGAAAGGTAGACTAATCCATCAAGATAAACGCGTAGTCCGAATATTATGCCTTATTTGGACGGCATATAGATCACTTTACAGTGAAAATGAGGTCTACTTCCAGGGTTCAACATAGCTATGCAATTGTATAGCCTTCTGATGTTACCTTTTAATGGATGTTGTAGATTAAAAATTGTGTGTATTTCCTTAATGTTATGACCAGTTCTTAGACTGAGTCCGCTTGTACCATGTCTCTTTTGACGAATGTGGATTCAAACATAAATGCTACTGTCATTTGGTTTTTATAACCATTAGGGGAACCAGACGAATGGGATCTAATTATGCAGATTCTAATGAATGTTAAAATATGAAGGTGCCTTTACGGTGTTTATTCTCAAAAGCAAGATCGTGTGTTAACAAAAGGTGGTGTTACGAGCCATAATAACCATAGAGATTCTATGAAAAGTACGAATGTTCAAAAAGCGAGTGAGATATGTAAGGATGGTTCTCTCTGCCTAGCCCTCTAGGGAAATAGTCTAAAGTTAGGTTAGTTGAAGGATAAAAGGAATACTTCAAATTAGAGCTAAGCCCTGCTGCTCACCACATAATTATATTAAAATGTCTAGTATCTAAATTTTCTGCGCAAACTTAGGACGTATCTTTTTGTTTTTCTTCGTATTACATTTTTATCTCCTACAGGCTTAAATCTCGGGGCTGAGTAACATTTAGATTTGCGGGTTTATTTATTAGGGACTTAACAGAATTAACAGACTTAGCATATTTAACAGCCTTTACTAGATTACAGTTTTAAAGAGTAATATAATATCATTGAAAATAGGTAAAAGTCTGCTTCTGTGACCGCTTTATTTTTTATCTCTTGAATATGTTTGAAATATTTATATTTATCGTTTGGGAATTGTAAATAGTATGTATGTTTAAGTTATACAACTACTGACATAGTATATAAATATACACATAAAATCAAAACTATATGATGTTATTTAGTTTTGACGCGAAATTAATGATTTGTGAGAAAGTAGTGGCTAGCTCTTCGCCTACATAATCACAAATCGAATACCCAATAGGTACACTTTAAGTTGCCTTTTACGATATGCTAGGCTAGACATGGAATACATACTAGTAACTTGTCACTCCTTTTTTACGATTTTTCATCTACCAAGGTCAGTTTAATTTTTGTCTAAATCTGGTTAAAGAGGCTTCCTGCCCCTTGACTATGCCTTCCGGGGTTTATGGGCGTAATGTTAAAAATGTATGTATGAATATCCTGTATGATCACTAGTTGAACGAAAGTTCTCAGGAGCACCTTGACATTATAGATCCAGGATATTCGTTGAAACGACGGGTGACTCAACCGAACTACCTTCACAAGTTATATCAAGTTAACATTCAAGGGGGTCAGAGTCCACCAACTAATACTTTAATAGCTAGTGAGAGCAACAACTCAGGCGCGACCGTCAAGTCAGTCGTAAAACCAGCTAAAAGCAAACTATGCCGAGCAAGTTGCACCGCGGACCAACTTAGTGCTGGTGTCGAGACACTGATTAAGCAAGTTGTAGACGCGATATGTTTGCAACTCTGTAAGTGGACACTCAGCTTATTGGACATTTACACTCAAGTAGTTCCGTTGTCGGGAGTTTCGATGCGATAAGTTTAAAATTTTAGCAGAGTGGCGCGGTTCGTCTCTATATATATATATATATATATATATATATATATATATATATATATATATATATTTGGAATTATTGCCTTCTTGTATTTGAAGTCTCCTTGTGTATCCTAGCCTCCAGCCTGGCGACCTGTATTAATTTTTACATTTAGTTATTAGTACCTTCTGCCTGCGGCTTCGCTCGCGTGCTACATCGATGAAACATAGCCTATAAGGTATTCGGGTGTACGAGCTATATTATTTTAAAGTTTTATTAAAATCCATTCAGTAGTTTTTTTGTAAAAAGTAACAAACATCTATCCAAACATACAAACTTTCGCATTTTTAAATTAGTAGGATAATTTGCTGAAAAGATGACTGACTGCCTCTTTGGCCTATTGGTAGTAAGTCCAAAGATGAAGAGGCCCGTAGGTTAAATAGAAATAGAAATAGAAATATCTTTATTCATGTAGGCTCCACAAAAGCACTTATGAATAGTCATAATAATGTCGGATCAGGCCAATATTTGTGCCTGGGTGTTTCTGTTGAAAGTACAGAGTGCCAGCAGTCAGAAAGTTTGTGGGTTTTTTACCCTCATGCCTTTGCATGATCATGATCTCTTGATATGAAAGCAGTTGGTTGTGTGCCTTACCTTTTTATGTCGATTTCCACTACAATATATTTAGTGAGTTTTATTATCCTAGCGGCATCTATTATGGCCCGTTGGTCGTTGGTCAGAGACCCTGGCCACGAAACCAAGGGTCGCGGGTTCGAATCCCGCTATCGGCAAATATTTCGTGTGATGAACATGGACATTTGTACTTGAGCCATGGATGTTTATAAACGAATTTAAGTATGTCTATCCGTTCGCCTAGTATCCATAGTAATAAAGCATAAGCTTAGTTTAGAACTAGGGAATTGGTGTGTCAGTCTGGAGAATTTATTATTAATATTATAATATCTGACTTTGCCATTTCTCGGGACTATATAGTCCCGGACTTTTGGGAGGCGTGCGTGGGGCCGAAGCCAACACGTAGAGGCTCTTTAAAGTCAAGTATGATTTTAATGTTATGTGACACCAACCGACGATTATCCCTGTATACACTATAAAATGCACCCAAGGACAACCCCCGGTCAGTGCAGGACTATGGAATGGAGTGGAAGAACAAATAATCTGGGCTATTAGGATGAGGTGCAAGTGGACTGGGTAACCGGGACTATGAGAAGGACTATGGCACCTGCCCGATTTATTATTATTATTGTTGTCTCCTTTTGGGTATCACGGGAAGTTTTACCTTCCCGGTCCTTTGGAAGGCTTGCATGGGGGCACAGGCCCAACATGTAGAGGCCCCTTGAGACGTTTTAATATGAGTGTGATGGAGTACACCGGCCGGATCTTACTTCTGAGTATACTAACATAATACACTCAGTAGTAACACCCGGCAAGTGCAACACTATTGCAATAAGGTGGAAACAAAAAATGTGGGCTATTGCAATGGATTTTTGTGGAAAGAAAAACTGGGCTATGGGGTGAGATAACGGTCGCCTGCCATTTCAATATCTCACAAATTAAAGTGCGGCAGGTGGTGACTCGCCCTCCACTAGATGGGCCCCCCAAATCAGCCACCGCGCAGGGTAGCAAGGGGGCAACATCGGTATGGTGGGCTAAGGGTGTAGAGAGGTGTGCACCGGTTTCTGGATCGCGGTAATCCGGTCAGCCGTTCCCCGTTATTACGCAGATTGAGCACTTCCACCCTTTCAAGCATACAGCTCTTGCGCTCCACTTTGGGCGGCCAATGAAGGCAATCCAAAGGTGGGGGAGAAGATGGTAGGTTCCCCCGGGAGGTCTCAGGTCCGTGGTGTCGCCACACACCAACAGCTCGCCACAAGCTGCCCTGCGGAGACTGATTGCACTGAAGGGAGTTGTTGCTCTTCATGGTGCGAAGCTCACCAACTCTCGACAGCGGGCGATGGGGGCGTCACGTCCCTACGCCTTTATTATTATTATTATTATGAAGATTTAACATTAGATTTATTGATAATATCTAAGTGGAAGGATGTAGGAATCGCGGAAGGCCCAGTCTCACTTACCAGATTGGTCGTGTATTAACAGGAGGTGATGTTAGAAGTTAAAAAAACCGTAGAGCTTGTATGAAAAGGATCATGAACGTTGAAGAAGCGAGTGAGGTGTGTAAGGATCGTGCCATATGGCATTCGGTTCTATTTGCCTACCCCGCTAGGGAAGTGGCGTGAAGTTTAGTTAGTTAGTTTATCTAAGCAATGATAATTATACTGAAAGTAAACAAATTAATCATCATCTTCCTAGCGTTATGTCCCGTGCTTAGACGGGGTCCGCTTAGACCATGATCCAGGATTTAGCGAGTCTGGTAATTACATTGAAGCGACTGCCGATCTGACCTTCGTAACCCTAAGATAGGGGAACCAGACAATTTTTGGATGTAAACAAAATAATATACTTCAAAATACATTAAACATTTTGGACAGTCAAATAAAGCTTACCTGCGATAAAGTCTATCTTGTCTTTCATATTTTAAAACAAACTCCTGAAATCTTATTATTTTCATTTATATAACTGGCTGTTATTTATTATTCCTGGAAACGCCGGATACCAATTTAAGGCTTCGATTTGATTTTGTTATGTAAATGTGATATTTTGATAAGCCTAATCAGCTATATCCACCCACTGGATAAAGATCTGTTTTCATAGGCCTATATTAATAAACCAAGAATTGCTTTAGGTAAATATTAGATAATTATTTTTAGGGTTCCGTACCCAAAAGGTAAAACGAGACCCATTACTAAGACTCCGCTGTCTGTCTGTCACTAGGCTGTAGGCTAGTCTCATGAACCGTGATAGTTAGACAGTTGACATTTTCACAGATGATGTATTTCTGTTGCGGCTACAACAACAAATACTAAAAAACAGAATAAAATAAATATTTTAAGGGGCGCCCATACAACAGACATGATTTTTTTGCTGTTTTAAAGATCATGGTACGGACCCTTTTATGTGCGATTCCGACTTGCACTTGACCGGTTTTTAGTTTATGCGAAGCCACTTACTCACTTTTATTATTCTGAGAAACTTAAATAAAGAATTTTAGTAAAGAGCAAAATTGTTTTTCACTTTTCGTACAAAAGTTGATCAGCTGATTGGCTATTTTGTATGAAAAGTAAAAAATTCAAAATCAATCAAAATGTATTATATAATTATATATACTTACCCTTTAAAATATTTATGTCATGGAATTACTTGTGTATAATGTCATCATCCATAAGCAACTTTTTGAAGATTACCTTACTTTTCACGCAAAAGCTTTCGGGTGCTTACAAGTGAGTTCTTTTTTTACTATGTGCTTCACTCATTGTCACTCGAAGTTACTACCTTCTGACATATTGTGTACTAACAAGATTTGTATATCTGTGCATTATTTTATTTATTCAAATGTTATTTCCGCCCGCATAAAAGTCGATTTGTCACGGCAAGTCCTTTCTCACGCGTCTCCCGGGCACATTTTGTTGTTTTTGTATTCAGTATAAAATATTTCCTTTGTGTCTTTTTAGCTTTCAAAAAATCTTTGAACGTTTTTGTGTCCGTCAACCGCTTTTTTCATGTTTTTGCCGCGCGAAGACTAATGATCTTACTTTTGCATTTAAATATTACGCAAGATTAATGCAGTATTATTATAATCTCGTTTCTATTTATTTTTATTATGTTCTTCACAGCTTTCCATACAACCCAGCCCACTGTCCCATGTTGGTCTGGGATTTAAAAAAAATATTCCAACTGTGGTTATTGCCTAGCATGTCATAAAAGGCGACTAATTGTATAACGGGTTTTGGGTTTGTGATTGTGTAAGCGACAGGTTAGCCACTTGTCACTGCTTTTTCACAATTTTCCATATAACCCAACCCGGCTTTATTTTTGGCTGAATGTGGTTGAAGGGTCATGCTGCACCCTCTGCCTACCCCTTCGCGGATTATGGGCGTGATGTTATGTTTGTATGGTTATTATGTTTGTAACGTGAAGTTTCATATGGGAAGTTAAAAATATTATGACTATAAGTTCTAGTAACAAGAAAAACACTTCAACTATATGTATAGATAAATAGGTTACTATATATAAGTAAAGATTACATAAATACTTAATTTATTTATACCATATTTAAAAAGAAAAAAATTGGTTATTGTTTTAATTAAAGATGTTTCCGGGGTGTTAACAAGCACATACATTTATTCCTATTAGTAATAATTACTATAAACAAATAAATTAATGGAATTGAATTGAATTAAATTTTAAATACAAATGTAAGTAGTAACAAAGGCTTTTATTGTTACTAACAATGGACCAGGGCCGAAATATATTTTTTTTTATTCCGCTAAATAGAGTAACAATAAATATCAATCACGTATTTTTTTATTTATCAATACCTAAAAGCAGCCTAATTCTTTAGTCAACTAGCCTATTACGTTCAGATCGATCCAAATTAAAATCTTATTCATGAAAACTCCAACGTAAGTTTCTCTTAAAAATGTATTCCACGGGTGCATGGATGCAATAAAATTATACCCAATATAAAGTAGCGTTATCTACCAACATGTTATCTGAGCTGATATGAGTGATAAAGTTCGTAACTTTACCGAAGGCCATATTGGAAAACTAGTTTCAACATTGTTAAGGGAAATTTTAAATCACTGGCGCGGTGTTCTACTAGCGACCATTATGAAAGTTTGAATTTTAAACATTTTCAAAATCCAAAAGAGAAAGTAATCGAAAGCGTTTGTTTGTTGTTATCGTCAAACTTATTGATTTCGTATTTTTACGTCTTTACGATAAAAAATAGTTTTTTTAATGGGAGAGACGCTACAGATATTTTGGAATTTACTACATATTAATATTAATTACTTAGTAACAGATCATCTAAACAAAATAATACAATCAGCTATTACTTAAATTATATTACAAATATCACTAAAGTATTTTCCAATTGTGTTGTCGCTAGGTTAGCTTAAATTGAACATATTTAATACTTTTTATATTATAATTGTTGCGTATTTATAATTTAATCAACTAATAAAAATATATTTACTGTAAGTAATATTCAAACATAAGAGTTTATATAGCTTTCTGGTGAATAAGAAGGTTTTGATGTTAGGTTCCGCAAAAAGTCGTTCGTTTGATATAACTAAATACGTCTAACAACTATGGAAATGAAAATCAACAGAAGGGGACTCAAACGACTTCTGCTCGTTTGTATTTGAATCCGTAACGTATATTTAAATTTTAACGTCCCAAAACGCTTTCAACCTAGTACAATAGCACGTCTCATGCAGTCGCTATTTTTTTTTTCTACAAAAGCGGCAGCGAATCGCTACGATGACAGGTGGCGAGGACTCACGTGTGACATCACACGCCGTCTGGAAATTAGAGCCTTTCGTGGACGTGCCTCGAATTTTGAATTTCGAACGTTATGCGAATACGTTCAACGGTATTTCGATTTTTTGTTGCATTTTCGCGCTCGCTTTTTTCGCTTCAACGGTTATTACTTTTCGCGTGTCGTGAAATACGCCTGTGACACTGCGTGGTGCTGTGTTGATACGGTTATATGTCTCAATTAGGGATAACTACTAGGTGTACGTTTTAATGTGTTTTGAAAGAGGTAGCCATTTTGTATTAACGTGTACCATCTTTTTTCAATATAGGTATGACAAAGTAAACTTTTACTTACTACGACTACTGCAGTAGTACCATTTTTTCTCGTAAATTGACGGATGGCTTAAATCATTTGTTTTTCATTAGCATAGCGTCTACGGTGCATGCACACTGCGTTTATCACAAGACTTCTCTTAATCCTTGCCATCAATAAAAAAAATAAGCAATACCTATTTTGCTCATTCACACATAACATCACGCCCATAATCCCCGAAGGGAGGGCAGGCCCCTTTAATCACATTCAGCTAAAAATAAAACAAACAAATATTTTGCTCATAAATATAAAAATATTCTATATATATATTCTATTCTATATACATACTCACTGACCAATTAATCAACGCTGAAGTTAATTGCGTGAGAAGATTCGTTAGTTAAGCACCTAATTGCCCACTTAGGGAAGATTCCACGTAATTTCTTTAATTTTTAAGCAAAGTAAGGACTTTAGGTTGATGTCAAAATCAGTTATTCCGAAGCTTCTACAAACATCAGTTAGTGACTTTTCGTCCGAAAAAAATTGTTTTATATATTTTTAGGAAACTAAGCAAGTACATTAGCAGTTTATATCCAAGCTATTCCTTGGTCGTCCTCAAATTTGTCTGATAAATTAAAGAAAAAGGAACAATCTCCATCGACATACGAGCGTAGGACGAACAGCAATTTCGATTTCGAAAGCCAATATAGCCGCCAGGAGAAATTCCAAGTGCTCAATAAAAATTATATAATATTTAATATTTTTTTGTAAAACGCTTGGGAGATTATCTACAAAATCAATTAGTCGCGACATGATTTGGCCTCTAGAGATGACACAGAACATTCCTGCCCTCAGGATACAATAAAGACTTAATAATAGGAATTCTTGAAATTTTCCTCTTCACAAAAGGAAATGGCAGGTTGTCAGCTATTGGATGGAAAAATATGTAATTTCTAACTAGGGGCGTTTCATTCGTAATGTTTTAAATTTATCAAAGCTTTCTTCGAACAAGTTATTGTTCGTTTTTTTGTACTTTCATACAATTTGAATGTTATTCTCCTTACTTTAGTTATCTACGGGCTTGTATTATTATAAGCTAGTATAATAATACAAGCCCGTATTATTATACTAGCTTATAATACTAGCTTCTACTGCTTTTCACCAGAAACGAATCTCGATAGGGCAACATATAGTTGCCCGTGATGATTATTATATTAATATAGATTATCTAGTATCATAACGCTCATATCGAAAAACAATAACATTTTACTTTTTTGTATCCAAATATGTATCTTTATTACAATCTAAACCAATATATTTATATTGCTAATATATTTGTAACAAAAGTAATTTCTTGTATGTAAAAAATAAAAATATGTTATTCTATCATAGCAAGACTTTTACGCAGAATTGGCTAGACCCAAACCGTAAAACTATTTTCACAATGTTATTATACGCAATTTCGTCACGCGTTAGGGATTATTCTGACGCGCCACCGCCTCGAGCGTGTCGCCTCGCGCCTGTCGCTTGACTGATGAGGGGTAATTAATAACCCCCTCGCATAAAAAGGGGGGTGTTTAGTACATCACATTACGAGAAAACTTTGTAATGGTGATGAAAATGTGTCTTTATTATTTCTGTAAATTAGCAAGATTCTACTCTCAGAAGAGATGTTGGAGATGCCAGATGTCAAAACGTAATAATATTTTCTTTAATTGTGTACTGAGAAGGACATAATCATTGTATATTACGAAATAAGTTACCCTATTGCGTCTGTCTGCCTAAACACGGTTAACTCGTAAACTACTTACTTACTGTTACCATATATGGTATGGTATATGGTAGAATATAGGTATAAGATGTAAAACCACTCATATTTGTCAAATCTACTTTAATATAAATGACCGTTCCTTGCACAACAAATAAATATAAAAATTAATAATGAATAAATAAATATCAGACTACATCACATACATTGATCTGACTTCGAGGTAGCTTAAGCAGTTGAGACACGGATATCAGAAACAACATTGGTTTTACAAATGTATACTTAAATATTAGATATTAACACCCAGGCACAGAAAAAACACAAGTATTCGTCACACGAATGTTTGTTCTGGGTGGGGATCGAACCCACAAGTCTTGGCGCATCGGGCAGGGTCACTACCAATTGCGCCATCGAGCTAGTCAAAATGATTTCATTACTTACTAATATTATAAATGTAAGAGTATCTCATTAACTCCTGCGTGTCTGTAATCTATAAAATTTGGCACGTCGAAATTTTAAACCTTGAGAAGTCATGGTTAACTTTTTTACCGAAAAAAATTTAAAGATCCCGAGCAACCCACGATAAAATTACGATGTAAAATGGAATTCCACGCGGGCAGAGTCACAGGCAAAAGGTAGTTAATAATAAATAAAGCATTTATATAGGAGACGTTGAAATTTGACCAATTTCTAGACGACAGTCTGCTGCGTGGAAGGGACAAAGATCAATTAATCCATGACAAAGTGACTCCTACTCACGTTCGTCTTTAGATTATTAAATCTGATTAGGTACTTGCAAAGAACAATAAATCATCACTAATATTGTAAGCGATAGTTAGCGTTAAAATTATTTTGACAGTCTTAGTGGATCAAAAAGAGTTTGGCATGATGTTCAGCCCAGGTTATCTGGAATAGACGCAGTATGTTCTTATGTTGACTGGACCGTTGGTCAAGTGGTCAGAGACCCTGGCCACGAAATCGAGGGTCGCGGATTCGAACCCCGCTAGGGGCAAATGTTTCGTGTGATGAACATAAACATTTGTACACGAGTCATGGTTGTTTATAAACATATATAAGCATGTCTATCCGTTCACCTAGTATCCATAGCACAAGCACAAAGCTTAGTTTGGGACTAGGGAATTTTTGTGTTAGTCTGGAGAATTTTATATATAATTTATGTTCCGTTACGCCCAATCAGTCGTCATTCTGCTTTCCAATTTGACACGAATTATTTTTAACAAAATCCTTCCATCTCCATTCTTTGCCCTTTTATCCATCTACGAATATTCGTGCTCTCTTGTTACGAGTTTTACCTATTTTTCATCATGTCTGTACCAAGATAGAGAGCCAGCTTCCTTTATTTTGTTCTATCACTAATGCTACTTTTTATATTTGTTTTCTTCCTCCCCTAAACGAGTCGCACTAGATAAAAAAAAACTGATACATATATCATCGTGTTAGCCTGCTTAAATTTTTTTCTAACTGTAAACAAACTAGAAAAAGATAGCTTTCATTGTCATTTTTACAAACGTGTAATATAATGATGTAACATATTTTTATATTATTTTTACATTTTAATACTCATACTCTATTCCTAATTGGTTGATGAGAGTTCCAGAAATTGAAATGTTGATTTAATTCAGAAGTAGTTAGTAGTAGTGTTTCCACGAAAGTTCGAGTGTTCCGCGAAACATCACATTACATTATCGCACAAAAGCAGTTGTTTTTTGCGTACTAAATGATTCTTACTATAATTATCATTAGACTAGTTTGCTATTGTAACAATAAAATTATCGCGTCAGATAAATAATCAATAATAAATATTTTTTAGCAACCCCATGTATTTTACAAACATACATACATATCATCACGGCGGTAATCTCCGAAGAGGTAGACAGAGTCAAATGGGCCGTCAGAAACCTCAACCACATTCGGAAAAAAATAAGACCGGGCTGGATTAGATGGAAAATTGTGAAAAATAGTGATAAGTGGCTAGCACATCGTCAACAAAATGACCAGCTCGATGGCGCATTCGGTAGTGACCCTGCCCTATGCGCCAAGAGTTGTGGGTTCGATCCTCACCCAGGACAAATATTCGTATGATGAATACTTGTGTTTGTTCTGTGTCTGGGTGTTAATATCCAATATTTAAGTATATATTTGTAATACCACTGTTGTTTCTGATATCCGTAACACAAGTGCTTAAGCTACTTACCTCGGAGTCAGATCAATGTATGTGATGCAGTCTGATATTTATTTATTTAAAATCACACACTTCTCATCTCCTTTTAAGGCCGTCGAGCAACACAGTTGGCAAATTCTTTTTTTAGTCCCAGGCCAACATGAGGAATATACCTATTATTTTAATTTGAATAAAAACACTGTTTACGCAATTCTGTGCTATCGTTTGTGTAGGACCATGTGAAAATATATCAGACAGAACAATCGAATTTCAAGTGGCACACCAAATGTACCAAGGTAGCATGAGCGATGGGAATGAAACACGCATCCAAAACAAAACAAACGTCCCATTTATCATTTTCAAATCGAAACTGAAATCCCAAAGTTAACGAGTCCAACCAATAACGTAGCTTTCGAGTCCAGTCCCCGGAGAGACTGTCGTGTGGACACCGCCGCATGCACTCAGTCCCACTTTATTAACAATTGGTGGTCACTGACGGCGCAATATACGATCAGAAACTTTGCACAACTCCCTATTGGGATTACAAGTTCAATATTGTAGTATCTGGACTTTATGAAGATTTTATTTGTCTTGCCCGGCAATCTAGTAAGCTATTTAAATGATTGCGGTGGAGTTTCACAAGTTTGAAATTTGAATTTACTTATTTTCAAATATTATTAGAGAACCCACATGCACCGGACTGATTAAAATGAAGCCTTTATCAGGGAAGTTCGAATCAATGACTGGCCTGTTGGTCGAGTGGTTAGAGACCCTGGCCACGAAACCGAGGGTCGCGGGTTCAAATCCAGCTAGGGATTTTTTCGTGTGATAAACATGGATGTTTGTACTTGAGTCATGGATATAAACTAGAGATGCCACGAATATTTGGGAAATATTCGGTATTCGGCCACTTTTTTTCGCTAATAGTTTGAAATATTCGGCACAATACCGAACACAAAATAATTTAAAAAAATATCAAAATATTACTCACAAAGATGTTTTGTTAACCAATAAATTAACATATTAATATTTAAAATGTACCAGTGGTAAGTTATGATAAATGAAAACAATTTTATAAATTATGGATACGTACGAAAGTACTAAGTGTGGCCGAAGATATAAGGCTCTTGAGCCTCACCGAATATTCGGTATTCGGCCAAATAACTATTCGTTATTCATCTCTAATATAAACGTTTTTAGGTTCCTACATATGTCTATCCGTTCACCTAGTATCCATAGAACTAACTTATGCTTAGTTTGGAACTAGAGAATTTGTATGTCAGTCTGGATAATTTATTTATAAAGAAGCTCCATGTTTGTCTGCGTCTCAAAAATTATGTGCCAACTATGTTGCTAGCCTAGCACGCGTAAAAGGCGAATAGTGGTGAATTCGATATTGATGTTGTGATGATTAGGCGACAAGCTAACCACTGGTCACTTTTTAACAATTCAATTTTTCATACCAGAGATAAAACAGGTTAAAGGGGCTTGCTGCCTCTTTGACACAGCCCACCCTTTCAAGGATTATGGGCGTGTTGTTATGTATGTATGTGTGTATAAAACACTTTAATTCTCTAAACATACTGCCTTAACATAATAAAGTAGAAGTAAAGCCTGAATAAAGATGTTATGGCATAATAAAAAGTGGATGGAATACATACTTTAGTTTCAACTAGCATAATAAAAAGTCTCTTAAAGTAATATAAAAGCGAGGCGGCCTCCTTAAAACTTTGAGCTTATGTAAGTGAATCAAGTTACCCGTAGTTATGACATAGAACCTACTCTTCAACCTCTCTTTATGTATAAGGAGTAATATCTTCGACTTTATATTGGCGATATCAATGTGTTATATTATATCCATTAAAAATAAACAAGTTAAAATATAGTTAACAACTCTGTTTCTCACATTCTTTCACGTATTTCTCTCGCACTGCCTTAACGCCTTTAGGATGATAGTAGCAAAAATTAAAAAAAAAAATTATAGATATGGAAAAATATCACTCAAATGTGTGTGACTCGCCCGTTGGTCGAGTGGTCAGAGACCCTGGCCACGAAACCAAGGGTCGCGGCTTCGAATCCCGCTAGGGGCAAATATTTCGTGTGATGAACATGGATATTTGTACTCGAGTCATGGATGTTTATAAACGTATTTAAGTATGTCTATCCGTTCACCTAGTATCCATAGCACAAGCTTATAAGCTTAGTTTGGGACTAGGAAATCGGTGTGTCAGTCTGAAGAATTTATTCATTTATTTATTTATTCTAAAATTATAACCGATCAAATTTAAAATTGAAGTGATAAGTTTGAACGATGATCAAATGATTAAATGTTATTGTATATTTGTCCCATGTTGGTCGGACACTTAAAAAGAATGTGCCAACTGTAAGAGACACACTAGCGTGTCGTAAAAGGCGACTAATGGTATATGGGGTTTTGGGTATGTGATTGTGTAGGCGACGTGCTAGCCACTTGTCACTTCTTTTTCAAAATTTTTCATCTAACCCAGTTTTGTTTTTGGCCGAATGTGGTTAAAGGGGCTTGCTGCCCCTTTGACTCTGCCTACCCCTTCAGGGATTATGGGCGGGATGTTCCGTATGTTATTGTATGACTAAGGCTGGTTTCATACAGTTACGCCGGCGCGGGTGGTAAGCGACGCGGGCCACGAGCTATAATAATTATAGGTGTTGCCTTGTACCGTTTCATAGTGAACAACTGCCGGAGCTTACCAGCCGCGCTGATTGCAATTTAAACACGGTCTTATGAGATGCGCTTACCATCCGCGCGGGCAGCCGGCGTTACTCTGAAAGCAGTCTTTGGGCGAGTTTCTGAGTTGTCTGGCCTCCGTTAGCACTGCAGAAATAGATAGTAGTGTCTACCCTTCTTTAGGGTGTTAACTAACATTGCTATAGTGATATTAACCTACACATTCTTACGCTTGTTTGGTATGTATAAAGGTCTTATTCAAGTCCATATTTGTACAGGGGGAGGGCTTGGAAAATTCAATATTTCTGTTGCTAGATCTTTCTTCGCATGTGGCTTATATTGTTTACTTACCAGAGAGTATACATTTCATGTCTAGGTAAGAACGAGCATAATACATAAATAAGAATAGTTTATTTTCTTTGCTTAGTTTTGCATTCACGCATCGCATTTTCATAAGACATCTTACCCGTTACGTTATTACTAGAGTATGTAGAAATAGTCATCGTTACGGGATATATGTAGTTAAGTATATAGTATTCATTGCTTAGCTGCGTTGTTTAACTTACACATCTCCAGTGGAAAAGCAGCCTTACTCACAGCTCACAGCTCTTGTGTAACTGCACTTCAAACACTGAATAGTGAATTGAATATAGCCGTGTTGAATAAAATTGAAACAGACGGCATAGCCAACACTCCGTATTAGCCCAACCTCGCCTTCGGTGTCGTTTTGTTTTAAAAATAACAGGCGTGTTTACGGATACGACGTGGGAATGTCGGCAGCTGTCGTTTTTCGTTTGTGAAAATATTGTTGCTAGTATCGGTAGTATTACTAAGGCAAATCGCGTTTCTTTCGCTACCATTAGTTAGTAAAAGTAACTATAATACGATTCTGATTTTAATTCTGGTTTAAAATAATAGATATGAAGAAGAATTAGCAAAACCAATTTGTTTATTTTTAGCGTTTTCATAATAAGTAGTCGAAGAGTTTGTGGAGAGATAAATTTGAAACTGTTGCGAGAATTCTATACTCGCATTTAGGGTAAAGTTGAACTTAAATTGTGTAGGCGACTAGCTAGCCACTTTCAGATTTTTTCACAATTTTCCATGTATCTATTCAATTTTATTTTTGCCACAATCGGTTAAGTGCTGCCTCCTTGACTATGACTCTGGCATTTTGGGCGTAATGATATATGTATATCTAAGTCATAACTTAAATGTCAGCGAAACTCCCTTCAATATGGAGCCGATCAAGCTGAACCGATCAAAGACTGTTTTTATTAAAGACAAATAAACCATTACTATCATTATTTCACCACCTTAAGTCATAAACGCATCTTGTCTGCCTATCTGGATGATTAAGATAGCATATTGCTCTAATCGTCAGTCAACAACGGCCAAATCCCTCTTGGGGCGCCCCTACTAATATGTTTTACAGCTAATAAAAGCTCGGCCTAACTCCCAAGTGGGAACGCTAATGATGTGCCGATCGGTCATCTATCAAGTCAGATCGTCGCCTGTCCGATTGACGGGAACTCGCTAAAGTAGCCTGTGGCTTGGCTGCAAGCGGATTTCGTAAAACGCAATTAGCGAGCGGTTTGCATATGTTAAGAAGATCTTACGAAAAAAATAAGGTTGCATAAAAATCCTGTCAACAAAAGTTTTAAATACATAGTTGTAATGCTCTGAACTTATAATAATATAGTTGATATTATTATACAGCGTAAAATCTTAGCCTACTTAAAAGACGTGTTTATTTTATGTTAAAAACGTGGTCTATTAATTAATAAAAATGCGATCCCTTAATAGCTCCTTAATAAGATAATATACTAGTATAAAACCTGGGCTATTTAGACAAGGATTATTATAATATTACTAGCGCACAGATGTGTTTAATGCCTGTCAAGGGGAATATCATCTTTAAATTATATGCTCATTTTAAAATACGGTAATTACCGCACTTTTAAAAAGATATAAAATCCGTCCCCGCGGCTAGTGAAGCCACGTTCGAAGTGACCAAGAATCGGGTAATGATTCATCTCCAAGAGTGCCATAATCGCTTTTATAGGCACTTCGGGAGGAAAATCGAAAAGTTAAAATGAGAAGATTTAAAATTTTTAACTTAACAGTGCCATTATTTCCGTTACTTGAATCGTTTTGTTTTACTTTTGTCACGGGAATCGTTGCAAAGTAATATGTGTTCTTGGATTATATTTGTGCTGAGTGCTTCTGGGAAACAAACAATATTTTGTACTAGTTTCATCTAATATTTTTGCTTTGATGTTTAAAGTATACCTACAGTACATGGAAATTGTTGTCAAGAGTGTTATTACGAATCGATATGTTTTCCACCCAGGTATATATTAGTGATATAAGTACGTGTTTCTACAATGCAATGATATCTTTAAAAATGTGGTGGTATTTCCAATGTAGGTACTGTCAATTGACAATATAGAACTAAAGTAAGATAAAAAAAAAAAATAATGTAAAACATATTTTTTTAAAGAAAACTAATTTGGTTTGATTTTGGTACGCGAACTACGGTGCTTGCAGTTGCAACGACCTTGTTTTCAGTTGTTTTGCCTGTATCAAGAAAATTCTTTAAATTTTAAGAATATTAAGAGATAAAAATAAATACTTCTGAATATAATGAAATTCAGCGTACAGAAACCATCGCTTTTCCACTCTTTTCTCTCCCTACCCCTAACTACCGGAACCAAAATAAAGCATTCCGTAAATCAGGCATCTCCCAACAAAAAGACAGCTCTTATCTCCTCCGGGGACTGTTAGCATCTGTAACGATGTTTTGATAGCGTTCGCTTCGGATACAGATATAATTAAAATGCCATTAAGAAAAGCGCTATTTTTTTGTACGCAAATACGAAGCGGTTTGGACCTGAAGTGCAACAGTTACAAAGAGTTAGTGGTTAGGATTGCAATGCTGGATCCAGTAACATGTGCTTGTTCAATGCCGTTGAAATTCAATCCCTTCTAGAGAATGGAATGCAGGATCAAACAATCCAGCTGGGTCAAGAACAATTTTAGCTCTTCTGGATCCAACGTCTTGTGCTGAACTGCAATCCCTAGTTAGCAGTAAACAATAAGTACCCGTATATAACGTATAATACTTATTTAGTGGTTTATAATACTTATTTTATCTTTAATTTTGCCCTATAATACTTATCACATGTCCAACTTTCTTTTTTTCTGTAAAATGTAGTTACTAAACAGATAACATCATAGTCTAATGGGTCCCAGATTGAGAACGATATACATATAACGCCAATAATTTTATTTTTTTTAAAGAAAGTACATTTTTTCCATATTTTTATCGACACTTGCATGAATAAAATTGGCGAAACATCAAAATAAACTTTCATAAGTAGAAATATTTTCATATAAAAAGTTAGATAGGATGACACAAAAACGTCACTTTAGATCAACAAACTTTTATTTGTCCCCTTACAAATTAAACAACTCTCATTTACTGGGTCAGTTAAACATTTTAAGGTCAATTCAAAATCAACTCTTTCTAAATACCGGTATTATAATAATTCAAATACCTACCTTTATTACAATTTCTGTTTGCCGACCTTCCCTTCGGTACAAAAGTACCATTACAATTGTGAAGGCTTTTAAAATTTACACAAAAGAGGACCCTTGTGGTATCTATCAATTCGGCGAATGGCCCAACATTAACATAATACCGTCCGTCATACTGCGTGGAATTCGAACTGTGGTTATTTGCATAATGGTGGTAAATGTTTCGCTTATTGATTTATTTATGACTTTCTTTTGGTAATGAGAACGGCTATTTGTAATGTATATCAGCGGACAGGATCAGACTTTTATCGTGGGCTTTGACTGCTCGTTTTAATGTAACTAAGATCGATTAGTCAAGTCAGTTTAAAAATCCATTATACCACAGTCGTTATTTCACATTTAAGTCACTCAAATGACAGCTTGGTTACGTATAAATATTGTAAACTATAATTTTCTATCAGCTTTACCTGATAAGGTACGCTTTTTTCTACAAGTAGTATTTAATTTCTAGACATATAAGACGGATCTAATTTTGTTTATATTAAACTCGAACTACTATGATTTTACTTCTACTACTTCGGGGATTACTGGTGTGAAGTTATGTATGTATGCGTGTAATATGTTTAGCTGTAAATATGTTCTTTTAATTGTACTTACTCAGTCTACAATACCCAAAAATCCCGATTTACAATAAAACAATACTATGTAATGTACATGTACATAAATATATGTTTCTTCAGGCATTACCCACAAAGGAGATTAATTACATAGTTGAAACAATTCCAAAATTGAAAACTCTAAATTCATAATTGCTTTTGCGCGTCTCTTGGAAATGATGACACAATTAAAATATCACCCAATCAATCAATAGCAAAAATGAATGGAACATTCATTATCTTCAGATAGCTAACGAAGCTACTTTGTTGTTTTTACGTCGATCAGTTTAAATTAAAGGGAAAAGGGACAGTCGCCAACAATTGGTGATTAACCTGAAATTTTTGTTGGCTATTTCAATCAGATCAAAGATTTTATTACCAAAAGTTAATTTTAGTATTGCTCAAAGCTATTTTATTAAATAAATAAATAAATAAATATCACACTACATCACATTCAATGAACTGACTCCGAGGTAAGTAGCTTAAGCACTTGTGTTACGGATATCAGAATCAACAGTAGTATTACAAATATATACTTAAATATTTAATATTAACACCCAGACACAGAACAAACACAAGTATTCATCATACGAATGTTTGTCCTGGGTGGGGATCGAACCCACAACTCTTGGCACATGGGGCCCACTACCGAATGAGCCATCGAGCCAGTTTATTTAATGAAAAACAAAACTGTTACTCAGGTATCACCAGATTCGGATATTAAAACATAGCCTAGATATCTAATGCGTACCTTAGTTTGTTTTTGGTATAAGCTTACTACATTTTATTTTTTTTGATTCAGTACAAATAAATTATCGAAAAGTCAAAATTCTTTACCTAACCATCTTCTTATTGTAAACCCGTGTATGAAATCTTTGACCACAGTATTATTGGAGTTTCAAATACATATAAAATATACATAAAGTTAGCTGTCATGAGGAGGTTACTGGGTGTAGGTATAATATATTTTCCATCCAATATGAAAGTCATGCTATTTTTTAATAGTTTAATGTAACAAGTATGTTGTAAAAACAAAGTTACTAGAACTCTTTTTTGACACTTGTAAGAAACACTTATAAGAAATAGAGACATATTCAACCTAAAGATTATGTCTTTATGTCTTATCGCGCGACAAAATCCAATAGAACCTTTAAAGTTTATATTTTAGTAGTCATGCTCACTAAAAAGTTTCTGGGGTGGTGGCGCTATGTGGCGGGTCGTTACATTTCCTAACATATGGTTGAGTGAAGCGATGGCTGACACATACGTCATGCTTGGGAACAGGTGCCGCCCTTGGGGACTGGTCTGCTCTGGTCGGGTCAAGTTTTTGGTTGTAATTTATATATTTTTATTTTGATACTCTACGACAGGCCCACACTAAAACGTGGTTCAAAGTTAATTATGATTCATACACCTTGTATAAATTGTATTGAAAAGAGTAACTACCGAGTTTCTTGCCGGATTCTTCTCGGTAGATACAACATTCCGAACCGGTGGTAGAATCATATAGCTGTGGCTTTACCTGTATTTGACGATTTATAAGTGTTTCCTTGAAACCTATATAAATAAAGAATATTTTGACTTTGACTTTTAAAGTTTTTGCCTGACCCTGACACGAATTATTGCAAAGAATAAATTCAGCACAGTAATATAATAAGCTAATTAGTTTATTTTATTTGTTCCAGATATGAAAAAGCGGTGAAGAAACTCATCATGAAACTGTCAAATAAACCCTAACAAAAATGATGAAATACCAAAGAGACAACCAAAATGGCTCAAACGCCACATAGCGGTACAAAACTAGATCGTAGAATTATGGCCAACACAACACAAGTGCCATACTACTATAAAACAACATACCATAATTCTACCACATACCTTTACCCCTCAAAAAGGCCGCCCGATGAAAATCTAGAAATCAACCACACAGTTATAGTTAAAACAAGACAAGCAATCCGTAAAAACTTTAGAAATGTTACACATAATAACACCAGTGGAAACTACATGATGCTAGTGGAGGATTTTAGTGACTATTTCTATGGGAATACGACTCACGATATATTTAGTGAACATAATGGAACGTTAGATGCTTTAAACGATGTATATGAATACACAAATTGTACGATCAACGGCACTTTTAATATATCATGCTTTAACAAAGGGGAGTCGATGCCGGAGTACAATTTATGGGCTTTACTGTTGTTGATATTTCCGTTTTTTACTCTCTTTGGGAATGTGTTAGTTATAATGAGTGTAGTCAGGGAAAGGACTTTGCAGACTGTGACTAACTATTTTATAGTGAGTTTGGCTGTGGCCGATCTGCTGGTTGCGGTTGTGGTGATGCCGTTCGGCGTTTATTATTTGGTAAGTACTTCATTAATTGACTAAATTAATAAAAATCATTGGTAAGAAGAGGCATGTTCCGATGGTTCGGGCATGTGGAAAGAATGGATGACGAAAGATTAAACAGATATACAATGCGAAAGTGGAAGGATGTAGGAGCCGCGGAAGGCCCAGACTCACTCACTATGACCAGATTGGTCGTGTATTAACAGAAGGTAATGTTAGGAGTCATAAAAACTGTAGAGGTTGTATGAAAAGGGTAATGAATGTTGAAGAGGCGAGTTAGGTGTGTAAGGATCGTGCCATATGGCGTTCGGTTCTCTCTGCCCACCCCTCTAGGGAAATGGCGTGAAGTTAAGTAAGTAAGTAAGTATTAAAAATCATTTACCATTAATCAATAAATAGGTACATTACACCTTTGTTACTTTATTCTTGGATGGACAGTGGTCATCCGGTATACAACCGAGCCGATAGATTATCCTAATACAATTTCATAGAGTATGTTGGCCCAAAGAATGTACACTATATAATATAGCAGCGCTCCGCGGTTTTATTTTAGTTCCCGTACCCGTAGGAATACGGGGATAAAAAATAGCCTATGTTACTTGCTGATAGAATAGCTTTCCATTAATGAAAGAATTACTCAAATCGGTCCAGTAGTTCGGAGCCTACTCAATGCAAACAAACAAACCATAAAATATTTCCTCTTTATAATATAAGTAAGACATAGAATATTGAACCGTCTCTCAGCGACCATATACATTTAAAGAGTGAGATAAACTTTTAATAGTTTACAAATTGAATCTTTATGATTACTTTTCCCCATAAAGAAGAAGCTAGCTAGTTAGCTTTTGTCCCGTTTTGGTCTGGGACTTAAAAAGAATATGCCAACTGTGGTTCTTGCCTAGCATGTCGTAAAAGGCGACTAATGGTATGTCGGGTTTTGGGTGTGTAATTGTGTAGGCGACAGGTTAGCCGCTTGTCACTGCTTTTTCACAATTTTTCATCTAACCCAGCCCGGCTTTATTTTTGGCCGAATGTGGTTGAAAGGGCTGCCCCTTTGACTCTGCCTACCCCTTCGGGGATTATGGGCGTGATGTTATGTATGTATGTATGTAAGAAGAAGCTAGTCTATAATGGTGGACCTTTTTCATCTGATTACGATGATTATTCTAATCTTGCTAAGTATTTAATACTTTATTAAAGAGTCCTTACTTATCTAACAGTTTTACTTTCCTTTTAATCACAGTTCGCAAACACAAATAGGATATCCAAATACCGCTGAATGTTGTGGCACTAGGCACCAAAAGTTTCGACCTGCCCGTAGTCTAACACTATTCCAGTTAACACGGACAACGGGACAAAAGCTGGATTTAGTTGCTGGAGACCACTCTGAATGCGTTTGTGTTGTTACACGTAAACGCGTTACTGACTTGCCCAGTCAGTTATCGTATTATAGTGGTTCTGGCTCTTGGTGCGAGATTTGCTTGCCTTGGTGAGTTGTAAAGGGAACGGGCATTTGCTAATCTTTACTTATAATAAATCTGTAGAGAGGTCAATTCTGTACATTTAATTTCAAAATAACTATCAGGGGGTGATTAGTGATCGATAATGATGCCAAAAATGCAATCAGAAAAATTTTTGTCTGTCTGTCTGTCTGTCTGTCTGTATGTTCCTTATAGAAACAAAAACTACTCGACGAATTTTAACGAAACTTGGTACATTTATTCTTCATACTCCTGGGCAGGTTATAGTATACTTTTCATCACGCTACAATCAATAGGAGTAAAGTAGTGAAGGGAAATGTTGGGAAAACGGGTGAAGTTACTCCATTTTTTAAGCTTCCGTCGCGTGTGCAGCCTTAATGGTTAAAGTTACATAGAAATCATGTATGACGGAAATATTCTTTATAATATTAACCATAAACGCGGGTGACACCGCTGGCACAGCTAGTAAAGGAATAAAATTAGGAAATATATTTATAAACATGTATTTAGCACTTTGCTTATTCTAACGAAAAAATATAGTAAGTAAGATAACATTTTTTTTTTTCAAAAATATTGACAAAAAGTATGCTATTTTTAATTTTATCTACATGCAGAGTCAAAGATGTATTCTAACTACAAAGATTTTGATCCTTACGATGGCTCCCATGAAATGGCTTATTTACGGCAATAGAATTAATATAACACTTCTCTATAAATTGAGTACATAGACGCAAATATCTCATTCAATAGCTAAATTATAGGTATATAGGGTATATCAAGTTAGGTTTCAATCTGAATCAATGGCAGCAGAACTATAAAGATAGTTATAGTCCCTACACTCTCACGCATGATCTATTTCACGTCTCAGATACAAGAAACGTCATAAAACTTTTAGTGGGACATGAATTTCGTCTTGCCGTAAAATATTCGCAATAAAATTATATTTGCTGAAAAGATATACTTCCGATGGCTCTGAATTTTTTGGATTCTTCTCGCTATTAGGGTTGTCTGATATAAATTAATGGAAACTTACATCCACATAGGTAGCTGTTTTTGAATTTAATGGTCAAATATGTATGGCCAAAATGAGATAGAGAGATTTGTTACACTCAAGCAAGTGTCTCTGGATTTTAAAAATATGTTTCTGTAAGTAAGAAAATGTAGGTGACACATTTCAAAGAATCTTTTAATCACGTATAGATAACTATATAGGTATAACTTAGCATATTCCAACGTGGTGTTATATGAATATGAAGCGAATGGCAGCTTTATCATAATAATTACAATCACAAGATGGAGGATTAAAATTATGAAAAAGATTCATACTGTATCATAACTATTTAAAGCAAGATTAAGTCGTGGTCTTTTACTTGGTACTTTAACATTAAGATAAGCATTTAAGTGACAACCCGGCTCACGTAAGTTTCAGTGACTTTTATTGCAATCTAGGTCAGATGATAGAATGTCGGTTTAAGCATGTTTTACGATCCATTGTTCGAATTTTTATAGTCTGTTCGATACAGTCATTCTTAGGAATCTGGTATGAAATTGAAATGTAGTTATTTAATCGAGAACTTGCTTTTGCCCGCGGTGTTGCTCGCGTGTTACATCGATGAAACATAGCTTTTGTGCTATTTTAATGTTTAAGCTATACTATTGTAAAGTTTTATTCAAATCCATGCAGTTCTTTTTGCGTGAAAGAATAACAAAAATCCATCCATCTATACAAACTTTCGCGTTTATATTATTATTAAGAATAGTAAAATAACGCTACCTGCACTAACTAAACTAATTACTAACATAGGATAAGACATTGTTACTAACCCGATTAGACCTAAGTTGTCTGGATGAATAAAGATATTATTATTATTATAAACAGGAACAGTTCAAATACGGATATTGAACGAATGTAAGCATGGTTCAACCGTAAAAATTAAACATCAAACCAGCGCAGTATGTTTGATCAACTTCCGAATAAATGTTTGAAATAGCAGACCTCACTTAATAAAATGAAAAGTATAACAAATATTTTAGGGTTATATGACATTGACAGTATTCTTGTGGATGGGTTATTTAATAGAGAAATCCAAAGAAACCGTGTAGCTTACTAATTGTACTCTCTCTTCATTTGTCCTCCTCTTTATTAGTCAAATTCCATGATGATCCGTAGTGGCTTTTCTAGAAATTAAAGCTATATAGGATTTCCATAAATTCTAAGTTTTGTTTCGGTCTTTTCCAGTAAAGAGAAGACGAGTGGAAAACGTCATCTTTGCATTTTTAGCCGGGGCCGCCATCTTACAAAGGACTTTTTTTTATCTCAATCTTGCCTCAATATATTTATATTTTTTTATCTGCATCAAATCTTCAAACCAAAAAAAATTAAAACAGACAAACATGAAAATTAAATATTAGCTATCAAATGTTGCGCCGTTATTATATTAGTTTAGTTCGAATAATTTTATAACTGTCGGTTAATAGTAGGCTTTTCATATTTTTAAGGTTTCCAATTCGGTACCTTTTCTTAAGAAATATTAGATAGCTTTTCGTTTTCTAGTGCTATATTCCGTTCAGACCGTTTGTTTATATGAAAATATTCATATCGTTTTTTATAGTTTGTTGTTGAAATAATAATCGTGAGACGTTTTCAAAACAAAGCATCCATGCTTCAAAATCCGTAATAAGAATATATTATACAAGCAAAACGCTTTTATATTTTGTTTTAACAGTCGTAAAGTAATACAATTCGTCATACATCTTATCTTTTGAATAATTCCATCAGAGAAATGAAAGAAGTTGGTCTCGAATAGCACTTAAGCTACAATTTGAGGGAAAATGACGGGGTCCTAATGGGCCTTTAAAGGCGTACAGGCGATTTACTGTTTAAACAACTTAACGATTGCGGAATGATTTAAACTTTGAGCAATTTGAATGTAATTGCTAGCTCCGGGGTGGATTAACGGTCATGGGAACTTGCACTTATTTCGTGATCGTTAAATACTGGCATTGTGAGCAACAAATGGAACAGTTATATTCTGTTTTTAACCTCTGGCACAAAAATAGGTATTATAAGTTTATAGTCCCAAGTTGGTCTGGGACTTAAAAATAATGTGCTATCGGGTATATCGGGTTAAGGGTTTGTGACAAGTGGCTAGCTCGTCGCTTACACAATGGCGACGAGCTATTTAGCCAATGATCATTACTTTTTTCACAGTATTTTATACACTATATACCAGTATTATTTTTTGGGCTTCACGTGATTAAGGGGGGGCTAGTTTTCCCTTAGACTTGGTCTAACCCTTCGAGGATTACGAGCGTAATGATATGATGTATTATAAGTTTATTTGTCGTTTTTGTGTAAACAATATCGTTTACAATATTGTATCACTCTCTTCTGGTAATAAAAATTAGGTTACTCTTCAAAATCGAAACAAAAAGTTTTTATCAATTAATTAAAAAAGCAAAGTTAAATGTTGAGAAGAAAAAATGATAAAAAACAGTAGTGATGAAATAACTTTAAATATAAACGTGAACGCTCAAACGGGGTAACACCATAACACCCCTCTCTCGACACCAATGTAGTCAACTCTTCAGTAAAATATAATTATTATGACTTAAGTTTTTGCTTCTTCCACTCTGTAAGTACTTAAGAGCCGGCTAAATGGACTATGAAAGGTGAATTTTAAACGCCGCAACATTAATTATAAATTGTGTTTGCATAATTTTTTGCTAGCGTTTCTCTTTAATTGTATTATAGAAATTTCTGCTGTTAGGTAGAAGTTTGCCTTAATTGTCCCCGATTATGTTTTCAACTTCTGGATTCAGCAGGATTCGTGTTTTAGATTTATATTTGTTGGCGCTGTTTGAGATTGAACAAATTTTGTTTAAATTAAATTTGGTGGACGAAGTCCGAAATTTAATATCTTTGTCTATTTACGATAACATTTTCCCTAACCTAAAATGGGGAATATGCATAACTACTTTTTTTTATTAATGCCTCATATAACAGGAGTAAATCAATCATCAAAATCATCAATGGTTAAATATATTAAATGAAAAATACATGTATAAATTAAGTCAGAACAGATTTTTAAAAAAAAAAGAACAAATGCGTTAAAAAAAAATGTTTACCCTCTATTGTTATACTCCGTTTCTTTTATCATAAATTTTTTAAATTTTCCACTGCTTTTAATCTTTTTTTTTAAACTTCGTCTAATAACTTTGATAACCAAAATTGTATTCACACATTTTCATACAAACAAATACCTGTTCACAAGTCTTATTAGTATTTATAGTTCTCCTTATTTAAGGAGTAAAGACACACATCATTACGCCTGCCAAACCCTGATTGGACTTAGGCAATCAGTACGCTCACCCATCCCCTTAGTCGGCTGTAATGGCACTCACGGGAAGATAATGGGGTGATGCAATTCTATGCTGGAACTACAGCCAGCTCAATAACATTTTACTTAGTTTCTCTATTAGCTGAGACCCACTGATAATCTCAGCCTAGGTACAGTATGACTCGCTGACTCGCTACTTTGCTAATTGCGTTTGTTCCAGTATCTTTTCGCGTCAGATTTTTCAGTTGTGGAGAGAAAATCTTAAGTAGTTCATTCGAGTTCCTTTAAATTTATGAAGAAGCAGTGGTTTCCGCATATCTTTCTTTTTATGTGGATAATCTGTGTCTGAAATTAGCTAATGATTTTAACGGAGCCTCTTTTTGCTATGCAAGATAATAATCAATTTAAAATTGCCACTATTGAAAATCAAGTATTGTATGGTATGTAAACAATTAATGCACGGTGAAGTGCTCTTCATCGTTGTAAGTTCAAATAGGTGACGACAAATTAAGGTTACGTTAGAAAATAAAATAGTAAATTAGTTATTGAGATATATGCAATGCTTTTTTACATGTGATGCCCCGTACCACATGTACCCTTTTTTAGTGGTTATGTGGGACTTTCCTCCCATAATAGAATCGCATGAGGAGGGCATCTAGGAAAGCTACGCCAAGGATTCCCTCGCAGCGTCACATGTTACCTATGTTTACAATGAGCCAACTCTGACTATGCGGTGACATGCAATAATTTGAATGAATCTATTCTTATTATACAAGATATTCGTATATGCTGACCAGGGTAAAAAAAATACAAGACTTCAGCAATATAGTGATCTTTTAACAAGCGATTACTTTGTTTCCAAATGTATGAATGTGGGGCCATTTTAAACGGCTCATAAACAAAGGCTGTTAAAAAAACAAACACCTACCAATTATTTAGTGAATCTTAGCAAATAAACCACTCCGGTTTGAATCCGATTTTTCATTCGTGCCATCATAAAACTTTACGGCAGCTTTCGCTCAGACCTTGAGTATGCACATACTTTGCATATTTAGTCGATAGCGAGAACTACCATTTGCTATTGGCGTTGATGGTGGTATTTTATGGCGTACGATGTAATTCGCCACACGAGGGCGGATGCCGCGGTTGACCTCCAACACGCGAAACATACATGCTATTCAACCGCAGAAACTGTGCACGATGGGTGTTCAGACGTCAATCTTATCGCAGTAGAATTAAAACTCAATTTTAATTGACCAACTCGGGATGACGTTGCATAATTGAAATCTCGTTATCGGTTATCGGATTTTGTGACGTGAACTTGTAGGGATAGAGCACAGTTTTAGATGCGGCAGACGGGGTTGATGGGACGGCTGCGCTAATTGGGTATTTTGTATAAGCAATATTATAGGAGATTTAGTGTGTCTCTGCTAGACAGATACAAACTTAGCTATATAAAGTACGTTCTTTCGTTGAAAGGGTTCAAGTCGTTTGTAAAGTTTTTTGTAAAGGAAAAGATTGATTGCGTATGGTCATGTTTGCAAACATTGCAGCGCAAAAAGGTCAGTATTGAAAATATGTAGATACCTAATCGATATTGAGAAGCTTAAAAATGTACATTCCCAAAAAAAACAATCGATAAATTTTGATATTAGTATGCGAACAAATCATATGCCGTACACTTTATAATAGTGTTTCTACAATATGAAAAGCATGAACAATTTTACTTACCCATTTAAAAGCCAAACCCAAAGCCAAAGCAAAAACGGCTATAAACTATTCAGGTTAAGATTCAAAATGAATGCTAAAATGTTAATACATCCATCCGACTCCGTACATGGCACTCCCGAACACTTTATCTTGCCTTCCCTAGGGAATAATTTCATTACCTGATGTTAATAGAGTATTAATGGACTACGCGAGAGGTCGATTGGAACTAAATGCTTTTATTGTAACGGATTTCTGAGAGGGGAAGTGATATGAAAAGTTCTTGAATTAATAAGGTTGGATATTGTAATTTTATTTAACAGAATCACTATATCTTTCAGGAATCACTATTCAAAACGTGTGTGTGACAGCAGCGTATCTATACTTAGCTCGAAGTTATACCTACCATAATAAAACATAAAGTAAATATGTTGATGCATTTATCATATAACTCTAAATAAACTGATCTAATTCTGAGGATAGTATAAAATATTGAAAACACAGTGCATTATAAAGGTTTCACCATTGAATCTGATTAATAATTCAGATTCTCAACATCTTTGAACACGTCTGAAATGTGTCAAGGAATATCATTTTGGTCTTAAGTCAGGATCTTATTATTCTCTTCTTTCTTTTTCCTAAGTTTTTAAACTTTGGAAATGAATAAGAAAACGCAATCTTTCATCATTGTATTGAAACCAATTTCTAAATTGCGCGGATAAGTCTGAAGGTAAAGGCGACTCAGATCTTATACAAAAAACTCTATTTCCGTTAGATGGAAAATGAAACATCCAATTTAAAGATTCCGCGTTGGATAAATAGAACTTTCGGTAAGGCAAGATGACTAAAAAATTCTGTTTAGTCCGTCAGTTAGATTATAAAAAAATATTGAACACTTTTATTTTATACATTTGAAAAACAAACATTGACGAAGATACAGCGCGTTCAAGTTGCACGTGACGTCACACATTCGTAAATTTTTTACTAAATAGTGACGTCGCAAGCCCGCACTCCAAAACTTTGATGCTCTTTATCTTTGTGATTTTTTTTTAATTTGATAAAGCGAAAAATATGTTTCTAGTTTTTTTGTTAAATCTAACTGAACGGACTAAATAAAATTACAGTTTTTTAATGCAGTCATCGATTGCCAATTTAAAACTAGGCGGGAATCGGGAAGAGTTATGTTTTAAAGAGAGAAGACATTTTTAGGAAAAGTATTACAGATTGAGTATTTAGTAATGACAATCTATGTGACTAGAATACATACCTATTAAAATATATTATGTTGGTCTGGGATTAGAAAATAACGTAACAGCTAGTGTTGTTTTGAGAAATAGTTTAAGTAACTTATGTACTACTCGTTGAAATATATCTATCGACCCTTTCGGGATCCCTGTGTTATACTAACTATGTATTTCGATTATTGGTCTAAGTAAGAGATTTTGACCGGACTTTGCTGGTAGACAGCTGGTGTTACAATAAGTCAATTAGCGTACTTTTAAATAACAACTTTTTTTGTGAAATTCCACTGAGACGAAGTCACAGGAAGTACCTAGCTGAAATGTTATAAAATCAAAGTGTATTTCAAGTCTAATTTTCACGTTAAAACATATACAGCTAACTTTTCTGTAGCGCAGAGAAAGTTTAGGATATTAGGCTACTTGTGAAAAGCTTAAAGACCTTAACTTTTGCTAACACACTTAAAGAGCTTTACTCGTGAAACTGTTTCGAAAATATATTTGTAGTATTATAGTGGAGTGAAATAAAACTTTGTGATTATGACAATAAAGAGCAATTGATTGGGAAGTACATATAACGAATATATGTGTTTTGGGCAGTTATTACTTTTGTAAACAAGTAAAAAATATTGGGAAATAACTGATATTGGTACCAAGCCATCGTTTTTGAATTGTATTATTTATAGCCATAAAAAACCAAAAAAATACTATTTACATTATTTTGAATGATATCTAAATGATAAACAACCTAAAATATAGCATTTAATGGTTTTAAACAAATCATCATACTTATTTAACATAGGTCTTTTTTTTCAAATCAAGGACAGTGAAATAAGGTACGTTAAGCAAACGACAAAACAAAGGAATATTAAATAATTCAAAAATTTAGATCTGCCCCCACAGGCCGATTGTCGCAGTGGGGATGCCGCAGGCAGACCGAGGTCCTAAATAAGCAATAAACCTATCTCAAGTTCCATGAATCACAAATCACGTAACTGACCCACAATCACTCAATAAAATTGTAAGTGACCTCTTGTGACATAATAAAGGTAATGGCAATAGCTCTACATACAAACAAACATGTAGACAGCAGTCTCTGAAGTGTTAGGCAGAGTCAAAGGCTAGCCACCTTAATCACATTCAGCCAAATAATAAAACCGGGCTGAGTTAGAATGGAAAAAAGTAGTGACTATGTAGTATATAACCTAATATTCTATACTCTCAAACGGACGTGCTCCATTTTAGTTTACAGTGTTAACCCTTTATTCAACCCTTTAATACGGTTTGTGATATGAATTTGAAGACTGCTATCCAGTTAACTGAACTGAGATAAAAATTTGACGAGGTTTTTAAAGGACCGTGAAGCGGTCGCATAAAATTTCATCACCCTGGGTCTAGACCCAAACCTATAAAGCTTGACAGTAATGTCAAGTCAATATCTGTAGGCAATACACACGTCAATAGCTTAGCAAATATAAAATCAGTTCAAAATAAGAGCATCTCCTATGTTCCCTTAGCGAAAAAGAGAAAGGCACTTACAAGGATAGTTAATGCATGCAATACCTCTGTTGTTTAAATGTTAGTAGGTCAAGTTGACCGATTACCCTAGTACGCAGTGTAGAAAATAGTACACGTTAAATCCCAAGTTATAAAAAGAAAGCACGTTTTAAAAATAAATAACAGATGCCAATCAAAAAGACTTCTCAGCAATCGAACTTATAATAGCTATTACCCCAAGAGCTGACAGCCATTTTTGAGTACATCCTTGAGGCACATTGAAAATATTATTGTTGATTAGTTGCGAATGTGTGGATGATGAAATGGCCGACCTGGCTGGGAGGTTGCGGGGCGTTAATGAGCTATGAATTTTTTAATTCGCAATTTTTCTCATGCAGAAAATGTTCTTGAGGCACTTTGAATCTTACAGCATTTTAAAGTCTGATGTTTAATTAAACGATATATCATAATGCCAGGCGATTTGGTTGGGATTTAAATGGTGACAGGCGATTTAAAGTTATATTTTTTTTTGCGCAAAAAATGTACTTGAGGCAAGCTGGGATCTATACACAATAATTGTTGTGTTGATAAGATGCCATATATCAAATGACAGGCTGGACTTTGAAAAGAGATTGTCCTGACAAAGTAAATAAGAGAAAATCCCAAAGAAAAAGATTTTCAAGATCTTCATTTATTTATTCTAGTTAAAGGTACCCCAAACTATTATTATTTTTGTGTATTTTTGTAAAGATAAACAATAAAAATAAATTTTAAATACATCTTTTGGCCCATTTATTGAAGCATTTTATGGAAAATGTTAGAAGCGTTTATCTCAAAAAAATGGAGTCAATTTGACCATTCTGGTATTTTTCCCGTTATCAGCACACTCGTCTTATACAAAATCGACTTCAAGTATGCCTTCCGCAAAATGACTGTATAGCAGTGTAATCATTACGTATACATTCCACCAGCTTCAGATGCCACCTTCAGATGCTGGTCTGCTCCGGTTTAGCTTTAATTGTAATAATGCCTGAACCTTCGACGAACATTACTGTATGACTTGGTATTAATATTAATATTATCTGTAAATGTTCATTTTTATATTCAATCTGGCATTGAAAATAGTAACGAGTTTTTTCTCGGTAGATAATAATAATAATAATAATAATAATATCGTTTATTCTCACCACAGTTTTACAATTAGTACAATACACATAATACAATACAATGAGACGTATTCGTAATGAGACGTTGACATAATAATAAAATATGACAGACATTCGATGCGACATTCTGAACCGGTGGTAGATTCAAATTGTTATTTTTACTTATTAGTTGACGATTTACAAGTGCTTTTTTGAGGCCTACGTAAATATATTTATATATTATAATTATATAATATTTTGGTTTGAGTATATACATTTTTTTTATACCAATAGCCAAGCGGTAAAGGTATCGTTAGTAAACGTGCATCTTTTAATAGCTATTGACGTGTTTGCTAAAAATAAAATCCTTTAATCATCGCATTACTGTTATTATGTCCCTTAGTCTGCTTTTTGAATTTAGAAAGTCTTATAAAATTTACTGCATGGAAGCGATTGCCACTTAACCTTTGAAACCCTTAAATAGGGGAACCCGACAATTTGGAAGATCAATACCTATATATACAATAAAAATTCGCCGCAATCTCCGAAAGGGCAGCAGCTAACCCCTATAACTATGGTCAGTCCAAGGAGCAGCGAACTCCTTAAAGCATCTTTGATCAAAATAAAATTGACAAAAAAAAACAAAACATAACATCACGCCCATAATCCCCGAAAGGCAGAGTCAATGGGGCAGCTGGCCCCTTTAACCACATTCAGCCAGAAATAAAACTGGGCTGGGTTAGATGGAAAATTGTGAAAATGAAAAAATGCGCAAAAAAAAATATAACTTTAAATCGCCTGTCACCATTTAAATCCCAACCAAATCGCCTGGCATTATGATATATCGTTTAATTAAACATCAGACTTTAAAATGCTGTAAGATTCAAAGTGCCTCAAGAACATTTTCTGCATGAGAAAAATTGCGAATTAAAAAATTCATAGCTCATTAACGCCCCGCAACCTCCCAGCCAGGTCGGCCATTTCATCATCCACACATTCGCAACTAATCAACAATAATATTTTCAAAGTGCCTCAAGGATGTACTCAAAAATGGCTGTCAGCTCTCCGGCTATATAGCCACTATGCACACCTAAACCGATTACCTTTACTAATAACATCAGTTCAAAATGTCTGCATGGCTCATGTTCAACTTTAGGAGAAAGAGAAACAAAAACCGCCCGAAACATTCCTAATACGAAACAATGTAGCAAGCTAATTTAAAAAAAGGAGAAAAACTTTTAACAGTCAGCGCTTCTTCAAAGTCTTGTAAAAAAAAACTAGTCGAATTGCGAGCCTCCTCTTTTTTTTGAAGTCGGTTTAAAACTGGCGCTTGTACTAAATGATAGTTAAATAAATGCCGCGAACTGTAAGTGGTATTTATCCGCAGAAACGCCAGTGGAGTAGGAACACAATACGGCTCCGGCGAGCATCCAACAACTTTGTCACTCATAACTGGCTCGGGGCGCAGTGGAAACTTTTTTAATTGGCTTCTGTGTGGGCTCACTTTCTGTTCACTCCGACTGATGTGACAGAAGATAAAGAAAGCCGTGTTGTCTTAACAGTTATTTATTGTATTTTTCTAAATACCACCATTAAAAGATTACTGCTCATTGCAATTTTATTTTCTAGAGACTAGAGAAATATTAGCGTTGCTGTATAATCTGCGAACTAAGAACTGAGATTTAATCATGAAAGTAAATATTATATCTGGACCTCACAGTCGCTTTTTAACAGATAATATTAAAAGTGCCAAGGAAAATTTAAACAGAAAAAATTAAACATCGAGCACGAGAACTTAGCCATTTTTAGTATAGGTAATAACTTAGGTATTTTACAAGTTTTTTAAACCACTTTCACAATATACATAGGTAAGCACAAAATTACCACAAAAAAAATGTATTTTCCGTAAGCAAAATAGTTTAATTGAAAAATAAAAGGACATTTTACTCGCTTAAACGCTGCAAGTTGATGTTTCAGTTTGCATAGGCTACTATGGTGCCATAATGACGTCATATACGGATCAGTTCGGTAGATAAAACTCACATTCTGTTAAACTCAGAAGAGAATTTTGGAATGTGGAATAATGTTAAACTTGTTGCTAGGCTTGCTGAAAATAATGTCGACTAACAAGCATTGTGACGGTAAACGGCGTTATTAGTCACGTGATTATTACACGCTATTTGTAACTTTTTGAAATATATTCATTGCAGATAATATTATCAAATTCATTTTTGTAACATGATATTCGGAATTTTAACATTAAGTTGAACCTATCTAACAGAATTCTTTAGGTATAAAGTGCAATAGTAAAATACCATATTACCACATAAATACCCACCTAGAAAGTTGTGATAATCTAATTATCTTTATAAGTGAATTTGTAAAGTTAACAAAAGTTATGTTTATTTGAATTTACGAATGGTTCATGTTCATTGGAAAACATTATGTACACTTCCATAGATTTATTCAGAAAGTTTATAAGCTTGGTAATGTTAAAGCAATATCACTTTCCAAGTCAGTACGTGGCGGGTTTGTTGACTGTAATTCTAAGATCGAGATTTGAAAGTATGTCGTAAAAGTACATTCCAGTGTTGGAACTTTATAATAATAATAACGAATGTCGCACATTGTAAAAATACAATAAAAGTCCTATTATTAAGTATCATCAACAAGTGAATAAGTACACAAGTTAAAATTCATACCCTCCCAATCTCCAATATTAGAACTCGGAGAAATAGGTACTCTGATTGTTTAGCCCCCGTGTATAAAATACACTGCCTGTACTTTCACAGGGGTGAGGTGAGAGGGATGGTAGCTCAGTAGTAAAGACACGAGCCTCATTACCGATAGGTGCGGTTTAACTCTGGAGATACAAATCTAAGTACGTATTTATACCACTAGCTCGACTATGAGTGAAAACATCATGTTGAGACGTACACATTCCAACAGCTATGGATGGATGTATGGTGGTGGTGCCAATTGTGGCCATGGTGCAAATTGACTAATTCTCATAAAAATGGGTTACAAAGGTCAGATCGGCAGTCGCTTCAATGTAATTACCAGACTCGCTAAATCCTGGTCTATGCTCAAAGCGGACTCCGACTAAGCACGGAACATAACCCTAGAAGGATGAATGCTTGTACTTTCACACTTCTGCTACTGTTGAATTGTAAATACAGTAGGTACCCAAGTATAATAAATCCATTTCCAGATTAGCCAATTGACCTCCTCACTCCTAACGCCTGAACTAACAGAAATGCCGATAGTTCAACAATGACTTGCACACTTTAAAAACTCACTCAGTCGCTTCACCACTTTCCAATGTCAGTGCTTACTTGAAAATGTTGAATCAACAACGAACAAAGGAAGACCCACCAAGCGAAGCCTGAACAGTTACTTACGTTAACGGGCGATTCGTATCTCAGATAGACGGAACGAAAGGATTCTTCCTTTGAAGCCTATATGTAAAGGCAGGCTAATGATATTAAAATTTTACAATGTAATCTTTGGACCTTTGTTTTAACGGTTATAGCGTGATTAAGTTACTTTTGTGTGTCTTTTCACAATTGTTTCGTAATGTTACAGGCTTTTAAATAAAGAGCGAAGTATTTAATTGTCGATCCTTTGCCGTTATTGTATTTTTTCGCACAGTGAAAAAGGAATATTTGTAATAACTTTTGTTTATTGTAGAGCTTAATTTTGTTATGTTTATTTAAGTGTTCGTTGGGATAATAATCTATTTATACTGTCGTAAATAATTCGATTTAGCGAGAATTATTAAAGAGACAGTCAAATGAACGAAATTTTAAGTTTGTTTAGCTATCTGTATATTCAAATGTGTGTTTTAAAGGTCTCAATTTAAAAAAAAACTGCAGACCTACCTATAGGGAATTTCCGAATAGGGCCAACTTTCGTCCTTATATACCAATTAATAGTTCAAAAACGATGTTTTGATAAAAGTAAACTCGAGTCTAAATTATTCAAGTTGGCGTTAAGCAAGCGGCTTGTACGGGATATAATTAAATTGTCAAGCATGAATGATGTGGTATAATGATTTGAACTTTTTTAACGAATCTGTGTTTTTCGTGTCAAAGTTCTTGAACAAATAATGTGCGGAAAGATGAATGTGTTATTATAATGTGACGTATGCTAGGACATTATCTATAATAATATTATAAATAGGAAAAATTTGTATTTTTGTGTGTGTATGTTTGTAATGAATAGGTAAACTCAAAAACTACTGGACCGATTTAAAAAAATATTTCATTAATAGAAAGCTACTTTATTAAGGAGTAACATAGGCTATATCCTCGTATTCCCACGGAAACGGGAACTACACGGATGTAACCGCGGGGCGCTGCTAGTTTTAAATACAACGCATTTCACCCTATAAAGTTAATGAGTTAAGAGAAATTATATGATATTAAATGAATTGGTAAAAATAGTAGAGTTGTGACAGTAAGTACCTAGATTAGAATGGATATATATACATAATGAAATGTGACAAAAATTTAATTCATAATGTCTTTATTTATGTAGGCGTCAAAGATGCACTTATAAATCGTAAATTTTATAAAAATCTGCCACCGGTTCGGAATGCTGATCCTACCGAGAAGAATTAAAAATAATTTGCTAACTGTTTCGTTAGCTAGCTTAGCGCAAAAACGACTAATAGTGTATGGCTATTGGATTTGTCATCGTGTAGGTAACAGACAAGCCGAATGTCACTACTTATTCATCTAACTTATATATATACATAGGCTAAAGAGCTTACTGCTGCCTGCTGCTTCCTACTGGAATAAGAACGAAAAATGTAGTCAGTTAAAAACATTAACATTGAATTAATTCCGAAAATTCTAAATTAATACAATACCTAGACAGAACAGTGCAACACCAAATCACAATCCTTACGTCTCTTCCTATTTTCAAAAGAAAAAGCCTTTTCGTTTAGCCGTTTTATCAGCGATAATAACATAATACACAAGTCCAACATTTTTCAAATGGCCAGTGTTTGAATATCATTATATAGGGTGCCGAGGATACAAAGGGTCGCGAACATTACGCGGTCGGCGCGAAATGGATTTTCGTACGGATCGTCCGAATATGAATCGCGTGCATATCTCACAGGGTCGAGTTGGAGTATTAGGGAATCAAATGAAACAGAAGTTATGTAGTGTTCTATATTTGGAAAAGAAGTGTCTCGAATATTTGACACTATAATATTATGTTAGTAAAATATATTCAAAAAAATTTATAGATTTTGAAAATAGACTCTTATTTATATAATCACTTTTCCGAACCCATGTCCTAATTATCGGATTACTTATACTAGATAGTTCTAAACAATTCGACCTAATACAAATTGCTAGCTTATTTTTAACCGACTTAAGGTTCTCAATTCAACTGAATTTTTTAGTAAGTATTATTTTTTAGACACACAAAACACTACAAATAAAGTCAAAATATTCTTTATTTATATAGGTTTGAAACAAACACTTATAAATCGTCAATTCAACAAGAAAATCAACTAATAATATAAATCTACCACCACACAATATTAACACAGAAAGACAATTTTAGTTAGAGAAACAAATAATATGTACATTAATTTGTTTGTTATAAATATAAGGGTCACGTTCCGAATAATTCTCATTCTGTTTTTCACTGTTGTATGTTATAAAATTTTAGGAAAAGAATTCAGGAAAATATGGGTGGGTATTGAAAAAAAATTTCTTACACATTGTGTTTCAACAATAATGCCTGTATATTTCTCTAAGTTAATGTGAATACAATTATATACCAATACCTGTGATATTGCAAACAATATCCAATTTTTATTTTGTACCTTTTTTCCGTATTCTTAGGTTGTAAGTAATCTTCCAAGTCAACGAGAAAATATCTAGCGCCTAGCTTTTAGGATTAGTTTTGATAAGATAAACAACAAACAGTTCAATTATCGATCGTCATTTATGGCATATGGATTAAATAAATTATTTTATTATGCTTTATCTAAACGATGCGCTACATGATAAGTAAATTATGATATTATTTTATATAAAAATAAATAAGATAGTTGGCTACTAGGTCAAAAATCAAGTAGGTGTTTATTTTTATTCTTCTTAAAAAAGCTGTAGCCTAATAATATTTTTGGTTAGTTAGACAAATATTAATTTATTTAGAATTCTTCATTACCTGTTTTTTATTCGTGGGTATATATAAAAAATATATCTATTTTTCATATTAATAATGCTTGAAATATTACCATGTTTTACGTTTAAGTTTCATTTCGCAAAGTATGCTTATAATGTTAAATGGCAACAAAAAGGAGTTAGGGCTCGTCCGGGATTTGAACCCGGGACCTCTCGCACCCTAAGCGAAAATCATACCCCTAGACCAACGAGCCGATATATATGAGTCTAAAAAAATACTCCACAAAGCTAAGCAATTGAGCTACGTCACTTTTTGGTGAAAGGTGACCCACAAACCTGCGTACACGCATGCTACTTTCAAATGTCACAATTTACACTTTTAAAGTTATAGAGCCTCGTGATACAAACAAATTGCATATATCTCCTTAATATACATACATGATATTTGTGTGAAAATATTATTTATTAAATTAATGATACTTTTATAAGTTTTGAGTCAAAAGGGTGATTAGTCAACGCTGTCTCTTCGTTCTTTTTATGCAACCTTCGATGATTCAAATGATCACATAATTGATATCTGTAACTACCCATATTACTGAAGTACCTAGTTCCCTTCGTTGATAAATCTATTCTTCGTTGACATGTAAATCATAATATCGTCACTACGTAAACGTTAAAACCTACATTTCTTCAAACGACACAACGATGCTAACATTTATCGTTCATCTTCCTAGCGTTATGTCCCGTGTTTAGACGGGGTCCGCTTAGACCATGATCCAGGATCTGACCGTCGTAACCCTAAAGTAGGAGAACCAGACAATTTTGGATCATGGTTACAAATCCAAAGTTATTTGAATTTGCAGGTTTCATCACGATGTTTTCCTTCACCGTCGAGCTAGTGGTATAAATACGTAGGTACATAGACTTGAAAAATCCAGAGGTACGTGCCCGGGTTTGAACCCGCACTCCTCGGTTAAGAGGCGCGTGTCCTTACCATTGAGCTACCACCGCTCTCTGCAAACATTTATCGTTATATCTACCAATTCCAAATTTTGTCATTTTCCAAATTAGCATCGAGCCTATTTATGCCCTGTTATTTCTGTCCCGACGTGATGAGATATACGTATAATGCCATGTGACTGATTGGCTACATTTTGAGTGTTCAATCACATTAGACTACTCTTTAACGGTGTGTTTACCTATTCGAAATTTTGGAATGTTTCCTGAAGTTTTTAATATCTCAAAAACTCACGACGTTAAAGGCTTTTTGTATCACCTCATTATCCTTGCGCAATTATGGTAACCATACAGCGCGAGGCGCTTGCGCTTTTTATAAATAATACAGGACTATATGACCTTGTGAAGTTACGACAAGCGATGCGCATGCCCCATACAGTTTTCAGTAGGGTTTAACTTTATTTTTAAGATTTTTTAAATACTATTTGGGCAAAATATAACATTATATTTTGCCCAAATAGTATTTAAAAAATCTTAAATTACAAAATAACAATAAACAATAAAATAAAAACAATAAACTTTATTGCAATCGATTCTACAAACAGTTTTAATGTTTCGTATATACTTCCTTAAAAAAAGGTTGTATACGTATACCGACATTTCAGTAACCGCGGGATAAGACTATGCGTATAATGCCATGTGACTGATTGGCTGCATATTTCGAGAGCATAATCAGATTAGGCTGCGGCTTGATTGCGGGCGAATTGGAACCAATCAAGTAAATAACTTAGAACGTGGTTTGAATGCAAGAGTCAGTAGTAGCCCATTCCGCTGAATACCGATGTGTACCATGTTCTTTTGAATCTTTTAGTCGTGAACGATAGAGTAAAACCTAGTTATAAAAGCAGTAGGTATGTATACATTTGTTAAAGCTGTTGTTTATTTATTTAATTAGGGAGAGCGAAATGAATCCTAACACAATCCCACTAGTTATGCATTTTGGTGGTACACTTTACTGAAAAACTATCACACCTATAGATTTGGGCTTATGAGGTAATTTAAATTCATGCCTAGTCGTGTTGTCCATTGTAAAAATACCATTTTATAATCATTAAACTATACGAGCCCGCATAAAGATCCGCTTTTTGCTAGTAGAACTTTTTCTAATTCTATATATTTTCATTTTCTGTGTTATTCGATTTTTTTTTACATAGTAGGAAACAAAATCGCCGCTTCTGACGGTTCACTTGCTTCTTTTAAACTCATAAGGGACATCAATACGGCTTTCTCCAACAAGGAGAGTTTGATATAAGAGAAGGGTTTATGTGTACGATTTCATAATGTTTAGTGTCCAATGTTTGAAGCCGGAAAGGGTCGCTAGTATTTTATAATAATAGACATGAAATATTGGTATAAACAATACATGTTCGTTAATATCACAGACCACAGAAATACTATCTAAATTTCTTCCGAACACTTGTCATTTGGATGACGCCGATGACCGCTCGCATTAAGGCGCTGTTGCTATACTTTCTCTTGCAATAATTCTTACGTTCATTTTAATGACGTGATTACTATAATTAGTTTTAAATCGAATATGATTATACATTTCATCTCGTAGTTCAAGCGGCTCGTTGGTCTAGGGGTATGATTTTCGCTTAGGGTGCGAGAGGTCCCGGGTTCAAATCCCGGACGAGCCCAAATCTTTTTAGTTACTGAAGTCACTATAGTTTTGAGGAATAAAAGATTCTTGAAAAAAGTTAAATGCTCTGTATTTATAACTATTATTTATTCTATTCTGCTGCTGCAAAACTTAGCAGGCTGACTTTTGTCTGTAAAATTTCTTTACAGATCAAACACTTTTCTACCTTCCATATTTAGTCACCGAGTATATTACTTGTGTATTATAAGAAAATAATATATTTAAAATTTAATAAATTGTAATTGGAACCATGAGATGTTTTGATATAAAGCTTTTTAATAAATTTTTGTTTTACTATTTGTGTTATTGATCTTATACATGCATAAATACACACACATCATCACGCCCGTATTCCCTGAAGGGTAGTCAGAGTCAAAGGTGCTGCTAGCCCCCATAATTACACTTAGCTAAAAAATTAAACTGGGCTGAGTTAGATGGAAAACTATTAAAAAGCAGTGACAAGGGACTAGCTCGTCGCCAACGTGCGTCCCAAAAAAAATACCACCAGCCACCTTTTACAATATGCTAGGCAAGGAACCAGTGGCGAATTTACAGTCCTAGGCCCCAGGCCATTATTCTCAGTACTAAAGCGGCATCACTTAATTTTTATTACGATTGGCCGCCTCTAATATCTGGCCGGGGCCTTAGGGTAAATCCGTCACTGCAAGGAACACTTTTAGCTAATTCTTTTTAAGTCCCAGACAAACATGGGACTTAAAAAACAATGATTTCAAGTTAAGATTCAGGGCAAAAACTAAAAAATTATGCCTTGGGATTTCCTCAGAAGTTTACAAAAGACCGATGTTTACAATGGTTACGAATTTCTCAGAAGTTCCTCCGAATACGTTTCCTCCGACGTGTTTGCCATAGATTCTGTCAACATTTACTTTAGCAAAAACTGTTTGAGGAATTATTCCGATTGTTTATCTGTACAACTTTACTCTAAGTAGCGAAGAAGTTAATTCGTTGGGTTCTCTCTCTCGTTATGTGAATATCAAAGTACTTCAAAGATTGAAATTGTGTAGAATATGTATTTATTAAAAAAAGTGTAATTTTAGTGGTAAATGCGACAAACGTCAATATCTACAATACTTACTATACATACTATTTGTATATTTTTTTTACAGTAGTATTTTCACTGTTTGAAACCAACTCCTCCAAGTTTCTAAAATTTTAGATACCTACTGTTAAAAAATACTCTAATTTTAGTTACATAGGTTATGTTTATTTATAATAATGCGTTAATTTTAACATATCATCTAAGTTGAAAATGCAAATGAAACGCCATTTCTATTTTGGTACTTTTTATTAAACGAAATTAATCCAAACCGGATTCTTAGGACCCTGCCTTCCTAGTTACATAGTGAGTTGCTAGATCATTTGTCAGGGAGCGGACAGGAAGCGCTTTATTAAATTAAAATGTCACGGACGTTGCTGGATTCTTAATAGTTTACTAGATTGTGTGAGACACTTGTGCTTTCATTTTATCCCATACTATTATAGTGTTCCTGTTTTCGTTTCATTCATCGCTACTAGATATAGAATATAAAGCATCGAATTGGGGCAAAACTTGGCTCTTAAGGTTTTCATACAATTTTAGATAGGCAGCACAAAAGCATAGCATATCATTATTTTTTTATGAAAAATCTACTTTTAAACTCTTTGCTTAAGTCACTCTCACTTATTGATTACATCGAATTAGAAGCTACGCAATTTATATAGCTTTTTATATATTTTTTCATAGCTTGAAGATTAAAGATTGTACTAGCAGGACTGTTTATAATATATTGCAAGTTCCGGGAACATTACAAGATGTATGTTTTACGGTCATAAAATCGGTGATCCGGTAATTGCTAATGGATAATCTGAGACTTTGAGGACCTTCCCGATCAGGGGGCTCTGGGCACGTGCCCAGTCGGAAAAAAGGGGTATCGTCGATTATAACAGTAGATATATTTAGAAGAGAAAAGGCAGATTATGTGAGGTACACAACCCTAAAAGAAATAAGTAAGTTGATGTGTATCAGCATCTAATGTATCGAAAACTCGTCGTCTCCAACCTCATGACACCTAAAGAGGCAAAGGATTCACTTTTACTTTGTTAAACATCTAACAACAAACCCGCGCAACATTAAAACTGTCGAAAAAGTATACGAATTTCACCGCGCGCACGAAGAAAAATGTATTTGCAATTCAAAATTATTGACAGATCCCCACGAAAAAACCGCCATTTTTACCCGTCATTAAGCCGGCGTGATATTTTTAACACGTGGCTGTGCGAGTTTGCTTTCCATTAAATTGATTTATTCTCATTGTGTTTTGTTCGCTTTATCTGGGAAAACTCGGTGCGACTTCCTGGGTTGGGGTAATTATGCTCGGTATACGTTTCACTCCTGCTTTTTTTGGGTTAATCAATTTAATCCTTAGCTGTGTATTAAATAAACCAACCGGTAGGGAATTTTGTATTTCTCTTTTGACAGGTTTGTCGAATAGTTATGATTGTTCGTCACATAAAAGTTAATAGTTACTTCCAAACATGCGGTGTATTATGACGAGGAGGGCTAGTAATTATCTAATAGGAATCAACTGGACGATTATTATAGGTACGCTAATGTTTACAAAATTCGTAATTAGGTACAATTATTACGAAGTATTAAGAAATGTATAGACTATCATATTTGTAAGCTGTTTTTTAATAGGTACAGAACTTTTTGATAGTAACGTCGAATATATGAGTAGGAACTTCAACATGAGCTTACAAAAAAATATTCGGGCTCGTCCGGGATTTGAACCCGGGACCTCTCGCACCCTAAGCGAAAATCATACCCCTAGACCAACGAGCCGGTTGATCAAGACGTACAAATATAAAAAACCATTGTTCATAATCAAACCGGTCGTAAAAGTATCACACTTATCGCCGCCAAGTGAAAGGAAGATTAGGTTACATGTTCATAGTCATTAGCTCAGTGACAGAATGCTTGTCCGCTGCGTAACATGACGTGGATTCGATTCGCAGTCGAGTGTAGTGCGGACCAGAGTTGGAACATAATTGCATAATGGGTTAGTTCACATAAGGTCCAATTATGTATCTCATCATCTTCCCAGCGTTATGTCCCTTGCATAGACGGGGCCCGCTTAGACCATGATCCAGGATTTTGCGAGTCTGGTAATAACATTGAAGCGACTGCCGATCTGACCTTCGTAACCCTAAGATAGGGGAACCAGACAATTTTTTTGGATCATGGTTACAAATCCAAAGTTGTTTAAATTTGCAGGTTTCATCGCGATATTTTCCCTCACCATTGAGCTAGTGGTATAAATACGTACGTAGGTTTGAAAAATCTAAAGGTACGTGCCCGGGGTTTAAACCCGCATTCCTGGGTTAAGACGCGCGTGTTCTTACTATTGAGCTACCACTAATCTACCACTTATCTTAATCTAATCAATAGATAAAGCTATGTGCGTACGCAGCTTTTGGTCCAAGGTGGGGCAATACAATAATATTGATAGATTCTTATAGTGAATAAATCTTGGCAAACGAGTTCCAGGGGGCACCCTTGCGTACGCCCATATAGCATCTATACTTCACTCAAACAAATATTGACAGTACCTAATTGAAATCACGAATGATATTGTCTATAGATATTTATATTATTTTTCAATTTAATCAATGTTGTGCTGTGCAGATATTTTTCATCATGAACAACTAACAAATTCAATAAATTATTCAGATTTCAAACTAGAACACTAAATATATAAGGACGTAATTTTTTGTTAAATTTTTATATTTATAAACTATGAAAGTGGACTTTGCGTGTTCTTTTAGAGATTCGCTTTACGTACCTTAGAACCAATGATGCTAAATATTAGAAACTAGTCGTTTTTAATATTTGAATTTATCGGTTATTACCATTGGGTATTTTATCAACAGGCTTAGTCTAAATAAAGCACTCAGATTTAAGCCGATCGAAAAATAACACGTTCCAAAAATAAAATTTACAATATTTTTTGCAAAGGTCAAAGTTTAATTATTGCGTAAAATCTATATTTTAAATGCCAAGAGTTCAATAGCTTTCAGACTGAATCAGTATTTTACCTTCAGTAAATTATACGTTTGCTTTGTAAGACACATTTTTTTTATAAAAACTATCGACCCGTTCTGGAACAGCACAGGGGTAATAAAATATTAAAATATGATGTACTATAAACACATACTATTCTTCCGGAAAACGTATATGATATATATTAGACGGCAAAAAATGTCTTATAATCAACGGATTTTAAAAGCGCGGTTTAAAAGTCGGAGAAAAGTTAGCTTATTCATATGAATATATGTATGGTTTACTCTTGAAGTTTAACGAAATATTTTTGCTTGCGTAAAACTGTAGTACTATCAATAACTAAAGTAACTCGTTACCTCTAATACTGAAGATTATTCTATCTATTGCCGTCTCAATAGATGTAAACAACAATGTTCTATCTCAGTGGTATCGAAAGTAAAAACATGTGTTGTAATCTGCTGAGTTCTTTCCTTAAGAACGCGAGATCGCTTCAAAATATAATTTTTGCTTAACCTAAGGGCTGAAATGTAAACCAAACAATAAGCTGTGCCCTTTCCCAAAAGGGTTGCGTAAACTCCTCTATCAATCTAGACTGGAACTGTGGCGAACCTTAGGTCAGAGCTTAAAGCTTAGTTGAACTCCTTAAAGTAGGACGAAGCTTTGGTCTTACACCACTGGATGAATCTAATCTAATCAAATAGTTAGTTTTAATTCCACATATATTATTGTTGTCTAAGATAATATTACAACAATTATTTCCGCAGTCATAATAGTGTAGTGAACGGTGTAAAAAATAGAAAAATAAAAGTGCTCTTTTCTAGTTTTTAACCGACTTCAAAAAAAAGGAGGAGGTTCTCAATTCGACTGAATTTTTTTTTTTTTTTTTTTTTGTATGTATGTTACTCGATATCTCTGAGAATTGTTAACCGATGTCCAAAATTTTTTTTTTAATCGAAAGGGTTTACTCCCGAATTGGTCCCATTGCCACCAAGTCAGGATCTGATGAAGGGATCCCAGGAAAATCGAGGGCAACCCTCAAACTTTATAGGCACGTATAATGTGTTTTAGACATTTTCTAAGATTTTTCAAGTATTTACGTATGGAACTTATTATCTTATGATGGTGAGCTGATGATGGAAGGTACAAATCCTTAACGATTAGGAATTAGTTTATGATTCTTTAAATATTGATATCTTCGAGAATTGTAAGACGATTTTTAGAGTTCTTTTTTTTATTCAAAAGGGTATATCCTGGAGTTGGTCCTATTGGTACCATATCTGGATCTGATGAAGGAATCTTAGGCAAATCGAGGGAAACCATCAAGTATTATAGGCGCGTACAATCTATTTTAGTTATTTTCTAAAACAATTCAAGTATTTACGTCTGGTATTTATAATCTCATGTTGCTGAGCTGATGATGGAAGGTGCAACTCCTTAACGATTAGGAGTTTGTGGATAATTCTTTCAATATTATATGGCCACATTAAGTGTTATTCTCGAGATAGTCTCAATTTCACCAAGTCTTGGTCTAGTGATGGGGTTCCATGAAAACGAGGGCCACTCTTAATTTTTTCTAAAACGATTCCAGTATTTGCGTCTCGTACTCATCATGTTATGTTGCTTAGCTGATGATGAAAGGTATAACTCTTTGAAGATTAGTAGTTTTAAGTAATTCTTTAAACATTAAAGGCTCGTTATACCTTTTCGTCTTTAGTCTCATAAGACCGGCACTGTCTCATTAAAGCAGCTCGTTTTGATTTGGTCTACCTACCTTTTAATAAATTTCACTAAAAAGTAACAAATAAGTTAAATTTTAACAAAAATAAAAACCGACTTCAAAAAACCCCGCAAAAAATGTTTATAAAAAAAATTCAAAGACAACTCCAAACTAACTGATTATTGTAAATATTTAAATACGTGTTAAAGATTAATACTTTCATCGAAGCAGTCGATAGAATTTATTTTATACTTTTTAGTGTTTCGACATTTAAATAGCTATTAAGGCAGTTTTTACTTGTGTTTTTTTTATAAACATTTTTTGCGGGGTTTTTTGAAGTCGGTTTTTATTTTTGTTAAAATTTTCTTTAAATAGTATTGAGATAGAGATTGTATATTGTACAATAAAAACAGATTTGGATCCTTTTTTTCCAACTGGCTAGATACTATATAGACATTAACGTCATTATATATTCGAGGTATATGAAACGAAAGATGGAAGTAAATCCTTGAACTGTATTTGTCATAACTAACCGTTGACCTTAACAGAACGTATCGCAAATGTTAGTACAACTCCAACTAAGTAACTATATCGCTGAATTCAGATTAGCGAAATTCGTATTTCAATCGAGTTTCAAATTGAAAACCTTGCAAGTAATAAGTTAAGAAGTCTAAGGGACCGGAACCCCTACTTTTAACCAGTTCCTTGCGAAACATCCTCATTTAGTTCACATAATAGAGGCTCGTACATAAGAAAACAAAAGAGCTCTTAAACTCATTTCTCAGTTTCTATCAGACTTTCAGCGTCAGACTGCAGTTTGAATAGCTCGATACGTAAATCGAATCTTCTATTGGCTACCAAGACGGTCCTCTTTTAGCTTTAGAGCCATACAGTTCGTAGTAAATAACATTGCTTTTTGAACTACATTTTTAACTAACTAGAGTTCGAATACTACACACAAGTAAAAGTAGAAGTTGTTTGAATAGTATTTATTTTTAAAAAGGTTTTTAGCCGTGAATTTAAAGCAAAAACCATACAAATTAAATATTTAATAACAAAAAGTAAGCCCATGAAATATTGATGGTCTGAAAAGTTTAACCAAGCTATTTAAAACAACGTAATGTTTTGTTTATTCTAAATTAAAGATGCGAGAAATCACATCAAAAGAAATCTCGGGCTCGTCCGGGATTTGAACCCGGGACCTCTCGCATACTAAGCGAAAATCATATCCCTAGACCAACGAGCCAGTTGAATTCGATACGCAATAAAACAATTACGTTTATCGCTAGTGAAAGGTAAAAGCAAACGTACTACCAACTGTATAGTGATATTATGCGCATTACATACTGAAGCCGCCGGCCGCCGGTCTATGTCGGCAACATTTTGTCGACGGTCATTGCAGCTCAAATGTCACCGCGCGCTTGCGCAGGCAAACCGCCGGCATTTCGCGCGGGGCCATGTCGCTGACATGATTATTTTCATACTAGCTGTGCGTACGGTTTCACCCGCGTTCATGGTTAATGTTATATAGCCTTCCTCGATAAATGAACTATATAACACAATTTTTTTTGATTCGAACCAGGGGTTCCTGAGATTTAACCAAACAAACAAACTCTTCAACTTTATATATTAAATAAAAGTAAAGAAGATAGGCCGCCGGATTGTGTAGGCGGTCAAGCGCAGTGCAAATGGCTCAATACGTAAATCGAGTCGTCCATTAGCCACCAAGATGGTACTCTCATTGACCAGGAGCCAAGCTCCGTAATAAATTGCTTTGCAATATTAATGACCACTCTTCAGCGAACAGAAAACGATTAAAAACGACTGGAGTGCCGCCAAAAGCACTACAACAAAATCACGGAATAAAGTACATTATTTTTATTCCAAATCCACTTTAATTAATATGGACCGTAATTTTCTTAAAGAGAATTTGGAACAAGAACTTACAACTAATTGCTTGTAAGAAGGTAGAACTAATATTGTTTAAATGCTACGACCAAATTCCATGCTCTCAAGTCTCATTATTTTCTCTTCAACTAAGATTTCTTATCGAAGAGAATTACTAAACTATAAATAAAAAGTAAATAACAATGTGTGATACATGTATCAATACCGTGTAAATATTATGTCTAATGCATGCTATTATAATAAAAATTTTAACTAATTATTTAAAGCTTGTTAAAGCAAATTTCTTGCAACTGATCATTCTAATCTTTTAAACTTATCATAAAGAATACTACGCACACATGCATTATAAAAATATTGAAAACTGCATAATTTTGTAATACCGCCAATATAGCAATAACCAGAATAAACAAAACGTTAATCTAATTGTCTATCCAAATTTAATTTCAAATATCTTCGGATATCCTCATCAAAATGCCAAAATGTATTTTATTTTGTGATCGAAACGTTTGGTCGTTGACAAAATTACGCAGATGTTGCAAAAACAAATTGAATTCATTTGGAATAATAAAGAACGCCGATGGGATGAGGGCGATGGTATGATAAGGATGTGTCCTCATATCTTGAATAAAATAAAATATTTTAGTACGAAAGGAATAAATAAATAAATTTTATTTAATTAAAAAAAAAATCAGTCATTACATGCGGAGAATTAGTGTGATTCAAATGCGAGTATATATTGTTGTTAAGAGCAATTAAATGTATTGGCTGATGTTAAATATAACACTGCAATAAGCCTCATAATTGAATGGAACTATTTACTTGTGGGCCGGTTTATAGTATACTTACGATCATATATCATCACGCCCGTAATTTCCGAATGGGTAGGCAGAGTCCAAAAAGCAGCGTACGTCTTCAACAGCATTCATCTAACAATATGATAAAGTTGAGCTAGAAGGAAAATTGCAAAAAGTACTGACAAATGGCTAGCTTATTGCCTGCACAAAGATGCAAAGTAGCAGTTAGAATCATCTGACTACCTACAAGTGGATCATAAATAGGACCAGAAATAAGATTATGCTATAAAGATGATAAATAATAAATAAATATCAGACTGTCTCCGAGGTAAGTAGCTTTAGCACGTGTGTTACGGATATCAGAAACAACAGTGGTATTACAAAAATATATCTACTTAAATTTTGGATATTAACACCCAGACACAGAACAAACACAAGTATTTATCACACGAAGGTTTACCCTAGGTGGAGATCGAACCCACAACTCTTGGCGCATAGGGTAGGGTCACTACTAAATGTCCCATCAAGACAGTCAATATAATGAGATGTAAATAGCCTAAAATTATAAAGACTATCGAGAAATAGTGTATACTAGAAGAAAGAAGAGTAAATAACGTCGATAGATTCGGTAGAAGGCTCTTAAGCGAAAGTCAATATGCAGTGTACAGGCCCGGACGTTGGCGCTAAGCCTATAATGGCGCTAAATAATTTGCAATGCAAAGCGCCTCTTGTGTGCTGCACTTTGTTGCATCTATACCTATTTGAGTTGCTTGCAGCATTCACTCTGATTCTCATTCACATAATTTGGTTGCAACTTTGCTGCTAAAATCTTGGATAGTAAACTCAGCTCCTTAAGTTACTACCTAATAAACATAAGTGGCATATACGGGTAGAGTTTATATTTGCTAATATATTCAAGCAGTTTTAGTACACGCTTCCTCTTGCGATAAAATTCTTTGTAAACTTTGGTTTTTTTAAAGCTTTTGGCTGCCTTAATCCAACAGGGGACTATAAAGACACATGGCAATCATCTGCCTAGTGTTATGTCCCGTGCTTAGACGGGGACCGCTTAGACCTTGATCCAGGCTTTAGCGAGTCTGGTAATTACATTGAAGCGACTGCCTATTTAACCTTCGTAACCCTAAGACCAGACAATTTTCGGATCATGGTTACAAATCTAAAGTTGTTTGAATTTTCAGGTTTCATCACGATGTTTTCTCTTACCGCCGAGCTAGTGGTATAAATACGTACGTAGATTTAAAAAATCCACAGGTACGTGTCCGGGTTCAAACCCGCGCCACTCGGCAATTAGGCGTACTCCTTACCATTAAGCTACCACCGCTCTCTATATATAAAATACATAGTAATAAGGGTCTGAAATAACGCAGTTTGGAAGTCACTGTCTTAGAAATTAGATTAAACAAACACAACTAACGTGGTTATGTAACGAACTTACATCGCACTTGTCTGGTTCTTAACAGACAGTTAAAGCTTAACCAAGTTTCGATTAATTCCCCATAAATATGATCAAATATTCAAAGTCCAGGATCGTGGTCACAGAACCCCTCTTAGGAAAAGAACATAGTGACAACAAGGAGGAAATAACATTTATATTTCCATTTTTAGACATTAAATACTTACATACGTACATAAAATCACGCCCATAATCACCGAAGAGGTAGGCAGAGTCAAAGGGGCAGCATGCCCCTTCAACCACATTCAGCCAAAAATTAAGCCGGGCTGGGTTAGATGGAAAATTGTGAAAAAGCAGTGACAAGCGGCTAACCTGTCGCCTACACAATCACACACCCAAAACCCAATATACCATTAGTCGCCTTTTACGACATGCTAGGCAAGAACCACAGTTGGCATATTCTTTTTAAGTCCCAGACCAACACGGGACAGTGGGTTGGGTTGGATGGAAAGCTGTGTAAACTATTAATCGCCTTTAACGACATGCTAGGCAAGAACCACAGTTGGCACATTCTTTTTTTTTTCCCAGATCAACATAGGCCAAGTCCCAGACCAACATGGGACTAAATTAAATACTTAATACTACATAATATATTAGTTTAGACTTATATAATATATTCACTTCACATCGCAATTGATGTTTGAATATAAAATGTATAATTTAATTTGATAAGATTATAAAAGAATATCTGTATAAAGCACATTAAAGACAGACATAAAAAGTAATAAATAAATAAATGTCAATTACCAAGCGGCTCGTTGGTCTAGGGGTATGATTTTCGCTTAGGGTGCGAGAGGTCCCGGGTTCAAATCCCGGACGAGCCCAAAGATTTCATTTTATGGTTAGTATGGTCAGCTGGCTGATCATGCTGCAAAAAGTGCGATTTTGGCCTGGCCATAGATTCAATTTATCAATGCAAAATGTTTGCAAAGAATTATCCTTTAGGTAAATTTATTATTTGCTTCTATATCAAGGGTCGACAATCGCAACACGTGTAGGCAGTCAAAATTTGGCAGGCCTGGGGCTAGTTGACCCGAATATGTACACGTGTAACTGAAAAAACATTGGTTGTTTGGATAAATCGTTTAACAATTGAAGCATACTTACAATATGTCATTCATCATAATATATTTACATCATTATGAATGGCGGGATCTGTTTGTACCATGATCCTAAAATAAGTCTGTTTCAAGATATATTAATATATACTTAAAAGATACATAAGTATACACCATCACGCCCGTAATCCCCGAAAAGGGGCGAGTTATATGTAGATTCAAATTTAAATTCAAATCATTTATTGTACGTCACAGGTATAAAGGGTCTTCTTAATTTTAAATAGTTCCTATGTGAATTAGAATTAAAATTAAACTTAAAACTAGAACATTACATACTTAATATTATTAGAGCGAGAATTCTTTCCATTCATAATAGCCTATATATATAAACATAAATATAATATATATTATGTATATATAATACGGGCATAATCAATATATTTTTAATTAAAAATATCTTAAGTTTATTATTTGTACCCAATCATTTAAATGTATGGATTTATTTGTAACGAAAAACGTTACTTACATTATATTGGGATAATTCAAGCACTATAATGGTTATGACCAGTACTAAAAAATTTGGGCTCGTCCGGGATTTGAACCCGGGACCTCTCGCACCCTAAGCGAAAATCATACCCCTAGACCAACGAGCCGCTTGATGAAAAGTAATTATTTATTGGTACATTTCATAAATAAAAAAGCTATTAATATCTTTATCAATAACGTAATAATTTAAGATATTATTCACTATATCTTCTGTAAATAAAGTTAATTTTAATTAATCCGAAACCACACATTATTCTAAGGAACTAATTTAAAGGAACTTAGAAAATGAGCAAATACATTTTATTTACAATCCATACAAAAGTTGTATAGCTATTTTGTATGAATAATAAAAATAAATGTTGCCTTTAAATTGGTTCCGAAAAATAATGAGTCAAATAAGTAGGTTTCGCAAAAGGATGCCCGCCCACGTCAGTCTTTTTGCAGGACCGATAGTCGAGCCGATATTTTCCTTATTTTTTTTTAATGTTATTTCTGACCTACTTTTTGTAGGACGTGTGCAACCAGAACGTTATGTTTCGTACAAAAAAAAATGGTCATCGATTATATTATCGGACGTGGTTGGGCAGTCTAAACAAAATGAACCTTGTTTTTCTAACCTACATGTTTACTTATACGAGCATATTGCTCAAAATATGCTGGGCAGTAAAATGCATTGAGGTATGATTTGGATGGTCAATTAAATTGTTATGAATTTGTATTGTATATTATCGGTTCTGCATTTACACCACTCACTAGCACAACTGTATAAGAGAACAGAGTATAAAACCATACATACGTTTAAAAATACATGGAGTATTCATTTACTAATTTATCTGGTTCCCGTGTTAAAAAGTTACTAAGATTAGAGGCGTAGAACAAACGCTAAGAAGATGATGAGTGAATAGAGAACAACTTAAAATATTAAATATTTAATACACATAATATCCACTGATTTTCAGTAACACGTGTTTCTATTTAGAGCAAGTAACCCTAGACCTGCCAAATTTCCGACTGCCAACACGTGGCTGGTTTATATAATATCGAAGCAAGGGATAGGACATGCACATTTTCCTAATTAGTCACTGATGTCAGACTATTCAAAGAAAAAAAAACTTTGGGCTCGTCCGGGATTTGAACCCGGGACCTCTCGCACCCTAAGCGTTTTCGCTTAGGGTGCGACTTCATACCCCTAGACCAACGAGCCGGTTGGTGATGGTCATTTATTTATAATTATGTATTAATTTTGGTGTGTTGGTTGTGTTGTAGGTGTTATACATATAAACTTATCAATTAAAATCTATATATTTACATACCACGCAAAACAAGCTGTAAATATTTTATGAGTTCAGCATGATAATATTGTGAAATGCCATAAATACAAAAATACACGAATATCACTTATAATTCAATTAAAAAATTTATTCTTTCTAGCTTAACTATGTCCCATTTCTAATCGGAACCCACTTTGACCATGATCTTAGACTAAGCATCTCTGATTTAATATTGATATGATCAACAGATGTCTGGAATTTGATCTCGGTAAGCTTTCCGGCGTAACATCTGTCTAAGGCTAGTTTCAGAGTCACGCTTACGCTGGCGCGTGTGGTAGCCACGCGATATACAGCATGCAACCAGCCTAACAGACAGTGGACCAGATTAATTTGACCGTATGAAACTTGACTTTATATAATTTATACTAGTACGTACATTAAAACTGAGAAGTTAGTAATTTGTAAGCGCTAGTCTCAGGAACTGTGAGATTAAGGGAATCTTCTCATATTAATTAGTCGAATACACAGTTAGTGGGCGATTATTTAATTAGCTAGACTATCTATCTATACTTATAATAAATCAGTAGAGAGGTCAATTCTGTACATGAAATATATTTTCAAAATATCTATCAGGGGGGTGATTAGTGATCGATACTGATGCCAAAAATGCAATCAGTAAAATTTCTGTCTGTCTGTCTGTATGTATGTTCCTTATAGAAACAAAAACTACTCGACGGATTTTAACGAAACTTGGTACAATTAATCTTCATACTCCTGAGCAGGTTATAGTATACTTTTTATCATGCTACAATCAATAGGAGCAAAGTAGTGAAGGGAAATATTGGGAAAACGGGAGAAGTTACTCCATTTTTTAAGCTTCCGTCGCGTGTGCAGCCTTAATGGTTAAAGTTACATAGAAATCATGTATGACGGAAATAGTCTTTATAATATTAACCATAAACGCGGGTGACACCGCTGGCACAGCTAGTACATTAATAAAATTATGCGATTATGCGACGATGAAGTCGCGGGCTGCGTCTACTATACATGTAGGTATAATAATCTTATCTACTTATATCTAATAATAGTGTTCATTATATAGCCATTTACAACCTGTTTATGAAACTCAAGAGTAAATAAAAACAATTATCAACCGGCTCGTTGGTCTAGGGGTATGATTTTCGCTTAGGGTGCGAGAGGTCCCGGGTTCAAATCCCGGACGAGCCCAATTCTTTTTTACAATTAATCGCAGGATCAGAATAGTGTACTCTCGGTCGATAGGATTCGGTATCCTGTCTGTGAATATACCTAAATAAGAATACTTCATTTTATTATATGTTAATAAATGTAAACATATTTACAGATACATTATATGAGTTCCGTGACTTTTTGAATGACCATGTGACGTTGACACACCTTGGCGACGAGCAAAGGCTATCTAGTAACTTTCACATACATACATACATACATAACATCACGCCAGTAATCCCTGAAGAGGTAAGCAGAGTCAAAGGGGCAGCAGAAATCCTTAACCACAAACAATTAGCCAAAAATAAAATTGGGCTGCGTTGTTGTAGCTCAATGGTAAGGACACGCGCCTCATCACCGAGGGGTGCGGGTTCAAACCTGAGCACGTACCTCTGGATTTTTAAAAAAACGTATTTATACTATTATTTCGGCGGTGAGGGAAGACATCGAGATGAAACCTGCAAATCAAATTCCAATTTGGATTTGTAACCATGATCCAAAAGTTGTCTGGTTCCCCTATCTTAGGTACGAAGGTCAGATCGGCAGTCGGTTCAATGATTACATTACTGGTAATTATACCAGACTCGCTAAATCTGGGATCATGGTCTAAGCGGACACCGTCTAAACACGGGACATAAAGGTAGGAAGATGAAGATGACGAAACTGGGCTGGGTTAGATGGAAAATTGAAAAAAAATAGTGGCAAGTGGCTAGCTCGTCGCCTACAAAATCGCATACCCAAAACCCGATATACCATGAGTCACCTATGCTCATGCTAGGCAAGGAACACAGCTGGCACATTTTTTTTAAGTCCCAGACGAAACTGGGACAACTTGATGATGATGTATATCCTATTGTACTATTCCTTTACTCTTAATACCCGGATGCTTTTGAACATAAATGTAGTTGAAATCCTTCAAATAAATTGACGTTGTATTCCGACGGGCAGCGCTAAGCCCATAATGGCGCTAAGTAATTTGCAATGTAAAACTCACTGCTAGTGCAGTTCAAATGAGTAAACCTGATTGCACAATGTGCATCAATCTGATGGTTCATTGTTCCTGAACTATGGCGGGTTTTTTAAATGAGCGCGTTTTTTGTTATATCGCTATTTTAATTTGGACTAACGAATGGAGATTTATCTTAGGCTTTGGTAATGCCTATTTATGTACGATTTTTTTCGTGGATGAATGGATGCTTGCTATTTCTTTTTGCTGTTTTCTTGCCTTCATCTATAATTAAAAATGAATCGCTGAATGTGTTGCTAAGCGCAAATATCAAGAACAACTGAACCGATTTCGCTAATTCTTTTTTAGTTGTATTTGTTATTATCAAGTAAAGGTTCTTATAAAAGAAAAAAATTAAAAAGTTGCACGGAAAAATAGAAATGGGTATTGAAAATCCGAGATCGGGTCGTTACAAAAGTGCGCCGGGTCAGCTAATTCTATATATGTAGGTACAAATAATATAGAATTACATAGAATTTTGGTGTCAGTTAACTTATATGTAAAATTAATACATATCTACAGAAAATATGATAATTTATTTGCTTTATATCAAGCATAAAATCCTTAGCAAAATAAAAAAGGGTTAACCTCTCGAGTGGCCGGGTATTTTCTTCAGTTGTTTGTAAACTCATAAATCAAATGTTTATTGTTTGCCTCGTGAACATAAGGAAAGGTAGATAAACCAAACAGTTTCATGACTGAACTTTTTATCTTGTAGTTTATTTAAAAATATTCGGGCTCGTCCGGGATTTGAACCCGGGACCTCTCGCACCCTAAGCGAAAATCATACCCCTAGACCAACGAGCCGGTTGGGAAACACCCGAAATAAATTTATCAATATCAACAATTTATGATCTTTATCATATTGCTAGGTCGATTAATTTAAGTCTACTTTCAATAATCTTATATGGATTATAACTTATTAAATATTAATATGTACATACTCAACCAATTTAGATAAAAGATTACTATAAACCCAATTTCCGTTAAATTTTAATTATTATAACTATTACAATGACTAAGACTAAAATATAAAATGTAAAATACCTAGTTGGCTTATGAATATCAACAAACACAGTTATCAAGGCTGGAGTTTTGCAAAAAAACGGAATCACACAAGACGAAAATGTAGTTTGACTTCACCTTCTTACGAGCCAACTAATCACATATATAAGAAATTTTATGCTTTTTTTATCTTTATTATATCCTGGTAGAAAAGGAGAATTTAAACAGGACAAACAATATAACTTGTTTAAACAGTATTTTTTTTCTCCCATGTAACTGTCGATCAAACAGACATATTTAATAAATAAGCGTATCAACCTAAATCATGTTTTCTGTTTGACTGGCTCGATTGCTCATTCGGTAGTGATCCTGCCTCATGTGCCAAGAGTTGTGGGTTTGATCCTCACTCAGAACAAACATTACACATACATAACATCACGCCCTTAATCCCCGAAGGGGTAGGCAGAGTCAAAGGGGCAGCATGCCCCGTCAACCTTAAGCCAAAAATAAAGCCGGGCTGGGTTAGATTGAGAATTGTGCAAAAGTAGTGACAAACGGCTAACCCGTCGCCCACACAATTACCTACACACCCGAAACCCGATATACTATAAGTCGCCAATTACGACATGCTAGACAAGAACCACAGTTGGCATATTCATTTTAAGACCCAGACCAACATGAGATAGCGGGCTGGGTTGGATGGAAAGCTGTGAAAAAGGAGTGACAAGTGGCTAGCTCGTTGCCTACTCAGTCACATACCCAAAAGCCCGTAAACCATTAGTCGCCTTTTACGACATGCTAGGCTAGAACCAAAGTTGGCAATTTTTTTTTTGTCCTAGATCAACATGGGCCAAGTCCCAAACCAACATGGGAAACATTCGTGTGATGAAAACTTGTGTTTTGTGTCTGTAATATCGAATATTTAGGTATATTATTGTAATACCACTGTTGATTCTGATATCCGTAACACAAGTGCTTAAGCTACTTACCTTGGAGTCAGGAAACAGGATTGAAATAGAAAAAATATCATGCCATTTTACCGAAACGAAAAAGCACTCCAGCTGTGAACTCTTATCTTACAGCAGCCCTGTTTTTACCACCGTTCGAGAATGAATGGTTGCAATTCGGCGGGGTTTTATTTCCATTTGCAAGTCACCGTCGATAGGATAGTTCTTCCTTTTGTTAAATGATCATGTCACTCTCTCCCGACTGGAGTAATTGATGGATGCCTGGGCAATAGACCGTTATAATTACTATGTTAAGTGGGGAACAGGGCATTTAATTGCTGCAAATTATTTATTCGATTTAATGTGTAATCCAGTTGACTCGGTATACAGACTAGACTATATCCTGTAAGAAAATAGAGAAACTATTAATAAAAAGGAAGGTTTATATTTGAGATAAATCTAATTTACAAAAATCTCGTGTCACTATGTCTGTGGTCGAACTCCTCCGACCGCTGGACCAATTTTTATGATTTTTTTGTTTGTATATTTAGCAGGTGTGAGAATAGGTCGTATAGTATTGTTTACCCTCCGTCCCCAACCCGTATTTTATATGTACAAATATAATTTTATTATTCAATGTTAGCACAACCGAATTAGTTCTGAAATAGATTTAGGCAATTTAACACTTAAAGCTACATTTATTTGGCTCTAATCGATTGTCATCACATTGCCGGGCCGCTCGTAACACATTTTTCTTGAACAAAAAATGTGACGGACGAAGCAACTGAGATAGATTTAGGAAACTTATTACAACGAAATGATGTCGAGATTTCGGCCCATCCCGCAACATATCGCATTAGTCTGTGGCTCCGTTATTCGATTTTGGCCCCAGCTCACGTACCGTATCACAATTACGTCCATATGAGGGTTCCTTATACGGGAAACCTTTTCAGTTAATGTCTTAGTTTTTGGCCAACTTTTATTCTGTAATCGTGGCTTGTTTCCTTAGTCTCTAATACTGATTATATACTAATTAGGGAATAAGGAAGTAAGACTGGGCCATTTGTATGTTCTTAACCACTCATATGTTAAATCAGCATTAATCAAGAAATTATCTAGGTACTACTCCTATCCGGTTTGGACCTCAAAAATAATCATACTAACTGTGTTCCTCACCTAGCATATCGTAAATGGCGACTAATGTTATATTGAGCATTGGGTTGTTGTTAGTGTAGGCAAAGTGCTATCTCCCCCCCGCCGGGGTCCTCGGTTTGTCGTACCGGGGGGGCTTAGTAGGCCCTGCCATGGCAGGGCTGAAGCGAAGAGGGACCCCGAGGTGAGCCGCGACTGCACGACTTGCATCCGGGCAGTTGCGGCGGTCCGGCCGTATGGCCGTACGGCCAGACCCCTTGCGGCCGGACCAGGGTTGCCGAGGAAGAGGAGGAGCGGAGTGTTTTCGTTGCTCGCCTCCCTATCCTCGGCAACCCGACAGGGGCGCGCTGGGTCGCGTCGTGGTGGGTCGCGGAGGGATTGAGCGTCTCGATGCTCTCCCTCCGCGACGACAGGGCTCTGCCCTCAATTTGGGTCGCCGGGTGGAAGGCGGCCCCCTCTGGCGAGACGCTCTCCGCGTGCCCTCTGGCTTAGCAGAGGGCACAGCGCGAGAGTGGGCCCACGACGCCGGTCTCGGGGACGATCGGCGTCTGAATCCTGGGCGGAGTAGTTGAGACATGCTGGGTGGCCTGGCATGTCTCGACGCGCGCGCGTGCTCGGTGCTGTGCATCCGACGACTGATGGCGTGGGCTGCACAGCATCGACCACCGCCGCGCGAGGTGAGCCGCGCAGCGCGGCACGCGCACTACAGGAGGAGCTGTTGTATAGTCCCGACAGTGGGGATACCGGCTCCTCCGGAACTGCGCCGATGGAGGCCACCTTGGGGTTTAGACGGTTCGAGTCCGACACACCGCCCTCTGGATCCCCGTCCGGAGGGTGACGGCTCGTGGGAGTTCCCCAAGTAAAAAAAAAAAACAAAATTACCTTCAAAAAGATCGTCTCAAGTCAGTGAAGATTCTGCAAACTATTTCAGTCCTTAAGTATAATAAAAACTTTAAAATATCTATTCTAGATGCATATCTACATATGTTTCAAAGGAATACCTACATAACAGTCTTGCTCTCATACAAAATATTTTCATACATTTATAAATCCCAACTGAAAAGGCGTGCTTTTCACAATGCATCTTTGACAAAGATGTAAGCACACCTACACTCATGTGCTGTAAAATCCGGCTACACAATTTTCAACCCTGTTGCTAAGAAATAGGCGCTATGATGACTCTTCAAGTTTCCTGGAATCCGATAAAAGGATTTGTAGCAGTAAGCAAACACGAAGCTGATATCCCTATCCAAACTAAGAACGGGTGCATTTATTATTCCGTTATAACCTGCTTGGTGAATAATGGATTTCGCAAAAAACATGTGTGAATACGGAACCCTTCTAACTTATCTTGCTTTGTAAGTACTAAGCTGGAGATGTGAGGTATTTTTCTGGCGATATTAGTGACAGGTATGTGGAGGGCAAATAGAAATCAAAAAATGTAACGGATGCCAATCTTTAGGTAGGTTTATTTATACATGTTTCGATTTAATAAAGCGAATTTTTGAGTTTGTTACTTGGATATTATTTCCCCTCCAATTCAGATTCCAATGTGTGCTACAAAATATGTGTGTCATTCTATTTTGTGACACCAAAATAAAATTAGCTGAGGTGTTTTAGCATTGTTAAAAAAACCCTTTGAATTTTCTATTTGGATAAAAAGATTAGGTATGTTGTGAACGTATTTGACAATGAACCATTTTATAAATTTGTGCAAGATAGGCTGCACATCTAAGGGCTTTCTGATTATTGTTATATAAACTACATGGAAGCATAAAGTTTATATTTGGAATAAATTACTTTTAGTAACCATTTGTTTGCTAGAATCAAAAAAACCTTCATACAATACGGATAGAATCCTGATAATAAATATGCAAATGAAAATAAATTAATATACATACATGAATTGTAATAATCTGAAATCATAAACACGATTTAATAAAACTTTATAGACCAAGGAGTAACATTATCAGAAACAGACCGTAATTATGATAGTCTGTCCACCACACAAAAACGCATTCCTCCCAAAAAGTAAGATAAAATTAATACTTTGATTGAAAAACTTTGTATCCCCCCTCTCTCATCAGAGGGCCTCGTTATATTTACTGCTCCCTCTATTTGTAATTCAGAATAAATTATGCTTCTAATTGTGATACAACTTGAGGCTAATTTATTTTTGATTGAGGACATAAATTGTTGACCTTGTTTCAAGTGGATGTTCCTATTTAGATTTTAGCGTAGGCCTTTTGATTTACTTACCTAATGGCTCGATTCGACTTTAATATTGAGATTGAAAAATAATTTGGAAAATATAAGGACTTTAGACATCTTAAATTTGTATATTGCGTGATAAATCTGATATAATGGTCGCCATTTAAATTTTATAGCGAACTTCATTTTGTCTTGAAGAGAAATACTTGGTTATTATTTTTCAGACTATTAGCTATAGAGATAAATAAAATAAAACAAAAACAGCATATTACTATTTGGTTGCAAGTATTGATGTCGCATGTTACCTGATAGATTTATTTCAGACACATGCACTTTGATTTTATTTTTTCTTTAAATTTCCTTCTCATTCCCCTTAATAAGGATCTTCTTGAATAAATTGATTAAAGCCAAGTGACGATTCATGTGAGTACTTCTACTTAATTGGATGACTACCAAATTTTCAGTTCATTAATTTGATCAATGTCTGTCAGAATCTATTCGTTACCTGCGCTTAGAGCGTTACGTGAAGTATGGCTTTTAAGGTCCATTTTCGTCTAAAACTTGGCACACACTCAGACATGGTTAATGGCTACCTGAAAATAGCTTTTACATGAATTTTACACGTGCGCTTATTTATGTTATCGCTTAAACAAAAGCGGGATGGAACGACTTTATGGAAATGTTGATCGTTTAGAACGAGAATGGATCAGGATATGATTATGAGATGCACTTTCGGGAAATTGTTGGACGGCCATTTTGAATAATATAGTACCTAGGTAAAGTTTTAAGAAAACTTTCGTTTTAGGTGATTAATTATTATAACTTCTTGGAACAAATTGTATTTTACTTTATTTAAGAAATTTAAAGAAATTTCTTGTACTATTTTGCATTATATCCTTATCTGTACTCAATCATGATCATTTTGGACCATGATCCTGAATTAAGCGAATCTGTTTTCTTTTTATTAGATTACTCATAGGATTTACCTTTGTAATTTTTTTGATTAAGAATGTATGATTAAACTGTTAGCAAACCTTTTATATAAATAAATACATCGATGTAAGTCCATCTGACCTTCGTAACCCTTAATATAGCCAGAAAGACCAGGGCCTGGTTGTGTAGGCGTACTGATTTATCTTTAGTTATTTAAAGTAAGTAAGTTTTCTCACGATGTTTACCCTTGTTCCCACGTTACTCATATAAATACGTTCTTAGACCTAAACAATCTGTAAGTGCAATTGAGGCGCTTATTACCAATTTCGCGTATATCTATCGTTGAACCAGTAGCTTTTAGTTAGAATGTATTATTTTGGAAAGCTGAATCAAAAACCAGTTTACAAACATCTCCATAACCTCACGTCGCGTTTAGAATATTTCTAGATCGTTTTGCGTCTATGCAGTAATAGATATATACCGTAGAGAAATAATTAGTTTATGAAGCACTAATTCTAAAATATAAACAGCAAAATCGGAAATAATTTAGCAATTTTCCCGTTTAAGTACCTACCAGTAGGTGTACTATCTTCATTAATTATTCTGATAACGGGCTAAACGCCTGAAGGTCAGTGTTGCCATAAGGGAAACAAGACTGCCATAAATCTGCCTCCAACACTTCATTACGTGGCTGTACTTCGTTTTTACTGTGTACACACCTCCGTACAAGCCACTTCTGCGTAATTACCGCGTTATACATTGCGATTTTATGCTTTTATGAAAATTGGTACAAGGTCGTCCAAGGACACAAGGTAGTAGCAAATAAGGATACCGCTTTGCATTTATAATCATTCCATTAAAAGGAAGTTCTAATCACAGGAAACGAGATTAGAATGCAAAATGTTTTAACTTTTACGAAATCCCAAATAAAACTATTATTTGGAACAGATTTATAAAGATATTTAGAAAGGTAAAGTAAAGGTAAAGGAAAGGAAATCAATGTTTGTGATGTAGTCGGATATTTATTTATTTATTATATTACAAATCTATAGTTATTGGGAAGTGATATCTTCTCGATGATTTCTCGCACCGTCCAGATAAACCTACTTAGCATTAAATTTTTCAGAGATTCTACATAACAACGCGCCCGTAATCCCCGAAAGGGCAGGCAGAGTTAAAGGGGCCGCAAGGCCCTTTAACCACATCAGTCAAAAATAAAACTGGGCTGGGCTAGATGGAAAATTGTATGACAATAGTGCCAAGTGGCTAGCTCGTCGCCTACACAAGCACATACCAACCCGATATAGCATTAGTCGCCTTTTACACATGCTAGGCAAGGCACAGTTGGCATGTCTTTTTAAGTCCCGAACCAACATGGCACCAATAAAAAAACATATATCTTAATTCATCATTCAGTTACTATTATATTCAAATGAAGTTCAATTTAAAATCAAGATTTACGTATATCCAAATAAAGTAAGTATATCTCGAATTTAAATTTCAACTAAATTACTAAATGTATTAACATCAGACAGATATGCACTATTTTCGCTCGACAATTAAATTAAAAAGGAATATAACCGACATTCATATTTAAAGTTCTTTAAGCGAAGTTCGCTGTAACAACGGAACCGTCAATCAAACTGAGTGTGAAATAAATTTAACCCAACTCGATAGTTGAACGGGATCTCATTTTCAACGAGCAAATAAAAAAAAATACAGATTCCATTAATTCCGGCATGCACGGCGAAAACGGGGTTGGAAGTGTAGATGTCAAGTGCGAAAGCAATTTAACAATTTTTATTTGCCCTCTCGCAATCTCCAGCACTGTTTAATTTGCCATCAATACTTGGATGGGAAGCTTACGCTAGGCGGAATATAAATGCCGAGTTTTTTTTTATATTTCCGCAGTGTATTCGGAACAAATCTGTTGATGGTATGGTAATAGTTTCTTACCTTGACTTAGATAAAATGTTTTGAGCTGTGAAATAAATAAAAGTGTAGAATACCTCCTTACTTCGTTAATTAAATAATCTGGCGGTATTAATTACAATAAAAAAAATTAAGCTTAACTTTTACTAGAAGTGATCTAAACCTCAAGAATTCTAGATAATAATAATAAATTCGCCAGACTGACACACCAATTCCTGCTATGGATACTAGGTAAACAGATAGACGTACATACACACGTTTATAAACATCCATGACTCGAGTACAAATGTCCATGTTCATCGCACGAAACATTTGCCCCTAGCGGAATTCAAACCCGTGACACTTGGTTTCGTGGCCAGGGTCTCTGACTACTCGACGTGGCTTCACGACATAGTATGGCAGCGTGGAGTCCTTTTTTTTTACTAGTTCGTGCAAGAAAAAGATAATGTTCATATAAATGTTTGTGATACTATTGTTTTTCAGTTCGTGACTTCAGTTATAATATGATACCAAGACTTGATATAACCTGAAGCTTTAACTGTTCCTCGTTGTTATTAGCATGATCAACGTTTAATGGATAAAGTTAATGTAAGTACTATCATGCCGGTATTAAATCGCTTACGGCAGTTTAACGACTTAATTTAAATTATAGTTTAACATAAACTACTGAGATATTAAAGCCTTGGCATTCTAAAATAGCGAGTCTAAAATTCGATAGCACAAAGGAAAATACGAATTGCCGTAATAGAACACTGTTATCCTTAATATTATTATTTATACAAACAACTGAGTCTGTCTGTTATATTTCCACCAAAACCTAATGAATAGCTATGGATTGTCACGCTAAAAGTTTAATTTAAGAGCCGTCGTTGTCAAACCAAACCCTACTATGTGTAAAACCAGTGTATAGGAGATAAAAAAGAAAAACCGCCTCATGGAAAATTTTACATGAAGGTAATAAAACACCTAGTTTGATAATTTGTTGAAATAATTTTGAAAATAATATTTCCAAAAAAATGTGATTTATACTTATAGCACATACCTGATTTAAAATTTTCAATAATTTGGTACAAACAGGTATTTAAAAAAAACTGGTAGTTTTCCCGTGCATTTTATTATAATTATAGACTAAATTATACATTATTGTATAATTTTAAGCAGATTTATATTTTAAACCATCGTAGTTTATTCCGGCAAAGATTTATAGATATAGAGACCTCTTGAATCATAATATTATTATTTTAATATAATTATATTTATAGATATATATATTGGTTTTCTGATATATTTATTTATTAAATTTATATAAGTCAATATAAATACTTATATAATACAAGTTATTTGAATGTGCCAGTTTCCTCCCGATGTTGTTCCCTTGTGCATGAGGCATTGATCAGTAGGTACATAGATTTTAAAAATCCAGAGGTCCACGGAACGTCTCTGGCAAACCAGCACCCCTCGAATGAGAGCCGCGTGTCCTTACCAATGTGCTACCACCGCACTTCATAAAAAGCTAGTAAAGTAACCTTGTAATTTCTGCTCCTTTTAATAAACCATAGCACGTATGCCAAGGTTCTTGAAAGTGATAATTCACCGTCGTAGGCAGAGCAGGTGGGTGGAGAACATAAATTTACAACTTTCAGCTTTATTTCAAATCGGATTAAAATACGCGCGTGCTCCCAATTTTCTGGTACCAGGTTGTTATTTATGGATGGTTTTTTGGTGTCAGTATTTTGTTCGTGCGGTTTCACTTTTGATTGGGTAAGTGATTTTTGAACAGATTTCCCTTGTATCTCTTAAAAATATACGATGGTGATTCTAATTTTCATTTCTTTCTTACTGTTATTATTTATATGATACACTTGATATAATATGATATTCTGAAGGACTTTCAGTAAACTTGAATTGGGTTCTGTTAAGATTCTACTTATATGTTAGTATTTAAACGTATATAGGAATCCTTTTTATAAACAATGATTAAAAAACTGCATAAAACTAAATATGGAAATGATTCACGTGGCGTGCTGTGATTATTCAGAGTAAGTTAATTATTATCACGCTTGCTAACGTTTTGTAACTTTGAAATTTTTGAATTAACCGGCAATATTTATAACTCGATCAAGGTTTTGAAAATAATTGGTCTCGCTGATAATATTTTTCCAATGACCAAGCCTTCCATTCCATTCATTATTCACTCTCAAACTCTACGCTTTCTATTTATACTGGAAACATCTTCAACGCTTGATCAGCCAAATTATTATTTAACTCAATTACTGCATCTGATTCGGATCAGTGAATTAAAAGTTTACCTCAATCAGATGCCTTCGTCAAGGTGTCAACGAAGTTTGTCCCAAGGTCGAAATCAATTTGCGTGCGGAACATGGCCGACATGGCCGTAATGCGGGAGCGGTGTAATAATGGAACACTTATGGCGTGGAACTTCTGGGCCGCACTTGTAATAGTTTTGTGTTTATGACAGTTTGCTAGTTGGCTTTATTGGGCTTATTGCTCGTCGGGGCCGGCACGTACAGCCAACATGCGGATTTTGATTTAGTAATTATAATGGCATTTGGAAGTAGTTTTGTATATAAACTGTGTTTTAGAAGGGTTCGTGAGATTAGTAATGGTCCGTTGAAGTGAGAGCATGCGTAAAATATTATGAGAGTAGTTTATTATTTATGTGTTATGTATTTTAGTAAGTTGAAAGAAAGAAAGAAGAAAGAAAAATGTTCATTAGGTAACACATATACACACATAACAAATATTTAAATGACAGACGGTTGTTTATACTCCCATTTGAACCATATCAAATTTTTAAGATGATTCACTTAGCGCAAGATATAAAAAAAACTATCGGTTTTATTAAATAATAGTCGATTAAGGCAAACTCTCTAGCTTATTCAAGTTCCAATTCAATGATCATTTATTTATTAGAATTAAAACAGGTCATGCACAATTTATCTAGCATATGACTATACTAAAATAAAAATGGACTCATGAAAAACGAGATGTCATAATCCAATACACGCATATAATCATCCTGTCTCATTTGCAATAATGACGATTGCATGGAGTAAAGAGAGCACAATTTAAATTTTTCACACAATTTTCAACTATAGTAGCCCAAAAATAGTAGTAAGTGCTAATACAAACGTTTGAGAGGATAAATGATTCGGAGTTTTACCTGCTTCTTAATGGCTGATCGTTACATAAGATTGCAAACTCTGTAGAGATGTGATATGGACATGTTTTACAAAAAACGTCGATGTTGTTTGTTTTGGTAAAAAAAAAAACATATTTTTTTTTTTAGTTTACTTAGTTTAATAATTTATACATTATAAAAACACCCTTCCCATCACCACACCATTACAATAAAAATCAATATATTATCTAATTTAAGGACTATAATACTATAACTATAAACATGACCTAAGAAATTACTATTTTAACTCAACAAATCTAATTTTAAAGGAGAGCGACATAAAAATTCCATCTCGCAAAAACAGAAACCGATTTTCTTTAAGTATGATCGGTAATTAAGAGATGTTTTACAATCGTTTCCAATAAAAAAAAACAATCTGAGTATCTACACAGATTCGTCACACATTAAAACATTAAAAGAAAATCAAGCAATAGAAAAAAACTTCGATATGTTTTCTTCCACTTCACTTCTTCTGACCCATAAGAATGTTGGTCTACCTACGATACTACTAACGTTAATCACAGGTGAGCCGCCTCGGGTTAATGAGGTTCCTTGTTAAGTACTCTATACGTTTCAGTTCCTTTGACAAGCGATACCAATTTAATTATGTGCCCATGTTATGAGCGCTATTCAATATAATTTATATCCCACCCTTATTCTAAAGTACACAGATTGAAGGGACGTTTTATGATCTAATCTAACTATAAGGTCGCCTTTGACATAAAAGGTAAATTTACACATAAATAATTTAGTCGGACGATGAAGCACCCAATGATGTTGACTTGTAATTGAATAAACTTTATTTTACATAGCTTATGAAAAGCAATATTAGTAGGTATATAGGTATGTGTAAGTATACATAGTTAGTCCAGATTGGTACCGGCTACTTTAGTCTAAGAATTTGGTCTCAGAATCTTAAATAAATAATAAATAAATATCCGACTACATCACATACATTGATCTGACTCCGAGGTAAGATCCGATCAGAATCAATAGTGGTATTACAAATATATACTTATATATTGGATATTAACACCCAGACACAGAACAAACACAAGTATTCATCATACGAATGTTTGTCCTGGGTGGGAATCAAACCCACAACTCTTGGCGCATGGGGCAGGGTCACTACCGAGTGCGCCATCGAGCCAGTCTGAATCTGAAAACAAGTTTGTTATTTTTATAAAACCGCACTTTGCATTTGAACACAGCTATGAATCATTTGATATCTTGGAATTAAATAAATAAATAAATTCTCCAGATTGACACACAAATTCCTAATTCTAAACTAAGCTGATGCTTGTACTATGGAAACTAGGTGAACGGATGGAATACTTAAATACGTTCATAAACATCCATGATTCGAGTACAAATGTCCATGTTCATCACACGAAACATTTTCGCCAAGCGGGACTCAAACCCGCGACCCTCGGCTTCATCGCCAGGGTATCTGACCACTCGACCAACGGGCCAGTCAAGGCCAGTCAGTTAATTGAAGTAATGATTAAAAGCCTACCGGAGTCTATTAAGACTTCCAGATTTTCGATGTTTATGAATTATCACACGTCATTTGTGTCGTTGTTAAATGGGGTCTCCTCTGAAATATATTTTTCGTAAATGTTCAATAAAATGTAAGTCTGAAGTTTCCTGATACGATTTAACATGCAGCTGCATCAAGGTTAAAAACTTAGTTTATTGTCCTGACTCTATAAATCTTTATTAATATTTTATAGCTGAAGAGTTTATTTGTTTGCTTGAACGCGCTATTCTCAGGAACTACTGGTCCAATTTGAAAAAAGTATTTCAGGCTATATAACGTTAACCATAAATGCGGGTGAAACCGCGGGCACAGTTAGTTTTATTATAAAACTATCAGAAAACCCTAAAAATAGATTATTGCTCTGTCAGCCCTGATTTCCGCCTTCTAATAAAAAGTACGATAACGGGAAAAACGGGAATCCATAAATCAGACCACTTCGCGTTAAGTCGACAGCCACAGTAATTCTGTTTTGGCAGCGATTCAAAGTTGCTTGACAAAGTTCTTGTATAAATAAATTGAAACCGCGACAAACGTTTACGTTTCGGCTAATCGTTATCGTTTCTATAAATAAAGATACGTTTGGAGGCTGGATCGTTAAAATAAGAGGGTAAGCTTTGGATCAGTAATAATTCAAGCGATTAGGTTGTAATCACAGTGAGAGCATTATTTTTTTCTTGCTGACATCAAGCATTTTTACATTGTTTTAAACACTCTATAAATAGGTACAGTTAGTTATGTTAATTACGTTACTAACAAAACTAACTATTACTATATTAAAATCAAACATACCTTATATATTATTACATGTTAAAACCATTAAAAAAGTTACTTTTCAATGCTGAAGTTTGCCTCATGATCCATGACATGATAGGAATGACACACTTTTCCTATCAAATTGAGACACATATTTCACGAACATCTTCCTGCTTTCGTACACGATGTTCATCTGAAAATACAAAATGAACATGTACACTTAATAGAGGATTAGTTACAATTTATATAAAAATAGCCAGCGTTAACACTAATCAGTTGTTAATGATCGTTAACTTAATATATTATTTAAACTTTCTAGTTTATATAAAGCTTCGCCTAAGATGCATACTATCTGTATAAAATTTATGAACTTATCTCCTTCTAATCAGTACATATCTAATGTTGTTACACAGTCTAAACTAAACTAAACTAAACGCACCCATGTTGTTTACATTGCTTAAGAAAACAATCTTAACCCATTTCACTAAGTAAATGCAATGCGTGGATGCAAATCTTGACGGTATCGAAAAGCAATCCAAGTTGCCAATCTTGGCAATTACCGCATATTGCTTCGCAAACATTGGTACACTCGTATGTTGCAAACATCAAAGTAATTCGTCGGAGGATGTTTTTTATGGCGGAAGAATATTTAGAGTAAATATATATTTACAATAAAATGAAATGGTATCTGCATAGCTATTTATGAGAATTTCTATAAGCACGACAACTGATTTATAATTATAAAATATGGAGAAAAAAAAAACTTAGTGCAGTACCTACTAAAACCATTTGTTTCTAAATTACTTACTATGATTATTTTATTTTATTTATTAGATGCCTAAAATTTGGCACCTAGTAGAAAATTTTGATTCAACAATTTTCTAGTAAATTTCCTTTCTTTTGAAGCAATACAAACCATCAATATTCAAGAGATAAATACACCAGGTATATAAAATTAAACTAATCAGCTTATCAACTTTTATTAACTTTCTTCTATCCAAACGCTTGTCCTGTCTTTGGTTTATTTAACTTCTGTTTTTATCTTCGAAATAAGGTATTCAGTAAAATTTGATACACGTACATCAAGTTCCACATAATATAGAAAATATAAATACTCGTATACAATGTAAAGAATAAAAAACTACGTGAATCATATTTACTGTGTACAAAATGTTACTGGGTGAGTATTACCTAACTTACTTATACATTTAGCAGTTATGGTCCCAAATACAGTACAGGTCTACAGTAAATTACTGTCCAGTGTACAACACAAGCTAAGTAACATAGTCTATATTAATGGGGCAAGTTTGTAAGGCATTGTGCAAGTGACGACCGTACTATCAGATCTTGACCAGATGAGTTGTGTCTTCAGGCTCGGCTTGATGATCACATCTAGCAACGTCAGTAACACCTAACCTATCTTAACAAAATATGATACACATGCGGATATGTACAGGTATTAAGATCTATTAATATTAAGATGTGTAGTTGTGTCCGTTGTAGCTACTCCGATTGTGTTTTTTTCAAGTGGGATGCAGTTTCATTATTGGTTCCTACTCGCAAATGACCTGTTTTTTGAACATACGAGTGTGTATGTCTAGTGGTGGAACGAATAATTATAAACTTAATAAGATATCACGAATAGTGAGAAGCATTTCTAGTGGATACAGATTTTGGCCAAAAAACTAGAGACTGTCCCGCTAAGGGCCAGCCAGTGTATGTATAATAAACATTTTACGATTTGTACCCGAGTCATGGTTGCTTAAAAAACAGATTAAAATATAAGTGTATAATTTCGTTTGGAGCTAGAGATCTAGTGTACTAGTGTGACCAAAAAAAATATTTGTGATCCGCTTCAATCGTCACGTAAATAAAGCAAACACGTTGGCTACTCCGGACATGACTTCATAAACACTCGGTGTGCTCCAGTCCTAAATCGCAGTCCGCATTCGATCGTCGCGCCCTACAGTCCTATCTGGGTCAGTCCACGCATTCACCCCGTGCGTAAACAAGCCTTGTACGTGCAGATTCCGTTGAATCCCGTGGGAGAGTCGTTGAGTACAGTCCTTTGTTGTGCCTTGTTCGGTGGGACCTATATTGTTTTGCCTTAACGATCAATGACCCGGTAATTGCATAGGTATTTTGGGACCGGCTATTTTTAGAAGCTTTGCGCACGTTTCTGTAGGAAGCGTAGGTAAATGGATGCGTAAGATGCTGATCATTTCGTTTTAACACTCTTTACCTATATCTGGAGATGTCTTTCAGAATATCTAAATTTATCTCAAACTAAATCAATCCCAGTGTAGTCAATCTTTTTCTCCTTCGCAGACTTGAAAATTAAAGTTAAAAAAATCTATGCCTTAACTTAGGCTTGTTTATAAATGGAAGGGTAGGCCAATGATGCAGTAAAAATGTCAATTAACGAGTAATCTAAGTCAAGTGGCTTCTTATTAAATCCCTAGTGATTTAAAAAAATATTACTTATATATTTTATAAAGATAATATAAATACTTGTTGCATAATGTTAATTAACGTTTAAGTTATAATAATAAAGTTTATAGTATGTAACAATTGTGGAAAAACAATAAAGAGAAAAAAAATAGAAGTTTTACAAGTATAATTACATTATAAAACTGGCAGTTGTTTTGCGAAAAATACGTCTGGAATCCTTTTACAATCTCGTAAACAACATTTCTGATTCATTTGATTATATTAAGACCGGCTGTATAAACAAAGCGATTATATTAATGAATGAACCACTTAACCTAATATAATTGTCTCAAAGAAAAATCCCAAAGGAGATACAAAGAAACGGCAGAAACACACGTTCGAGTGTGTGATGTATGGACTTAAGCCACTCCGCTTGAGTATTATATGGAAGCCCACGACCCACATCAGAAGTGAGATTCAGAAAAACAACCATTTGTCGCACGAGTGCGGCATTGGAGTCTTTATGTCGAGTGCGGTAAGGGCGGGATGGGCGTGAAATGTAGCTAGCTAGCTGAACAGCTTTGGATGCGTCGGAGGCTGTCGCGAGATGATTTGTGTCTGTCACGTCTTCCCGTCAGCGTCTTAATCCACACGGGCCTAATATTATAATACGGTTTGAGATTGTAAATTTAGTTGAACTACACAAAATGTCACGTGAAATCTCCTGATAATAGTGTTAGACGCGTGATGTCTGTATTTGACGTGAATATTCAGACGGACATATTCGCGTACGATGCGTTGAAAATATTTCAGTGAAGGGTAATTAGAGAATATGTGATATGAAATACGTTTAAGAATATATGGTTACTCTTAGAATAGGCTTTTCCTGATAGATAGATTTACTTGACTAAGAAATTGTAACTACATAATAGCTATTAAGACTTGGCATTTACAAGATTAACTATCGAGTTTATTGCCGGTTCATTTTGGGTAGAATCTGCTTTTTGAATCGGTTTTTGTTTATTTTGTTCTGACGATTTAAAAGTGCTTTTTTGAAGCCTATGTAAATAAAGATCATTTCATTTCATTTCGTTTAACTGACGTTAACGTAGGACTTCTTCCTCTAATTGACTTAGTGTAGGACATTTGCATTTTTATATGTTTCATGTACCGGAGTAGGTATATAGGTATATAAGTTTCCTAAAATAGGTATGTACCTACTTGAATGAATTTCAAACGAATCGCTACATGGATAACCGGTTTTGATTTGATGAACCGGACCAGCTTGAGACATAATTATGAAAAAAATATTAACAAGGAAGCAAGTACTGTTAATGACGACCTTTGCTAGCAAAGGTCGCCATTATCATCTCTACTTGTCTACACTAGATTACTACTACATTATCATTAGCAAGAAATATTTTAATACTAACAAATGACCTGTTTTTGTTACTTAGGTTTACCTAACGCGACCTATGAACACTTGCATAGATCTTGTACAACGCTAAATGTCATGTGCTTACTTATTTTACACTGTAACAGAAAAAATCTCTTACCGTCTTACTACAAAAAACTTAAACATCGTTTAACAGCTGTCTACAGATATTTAAGAAAAGTTTTTTAAAATTTTTCTTTAATATCTGTTAAACAACCGCTAGACACATGTTTAAGTTTTTTGTAGTAAGACGGTTTATCTTCAGGGTTTAACTTTAGGCGTCAAATCTGGTTAAGCAGTTTGGGCATTAAGACGTCTCACATAGTAAATTAATCAAACCTTTTTTATTAGTAAGGCTTTAAAGTAGAAATTACCACTTATTGATACTTATTAAAAGCGGAGAACAGAGTACGTACCCATATTGATATTCTCACAATGCCTATAGCCAACTACTAAACCGCCGGAATTTTGTAGTAGTTCCGGAACAGTGCCTATTGAACGTCCATTCTGCAGAACCTTTAACAATTACAATCATAATGGCTCAGACCTTCGGGGCTGGGTCTCTGGGGAAATCTAGCCTTTGAACAATGAGTGAGAGAATAGACTTCGTGTTGCGGTATGCTAAATGAATGAATACCTTGGTCTCACATGCATTGGACGTTGCATTTGGATAAACAATTTCTTCTATTACATAAAACAATATATTTATGGTTGATATCATGAAGATAAGGTATTTGAAAAAGTATGTGAATATTAATATTTCAAACATTCCTTTATCTTGAACTCTGCTAGTGAATAATAGTGAATATAAAAATATAGACGCATGTATAAGGATTTCATTAAAAGTTCCAAACTAAGCTTATACTTGTGCTATTGATACTAGGTGAACGGATAGACGACATACTTAGATACGTTTATAAACATCCATGACTCGATTACAAATGCCCATGTTAATCACACGAAATATTTTCCCCTAGCAGGATGTTGTTACTCTCGGTTTCGTAGCCATATGGTCTCTGACCGCTTCACCAACGGGCCAGTCCAATCCAACGGCCAGTCAAACAGACCACATTTATTGTAGTATCTACCTATGTATATGACAAACAAAATGTTTATTCCAGTAAACGCTCCATCTTATTAGGATTTGTTGTGTTATAGAAACAATTTACAGTTAAGATAAGTTATCACTGCAAATACTATAAAATGATAATATCAATTAGGAAGTAGGTAAGTAATTACAGTTAGCACTGCAGATCTCTTGCGCCATAAATTTTGATATTAGTGGTCCGATAAAAAAGTGAAAGGTATGTTATATTGTAAGTAACTATATATTAATAGGTATATTCATTTTATATTTCGACCTACACATCAAGCGGCTCGTTGGTCTAGGGGTATGATTTTCGCTTAGGGTGCGAGAGGTCCCGGGTTCAAATCCCGGACGAGCCCAATTCGTTTTTATTTTATTTTATTTGTTTGTTTATATAAAAATGAGATCAAGTAAATGAAAGTAATAAAAAATGAGTTTACATATAAAACACAAGTTCTAGGAGCACAAATTGCCTTTACAAACTTTGGAATGGTAAAGTGACTAACTAGCACGTCGCTTATACATACACAAATCGAATACAGGGAACACTAATGCACAATTTACGACTTAATAATAATAAATTAATTAATTTATTGGCTTTAACAACATGCTTTACAGCAAGGAACACAGTTTGTACATTATTTTGAGTTCCAGACCAAGATAATGAATTGTTTAGTAATAATTAAGTACCTAGTTAATCAGTTCAGTGTGCATGCTGTGACGTCATACCATGCTGCCATACAAAATTTATGGAATCATTACCTTTTGGTTGATAACAAGATTTGATCTTTGATAAAAAGTACGTTTAACAACTGGTGGTACCTACTACCCAGAGCGGTCCACAAGTAATGAGCATTGTTTTCCAAACCTCATTTTCAAATAAACGGCTGATCAGAACCGTTCCGTTTCAAGTTCTAAACTCCTCTAATCAAGCAAATGGCTGGTACAGGATGTAGGGTATTGTTTTTTATACTCCCTCTCCCCACTTCCTCCCCTTCAATGGTAGCGAATGAGCAAACAAAATAGAATTAAACGCGAAGGAAGGTTTTTATACGGGCCATGTTGCAGCGTTGTATGTAGCTGGCATCTGAATCTGATTAATATAACAAGATAACGTTGGGTTCTCTTGGAACAGCATGTGGGTATGTATATATATATAAGTATAAGTATAAGTATCATACAGCTGAGTATATTCTATTTAGAATGCAACAAATATTGTTCCCATTTCATACGTTTTTCTATTTGCATATAGTTTAGATACCGTCAAGATAAGCTATACAGTAAGTATTATCTAAGTGCTTTTGCATTGAGATGCCAAACAATTTAATCGGCCTGCAAAACACATACTACTAACATTTTATTGTAGATATCCATTATATTATTACCTATGACATAGTTTAATACTAATCTTATACTATTTGAGATTCAAAAGGACAGAAACAAAAAGCTAAAAGATTAACTGAACGTGTCACATCTGCAGCATCTATCTAAAAGCTAATTATGCAAAGACTATAAAGGTTATTTTGTTATAAGAGAAAGAAAGATAAACTTGTTATCAGATGCAATGTTAGACCAATTCTGTACCTAAAACTATGCCTGACCGTAACTTCCAATTGTAAGCCGACATCTAACTGCTAGATAGAATTTTTACTCTGACAGTTCAATATATATTCCTATTTATTTATTCTTTCAAAGTTCGCCCTCAACGAGAAAATATTCAGTTACTTGGGGCGTTTCCTGGAACAAGGGCCCAAAAGTTTGCTAAATACTGAATTATTGATCTCTCGGAGTATTGACCCAAACCAAGTTGCAGATATTATTTTTCGTGGAAAGAACTCAGCAAAAGAAATTCAAAGAAGTATTTTTAGCTTGAGAATGGTGTTTAAACCTTCGACAACGTTGGGGAATCAAAAATGAAAGGGTGTTGATCCTATTTTTATTAGTAATGAAGAATTATTTATAAGTGATCAAAAATTTTTATTATGATAATTTTTTTTTGTGGAGATGTTTCCAAAAATTTTTTTTTTATATTTCTCTTATTTGACGGGTATGGTTAACAGTTCTATAGCTGAGATATTAGTTTCAGGGTCTATCAGGGTATGTCAGGTGATTATCATACAAAGAGGTATGTTCATTCACAACACTATGCATAATAGAATATTGTTCGAGTAAATCCCATTTTAGAGGAACATACGTCAAGCAGCTTATCATATTTCAACTATTACATACTACATCGCAGCCAAGTTTATATGTGTATTGAACTGTCTTGTTTAACGATGCTTAGGACGGCACTAACCTTCTAAGTGAGGTTCAGATAACAGACAAGCTACATGGTACATCAGCGAGTGATGTTCGAGACCATCACAATACACTGTTGCTAAAATGTAAATCCTTTTCTCAAGATCAATCAATGTTATCAAGATACACTAGCCTCGTGAATTATCCGTTTTTAAAGTAATAGGTTTCACTTTTTTAAAAGTCTGTATACATATTTTATTTACTTCGGAATATTCAATTGTTAATCAACGTGATGTCATTTACACGTACATACGAAATCTATGGAAGTATTGCGTTTCAAAAATTCATAAAAAGTACCTACGTCAGTCCATATGGTTTATTTTAAATTAATTGAATGTTTGCGATGATAACATGAATAACAAACCAGTTTGTTTTTTTCGTTATACAGGCTACATTTGCGTAACTTCCTCCGTAACGTAGTAGGTATACCCTCGCCAAATAAATCTGTTTCTGTTCAACTCATTGTTTCGCAAACAAAACTAGAACGATCTGCGAGCAAACTCCCCGTTTCCCTTTCTAATCGCAAACAGATCCTCTTTATTTACGCATTTAAAAAGTTAAAACCAATCTTTGGCGAGTTTTAGCAAATATTAACGAACGTCAAACAAAACTCGCATTTGCCGTGTTCGGGCAAAATTTAATTTTGCCACCAATAAACGCATTAATAGGATTTCTGTTATTTGGTGTTTGATTTTGTGAGCCGTCAGTACGGCCAGCAGTCCTGGCTGTTCCCGATATGAATTTTGTATTTGACACATGAATGTGAGAACCGCGTATGTAGAACTCATAACCGAGGATTAATCAGCCCGCGAGTGGAACCCGAACGACCGAACTTGAGTCAGGTCTATACCGAGTTAATCCGTGGATTGGAACGCATATGTTGGCTTTGAGACCTAGCTATCATGTTCACGTTCTTTTGTTTTTCATTTCAAACTTTAAACCGGGGTTCTAAATTGAAGATTTGACTAGTCATTGAGAGTTAGGGAACGGCGGTGAACTATAAAAAGTCAATATCAGCTGATTGATATCGTATTACGGAATTTAATTTAGAAAGTGCTTAATTTTTTTGGACCACTTCAGGGGCAATATTTTCAAATTTAAGATTTATGTCAACTGCTTAATGCTATCTCTAGGATCCATAACTTGATGATTTGTTTTATTATGGTAATTAGTGTAGCTTTTAATTTTTTTTATTGCTTACATTCAAAGTTTATTAAAAAAAAAGTAGTGACAAGTGGCTAGCTGGTCGCCTACATAATCACAAACCCAAAACCCCATATACAATTAGTCGCCTTTTACCACATGCTAGGCAAGAAACACAGTTGACACATTATTTTTGAGTCCCAGACCAACATGGGGCTAAACTAGCGTATAGTATATCTTAAACATAACACAGTAATATTTATGTGTCAATAAAAAATATTGCAATGGGTCGAGTGGTTTTAGGAAGAACTCACTAATAAATGTTTTACCACAAACGCTAACTTTTTTGAGTAATAATAAAGTTATTCTTATCGAGTGAAAGACGCGTTAGTTTCTATTATTAATATAATGGGGTAAATCTCAACTTCCATGACGACGTGACAACGCAGTTTAGGATAAAAGGATCGATGACGAAGCACTTTTATGCACCCTAAATCAGTCGTTGCAAATGTGCCGGAAGAATCTATTAAAAACTAAACAACAAGTCTTTCTTTTTGACACTGATATTGACGTAGATTGATTATAAAAAAAGTTATTTTAGTGTTAAAAATAACTTTAATTAATTATACAAATATTATGGAGAGTGGAAGTTTTGATTGTTTGTTTGTATTGAATAGGCTCCGAAACTACTGGACTGATTTAAAAAATTCTTTCACCAATAGAAAGCTACTTTATCAGCGAGTAACATAGGTTATATTTTTTCCCCGTATTCCTACGGAAACGGGAACTAAGCGGGTGAAACCGCGAGGCGCTGCTTTGGTATAATAAATGTTGAAATTCTTAATACATATTATATTTATGGAACACAAATGTCTTATTGCTGTAATTTTTCCGGTATTCCGTTCGGAATCTGCGATTAGATTATGATTCTACGATTAACTCTAAATAAAACATTGATGAGATTTACTTCGCAGCCTTAGGAACTAAATTTGATGCTAATCTATATATGTAAAAGTAGAAGTTCCCACTGATATAGACGCACACACACCCGTAGCCGCTAGTTAAATATGTATATGTCGGAGAATTATCTTTGTCTCAATACTGATGGCCATATTATTCAGGAGACGGGCTTATCTCCAGAAAAGCCTTTCTCTTCCCGTATATGGTGGGCATTCAGGAAAGCGATACGACATTAGGTTTTCAATAATATTTTTACTCGCACGATACTTCTTTACAACGATAACAGTCACACTAGGGCTTGTTGCAAATGGATTTTATTCTTGCAAGACATCTTCACGCCATCACAGCTCCAGCAAAGAACCACGTCAAGTCGAATTGACAGCTGTTCAAACCGCCGCCGCGGCGTCTTGCCGGCCAGCTCCGCGCCGATATATAGATTGCGGATAAATATTCATAATTACTGTAATATGCAAATATATTTTTGTGCATGAATTCAGAATTTTCGACGAAAGGAAGCGTACTCAATCTTTGCACCAAGTTCAATAATTGCAAATACCTGTCTTATTTGTAATTAGCTTCAATGATAAATATGTGTGATGTTATCTAGTGTTAATTTATTAACTAAATTATGTAATAGCTAAACAAATATTAAATTCATTTGTAAACTGTACCTAATGTACATTACAGTCTTGCGGCATGTTGTTAAACTATTGGTTGCTTTTGCAGCCAAACTGCCAAAAGAAATTACATTTATACAAATAAATAATAAATTATATAAACAAAAGATTCGTGAAGTCCCATTGTATGAAAGCGGTTTATTCGAATGCATTGAGTATGATCAAAACGCATTCGCATTCCGCAAGCACGGCCCGGAGTCCCGGACTCTCGAGGCTCAACCCACCATGCAATTCAGATGAACAACCATTTTAAATTCCGTATACATAGCGCTCAATTCGGCGTCGTCAATACGAGTGCTCGCCAATGTTTCCAATTTGCTAGATTGTACCGAATTTGAACGTCGGCGGTGCAAAGATAAATAGAACAAATTGTTTCGCGATTTCCATACGTATTCCTTGGACCCAGAAGTGAGCATGCATTTGAATTTAAACTCTTAGTGTCAGTCATTAGGGACAATCTTGTTTGTCTTTGATCATCCCTTCCGTCGGAGTTTCAAGTTGATTGTCAAACAAATTTTAATATCTCTTTGTTTTAGTGATTTATTTCTTTGAAATGTCTTCGGTTTTGAGGAGATACTTTGATAAATTGTTCTGAAACTAAGCTCTGTTGGTTTATGGTTTCTGCGGAATTTAACTTTACTTGCGTTATTGCTACTTTGTTTTATATTTTTGGTTGTTATTGGCAGGCAAAAGATGGATGAATGAAGATTTCAAAATTTTTATTTTTTTAAATAATGTAATTTTTAATAATTGGGTTCCGCTTGGACCATTATCCTAGATTTGGTGATTGTTATTCCTTTTTATTAAGTAATATAAATATTTATAGTAAGGGGCCGTTCAAGTATTACGTAAGCACTATGGGGGACGGGGGGGGTCTTTGCTTTGCTTATTTTGGATGACATGGGGGGTAGGGGAGTCTAGATGATGATTACGTCATCGGTTGTTATTTACTTTTTTACACGATTGGCAACCCTCACATTGTCTTTGCTTGAATAAAATTATATTTATAACATTATAATTATAATATAAAAAAAATACATTAATTGAAAAATGTTTACGTAAGCATGGGGGGAGGGGTAAGAGCTATGCTTACTTTTGCTGACAAGGGGGATGGGGGGGTAAATAATTGTAATAAATCTGCTTACGTAATACTTGAACGGCCCCTAAGCGCATTAAATATATTTAATATGCTTCTTATTTAAACTAAGACAAATCTGTAAAGTAGTTTCTTGAACAATTTGACTGCTCAGTGAAATATAAAAAAACTTCCTTTTTGCGTAAAATGTACATAGATAAACGTCAAATAATATTAAGCCCGAGTGCCTCGAGGCAAAGTAGGTTAATTACTAATGACTTTAATTGACAATCAGGGGAACAAGAGACGAGTAATTAAGTTGCAAATTACTTCGATAGCAGTCAAATCTGCTGAAGAAAACATATAACTTTGATATCGAGTACACTTACGAATGAGTCCAGTTACGGATTTAATGGAGCTCTGAAACTCTCGTCTTTCAAGATGATACATCAGCTTATCTCCTTTTGCAGCATGTATAATATATTTAGAAATAAGTATAGCCTTAATACGATTGAAAATATATTTCTAGACTTACATATTATGTAAAAAAATATTAATTTAAAGTTATCAATGCATACCAGTGAACATCATCAATATTTATTTGATTATGTCAGATAGAAAAAAAAATTATATAAAAGCAAATTTTGATGAATATATCCCATACATACATACATAACATCACGCCCATAATCCCCCAAGGGGTAGGCAGAGTCAAAAAGGCAGCAGGTTCCTTTAACCACAATCAGCCAGAAACAAAACTGGGCTGGGTTAGATGTTATATAGCACATGACTATGGCAAATATACTATATCACATAACTAACAGTATGAGAAAGTTGGAAATGGAGTTAACTTTCTTGTATCTAGTACTAAATGTTCCCAAATAACGTTTTATCACTTAACAGATTACCTCATAAAGTTGCGATTAACGCGTTAATACTCGATTTCTTTTAGCCAAAATCGCAAGTAAGTTACCCACAGCCACCATAATTCCTGATATTCACGTATATTTATAGGTGAATAATATAAGGTTACGCCTCCAAAACCCGTATGTTTCACAGCCTCTGAACCATCGGGAAGGAAGTTACGATCCCGTAAGTTATTACCAGCCGATACCGCAGACTACGATATTGTTTACTAGGGCGGCAACAAAAATGCTCTTAGGTGTCACACCTGATCGGGTGGGGGAGAAAAATTGTTTCACTTTTGGAAATTAAAGCCGTATGCCATAGGTTCCCAACCTTTTTTGGATTACTCATATGAAAATAAAGTTCCATCGCCCCTCTTTAAATAATATACCAATTTCATATGTCTGTCCATTTTCAAACAATAATCACAAATTAATTTAATTATCTTTCTGACATCGGCCGTGACTAGGGATAAACATGTTAGATGGTTAAATACAATATTTGTTCGTGAAAATAGATGCATTTCAGATAATTTCATTATAATACATTTCTAATTAAGTAAGTAGGTATGCCACGACCGTGCCCTTAGCTGTCATAACGCCCCCCGATTTCCTTTTGGGCCCGCCATTGCCCCCGTATAAATCTCCAACGCCCATTAGGGGGCGCTACCGCCCCTATTGGAAACCTATGGCGTATGCCAATCCTCGTGTGAAGAGAACGCTTAGTAAAACGATAAGAGGTTCTTGGGGTGCCCCTTGGAAACGTATCTAGAAACGGAGATAAATTCATTCTTATTGTGCATACACAAATATACTTATCAATCATTTGTATGATAATTGCTTAGAATAATATGGCTATAAATAACTATACACTTTTAATGCAATATTTATTTAATTGTAAGCTACTGCTTAATTATGAATTATTTTTATAAGGTCTCGATTCCATTTAACAAATGAAATAATACAGTTTCCTTTGCAAGAAAACATAGTGCATTATTGGTTGTATGCCAAACTTTTGAATAAGTTACATTGTTAATTAACAATATCACAATTCGTTCTGGAACATATAATAAATCGAAACTAATCATCTCATGAAAATATGAACCTATCAATGTCACGGCTATTCTCAGATAGAATAGATATAGAAAATACCTACACAATAGGTAAGAAAATTAAAACCTATTCCATATTGGCATTCCGACGCAGTCGACGTTAAAGCAAAACTCGCCGGGCCATGTATTAGAATTTATACAACGGGTCGATTGGATATGTCTCAAGACTTAAATGGATATTACAGAAGATCGATCCATTACCCATACCCCGGTTGGAGAGGCCGATGAACTGGAAACGTAGGGGATAATAATGCGCACGAAAGCGATGCGTTTGAAGTGTAGACGAGCGGTGAAATAACTAGGAAGGTACCAGCGAAGGTAGGGCATGAGAATTGATGCTAGTGCCAGACCCTGATGGGACACCACACCAAGTTTGGGTACATCGGCACTGTCATAGAATTCGTACCATAGTGACGGAATTCTGATAATCTTAATATATATAAATTACTCGTCAGGTTGTTTGTCCGCGATGGATTTCGAAACTACTTATCCGATTTTAATCAAATTTGCACACCGTGTGCAGTTTGATCCAACTTGAAAGATAGAATAGATTACACATCAATTTATTGAACTTGATTATGTATCATTGACTGTTAGGTGGAACGAAGTTCGCCGGGTCAGCTATAACACTATAAACTAACAGCTAAACATATTTTTCATCTTTCGTCTCTTAGAATTAAAGTAAAAAATGTTTAACGATTTTTATGTCTGACCGTAATATCAATTCATAGTTAATAAGAATAGCAAATATTTTTCCAAGGAAATCAAAAAGTAACTGTGATTCGATTGTTAAAAACGTGATAAGAAAAAAATATGCAAATTTAAAATATCAATTATTACATCAAACTTACACGCAGATTTTTTTTCTTATCACGTTTTTAACAATCGAAGTAAATGCTTGGTTATTTTGTATTTTTTTTATGGTCGATGCTCAATTTTATTGCATATATTATCTATTTTATAGTAGATTGAAATTGCCGAAATATCACAGTAGCTGAAAAAATATCTATGACAAACCGACCGTGAGCAATTGAAATATTCAATCGTATATCTCCATCGTAAGATCGGTATAAGAATTCATGTGAGCGACCCTTCAAATGACAAATTTCAACTGCGAAGTATAGTTACGTACCGCCCTTATAAAAGCTTTCATGTTCTTACATTCGGAATTAAACGGATTGTAGCAATATCGACGACGTTTATTGCTTGCTGCCTTTGAAACGAAAGAGTGAAAGAAAGAAAATTAATTGTCATTATTCCGCACTTGTAAGAATTTCACAAGCAATAAACCGGAGAAGTTAGAGTCCCTTTGGATGTTTATAGACTTGAATATAATGGTATTGTTTTTCTTCGATAAATTTTATTGTTTGTAAATAAATTCTTTTGTTTATCCTTTCTTTTCGATAGTCGATTTTTTTCGTTGATCTAAAACCTTTTGACCACGTTCTATTTAAGATTTTGTCAATATTTTACACCACACCAATTCTATAGTTAATATGTTGAAAATAGAGTGAAATTAATATCTTTTAATCCAAGTAGGTATGTCTAAGAATGCACAGAATAATAAAATTTAAGTAGAAATGTCTCGCGTTCACATTTCCTTGTTTTTAATGTTGGCCTAAAACTAAACCTATGTGGACAAGTAAGTGTACGTAAAACAAGCCAATATAATAGTAAGATCTGATTAAATTAGTTAAACTAAGCGTCATTCGTCAAAGGGACATCCAGTAACAAAAGACCCAATAAAAACATTCAAAGCCACAAAGCGTTAAGCTGGATTTATTCTTTCTCGTTACTCTAATGCCTTGGAACTACCCTTGCAATCTGAGACGCGGAACTACGATTTTCAGTTTTGTAGTTCCGTTTACAATATTAGCTTATGTAGATATTTTACGTCAATATTAGTGCAAGCAATAGGAATGATAAAAGACAGTTCAATTAGTGATAGAATTAGTATCTGTCTATACTATTTATATGTATATAACTAATACATCCTTAGGTAAAAACTTATTTAAAATCTAAATAATTTATTGAGCTCACACAACTTTTCTTGCACAATTCATTCCTTAATTGCTTTGAAAATATTTAATTATACAAAGCTGAATAATCACGCCTTAGTATTTTTATACAAATTCTATAGAAGCATCGGTGACAACTATTTACACATACAAATGCATATATGGTTGTGAATAGATTAATGCTTTTCAGACGCTTTAAAACGAAGGCAGTTGCCTATTTTATTAATTATTAAACGTTTAAACCTATCGGCGTTTATTTTTTTTTTAATTTATTCAAATTTTAACGCCTTTATTTTCTTTTAACAAACGGCCTTTTACCATTATTTATAGTTATTCAGTTCAAACGGTGCGCGGGTGCAATGCCGTTACTAACAGTTAAATGTAAGTTATCAAAGTAAAGTCCCTTATTCGTTGATAGTTAATAGCTTTTACCTATTGCTTTATTGTATACTAGCTGTGCCAGCGGTGTCACCCGCGTTTATGGTTAATATTATAAAGACTATTTCCGTCATACATGATTTCTATGTAAGTTTAACCATTAAGGCTGCACACGCGACGGAAGCTTAAAAAATGGAGTAACTGCTCCCGTTTTCCCAACATTTCCCTTCACTACTCTGCTCCTATTGGTTGTAGCGTGATGAAAAGTATACTATAACCTGCCCAGGAATATGAAGAATAATTGTACCAAGTTTCGTTAAAATCCGTCGAGTAGTTTTTGTTTCTATAAGGAACATACAGACAGACAGACAGACAAAAATTTTACTGATTGCATTTTTGGCATCAGTATCGATCACTAATCACCCCCTGATAGTTATTTTGAAAATATATTTCATGTACAGAATTGACCACTCTACAGATTTATTATAAGTATAGATTATTACAAACGTTACATTTATGTAATTCGATACTACATCGAATCAAGCTCAGCCAAATATATTTTGTTCAGTGTCTTGATATTTATACTTATACACATTATTATTTGACAAAGGTAATTTAAGTTATTCGGTTAATTTAGTATTTAAGTAACCTCTATTGTCCAATTTTCAATGTAAGGTTTATTTAATTTACACGTAGAAAAATAAACATTAGTGATATGTAACTGATGATTTTACGAATGGACTGCTCTTTACTCGAACAAGTCATTCGGAGTTGCCTGGTCAATTCGTGCTTTACTTGTACATTTCCTTTATAGCCTTCTTATTGCCATAGCTGGGAAAGAGAATGTGCGATGAATCGGTTTACGAGTGCTCGTTATTACACTCAGACATATCTAGGCCATTCCTTGCCGAGCTAACTTGCGCGTGCCGTGACTTATCTGAGCCCTAAAAGTGCTGTACAGACTCTCCAGCGGCTTGGCCTGCAGCCAGAGCCACGATTGTTGCTTCTGTGCCCGTTTTATTGCTTAGCTTAAGCGATTCACGACAGTCGGTCGCGTTGATAGTTTTATTGGTGACTTGTTACTTGAGTTGGAAGATTTATCTTTACGAGCGAATCGATTGAAGTTTTTTATGTGGACTCGATCAAACTGTAAGTCGGTTTTATTAGGAGTGTCTGGGGATACTTTTGCTGTTGTAATTTTTTGTCTATCAGATTCAAATGAAAGGGTTAACTTTTTTAGTAATGTATTACTTGGTGTACTTTACTGCATATAGACATATGTTTTCTGTATTAAGGCCAACCATGTAATATCATATATATATATATACCCTATAAACCTAGATTAGGTGTATATTTTTGCTCCAACTGCTTTTATTGATTCCGTATTTTATAAGAACGTTTATTAGGCCCTGGTTCATGTAATTTAGGAAATATCAGGGATAATCTGGTATGGGTTATTAATATTGATAAAACGGTACTTACCGAATCAAAATAATGATAAGAGAATCATTCGGTAACCAAATCATATAGGTAAAACAGTATGGAAATAAACCGGTAGTAGGTATAACGTTCGCATCGTAAGTTTGAGCGGGAAATTCCCGTTTTATTCTGTGGCTGCACCGCGCTAGCTCGGATCGCGGTCTACTATTTTCATCTCTATTTCACGTTAATGTTTGCATTGTATATTATAACGAATAATTCGAAACAAAAAACCTAATTATGTTCATAGTTGAAGAAGCCAGTCTTATAAAAAAACAAGCATTATCAATAAAAGCAAAGCAACAGTACAGATTCTTCATTTAAAACGATGGCTCACATATTTTGTCTCCGTCTCTTACTTGTTCGTAAAAATTAAAACCGAAATACATGACGTTATATTTCAGTATACAGCTTAATTGGTAACCGTTTTATTTCGGTTTTGGAACCGAAATATAACGGTAACCGATAGATACGGTAACCGTTTCAAATGGTTATCTTTATAAATCGGTTTGGCGAACCCTGGGAAATATACGTCTATCAATTCAAAATAAGATAAACTTTTGCAAACGAAACATTTAATTACTTATCTTTCTCAAAAGTAATCTATTTCAATTTCATAAACTAATTGTGATCTCGATAATAACTGTTGGAAATACAGAACACGTTAATTTAGTTCAATAATTCCAGTCCAAATTGGATTGTGACAACGGCTTGTCAGCTATCAAGGGACTAACAAAACATCTCGCAGATAGTAAAGGGTCTCTTTATTATAGATCTTAGTTAATTGATAATCAAATTAATTAAACCTAGGTATGTCTATACCAAGAAAGGTTCTCGAATTCTCTGTCTTCCCTGTTTCTGTTACATTCCTGTTTGTATGTAATTGTATATACATAACATTACGCCCATAATCCCCGAAAGGGTAGGCAGAGTCAAAGGAGCAGCTGCAGGCCTCTTGATCACATTCAGGCAATAATAAAACTAGGCTGGGTTAAATGGAAAATTTGTAAAAAGGTGGTGACAAGTGTCTAACTTGTCGCTTACACAATCACATACCCAAAACCCGATATACCATTATACCTACGACATGCCAGGCAAGAACCACAGTTGGCACTGTATTCTTTTAAGTCTCAGACCAACATGGAACAATGGGCTGGGTTAAATGGAAAATTGTATAGTAAACAATATAATGATGTAATTAACAAGCTTTTGTCAATCCACTTCCTGTTCTTGTATAGAATCCGGTCTTTTGAGTAATGGTTAGATTTCTTAAGCTAATTATATTCCGTTTCTTATAATTAGTATTATGACAAAGTGGTGTTTCTTACACGTTTATGATCAAAGTTAACTTTTCTTAATACATATACAATACATACTTTATACACAAATATGTCTTAGCCTTTTTTTTTTTAACCGTCCCGCTGAAACCGAGAGGGGAATCAGCAGGATGTGTCGGACTTCCAAAGCCCTCAAGATTATTAGAGGACCCTGCTCCGCCTAAGGTGGTGGGCGGGGTATACCGACTAAACCCCTGGGATGTACCGTTCACGCCTTTATATAAGACGTCCACGGGATCGCGCATCGCTAAACCACCGTAAAAATATGCCTTAGCCCGCCTATCAAGTATAGCTAACCATAACTAACTAAACGCCACTTCCTTTTTCATACATATTTTACAATAAACTTTAAGCGATAAAATTCAAGCACAACACTGTATAAAGAGATCTGAGAACACCGATATAGCGGAATAACACTCAGAATACTGGTATAAATGTTTTATTGACATGGGTCCGCATACTTCATATGACATGGCGTCTGAATAATCGCCAATTTTCCCTTTTTAACAACGGTAAAATATGTACGCGAGGCACTGCATAAATCGTCTGCGAAAGACGCAAAGGCTTATGATGACGACTTTTGCGCCCATTACCAAGGGACACCCTCATACACGCGTCATCTCTTTTCGTCTTGTTGGTCCTTTCGCGATAGACCAAAAACCCTAAGCAAATTTTCCAAGGAAGTAATATTGTGGTAGTTTAAGCGATGCATCGAAAATGTAGGCTACGGTTATTTCAACATTAAATCATTATTGTATATTGCTCAGGTAGGTTAGGATCAACAAAGTTTTAGATTAAATGATCTGAAACTTTAGAAAGCATTAAGAACTATAAATCAATAACAATACTAACTCACAATATGAGCTTTATTAAAATGTTTTATTTATAAACGTTTAATAAAAAAAAAAAAAAAAAATCAGTCGAATTGAGAACCTCCTCCTTTTCTTTTAAGGCGGTTAAAAATAGTAATAATATAGTTTAGTTAATAAGCAATTTAATCGAAAAAATTACAAATAACTTTTGAGTCAGTTGTCTAAGAACTTTTTTTTTTAATGAACAACGTTTCATGCATCAAATTAAAACCTGCAGCAATTTTCAACGGGTTCCCGGACTATAACAAGTCCCCTCCTGCACCGTAGAATAAGTACCCTCACAGAGTAATAAAGGACAGTGAAATGGCCAATGCTATTTTATGGAGACTGACATCCTTGAACCACTTTCCAAAGACGAAGAAAAACAAGTTTCCCGATAACATTAATTCAATGGTGTCCTCAGTTCCATTCCCGGTTATTTTGAAGTTAGTCGAGTAATTTAAATGAAAGATCGCTATACAAAATGGGTTTCAATTGCTGCTTGCTTAGAAATGGACGGTGAAATAACGCTGCAAGTATCTGATGCTCCAGCGAGTTAGACTCATAATTTTTACGTTGAAAGTTTCCCTATAAAACTGTTTATATCTGAATTCATCGTAAGACTAGCCAAGAATTATAGTTGCTGATGCAGCCGGATTTAAACTTAAGTTAATCATACTGAACAACTAGCTTCTGCCCGCGGCGTTACTCGCGCGGTACATCTATGAAACATAGCTTTTGTGTTATTATAATGTATAAGTTATACTAGTGTAAAGTTTCATTTAAATCCATGCAAGTACTTTTTGCGTGAATCAGTAATAAACATCCGCAATTCCATCTATATATCCATACAAACTTTCGCGTTTAAAATATTTGTAAGATATTTTTTTTATATTACTGATGACACGATAATAAAATTAAATAACCAATAATACCCCACCCGATAAGAAGCATGGCTCTTACACAACCACCATATTATTAACGTACCGCTTTAAGTTACCTTATTTGAAAGACTACATATAATATTAGTGTATCCTATATTCCAGAGGTGAAAATAAATAAATCGCAGAACATTGATCATTAGTGGCCAGACGAACTCAAAATAGAATGTACAAAAATAATGAAAACACGTGAGCTGAGTGATCCTAAAAGGTCCCACGGTTATCTCCTCATTGTGAGGTTTGTGTCGCGCTCGTAAAGGCTTTTAGAAGCATTTGCTCTATAAATAGGTGTAGTGATACTCGATGTTTGAGCATGTATTACGACTTTGGCATTTAATTTAGGAGTTGTGAACCCTGTATTCCAGGATTTGATATTTTTTTTTTTGCCTGAAATTTTTGGGGAGGGTCGGTGGGGGGTTGACATATTCTAAAGAAGAATAAGCTCTATAAACTACATCCAGCTAGTGATCGATTAAGGTTAGATAGAAAAATACATAATCACAAAATATAAAAAAATAGTAGCATCTAAAATGTGCAAAAGTTGCAATTATTTGGCTTAAAAAACATGTTATTTTATTACTGCGAGTTGAACCCAGAATCATTGAAATATTGTTCTCCTTTATTAACACGTTTTAAATTAAATGGAGTATTCATACGAATCACATCATATTCATTCAACGTCATGTACAGACGATATAGTTATTTGACTCGAAATATAAAGGAAATTGAGAAACTACGCACATGTGCCTTCAAACGTGATAACCATTACATTATACTTTTTATTGGACTTGGTAACTCCTTGAACGGTACATACAAGAGAATATCGGGCTTGCTCCCATAATATTTACATAGGTGCCTTCAACCTCCACACCCCATTAATATTGTTCAGATGACTTCGTATCGTGAAGCCAGAAGGATAAAGATGAGATTGCTGTGAAGGTGTGCGTTGATGGAACGAAATTTTTCAGACAATTGTACTGAGCTGGCGAATTTATTTCATCACTTTGTTTTGTAGTGAATTCATACATTGCAGTAGTGTATCGGTGTCTTGGCTGCTTATTATTGCAATTTGTTCAGTCTGCGGGAGTGGGGAGGTCGGGGAGGGAGTCGTTGCTTATAAAGACACAGCATGTGGTACGGCGTATGAGACTAGTATGCTAGAACTGTTTAATTGCAATATCGCTACCTGCGTTATTACTTACTAGCTTCTGCCCGCGGCTTGGCTCTCTTGGTACATCTATAAAACATAGCCTATATGTTTTTCGGGTGTATAAACTATATTATTCTAAAGTTTCATTAAAATCCATATAGTAGTGAAAGAGTAACAAACCTCCATCCATCCATCCAAACAAACATTTGCGTTTACAATATTAGTTAATACTAGTTAGTCATTCGAGAATTTAGTCGTTTGTTGAATTAAATTTATATTAATTATTTGAAATTATTGTTATAAATTGAAATTACAAACTAATTCCAAAGTCGGATGTTATAAGTAATGAATACCTTTACATTGATCAGTAATGAAACATTAATGATAAACATTTTCCAGTGACATAAAAAGTCTTGAATCTAATATTAGATAATGAAAATACTTCATTTAAAGCAATCAAAATTACCAACCTTGCTTGATTTGATGTAGCAACTTTTATAAATCGGCCTGAAACGCTAAAATTTTCAATATTTTAGGAATTCTTTATTAAATGTACCAAGTGCTATGCCGGATTCTTCTCGGTAAATACAACATTCCGAACCGGTGGTAGAATCATATAGCTGTGGCTTTACCTGTTTTTGACGATTTATAAGTGTTTCCTTGAAACCTATATAAATAAAGAATATTTTGACTTTGACTTTGACTTTGTTACCACCATTTTTGCCGCAACTAACTAAAGTTAGGAGTCTCTAAATAAACCGCCCTATTTATTTAATGCGATGAACTGAGAACTATGCAGAAGATACAAATAAGAAACTAAGCGAACTTGGTCGACGCAAAACTCAAGGAATTTCTTATTAGCCGAGTTTGTTTCGAGGGGAGACTTCGGGATTTGGTTAATACTTTTTCTTGCCACTTATTTTAACTACGTGCTGTAATAAAAAATATTTCGTTGCGCTAACTTGAAATTACCTATCCTTTGATATAATTCGACTAAGGCAACTTTGGTTTCCATTAAATCATAACAAGACTTGTGTTTATGTTTTTACCTTATAATTTTTTTTTTGTAATTATAATCGTACGTGTTCCAAAAGCTCAGACATCGAAAGTATGTCTTAATTAAACATCTTGCACAGCAAAATATTAGGTTGTTATTTATTTTAATTATATACATACATAAATCACGCCCATAATTCCCGAAGGGGTAGGCAGTTGATTGGAGCAAAATGGTTCCACCTGAGTAATGTAATTATTTTAACAGCCGTTTATATAAGTCTATATCGTATCAATGAAAGTACGTGATCTCTGCCTACCCCCATGGGAAAAAGGCGTGACATTATGTAAGTATGTATGTATATCGTATCATTTATCTACGTATATTACATAGTAAATATAGCATAACTTAATAAACTTCTTGTAACAAAAATGTTTAAGCACACATTTTCAATTGCGGGCTTAACTAATGAAAAATGAACAGAATAGTCCACAGAAACACGTCATTTTTGTGAAATTATTTGTCAAAGGGCTCATCGCGGATAGCATTTAGCATGTTTGTCAGGCTCCAAAGCTGCAGCTCGGCTAATTTGAAAGCTCGTACGACTAATTTGAATGCGTGGCGACTCGAGTACTTTTGTACACTGCCGAATTGTGTTGCGGAAATTAGCTGGACTAATGAATCAACACTGTAGAATTGAATAACCTTTTTTCATTGTAGCACTCTTGGTTATTTACATACCATCATGCCCGAAATTGTCAAAGGGGTAAACGAAGGTCAAAGAGCAACAAGTTCTATAAAACTCATTTAGCCAAAAATAAGATTAAGATCTATTATCTAACCCAGGTGGGAAATTGTGAAAAGACGGCGGCTAGCTCGTCAACTACATACTTAGTACACCATTATCTCGCCTTTTATGACAAGCTACATGAAACACAGTTTGTTCATTATTACATTAATAACCGACTTCAAAAAAGAAGGAGGTTCTTAATTCAAATAATTTTTTTTTAGATTGCCAGACGTAACATTTTTATTTTAGGTGTCTATATATCGTACTAATATAATTAACGCGCAAAAAGTTTTAGATGGATTTTGATGAAAGTTCACAATAGTATAGCTTATACATTAAAATAACACTAAGTTATGTTTCATTGATGTACCACGCGTGAAAAGCCGCGGGCAGATGCTAGTTTAATATAAAGACGTAGGACACTCTTAAGCTTTCATATTACGACTAGTGCTCTAATTTACATGTACATTAATATATCATCAATTTATCATTAAAGCACCCCACGGTTCCACCCGCGTAATTACCGTTCCCGTGGGAACACGGGGATAAAATATAGCTTATGTTACTCGCCGATAACTTTAGCTACTTAGCTTTCCAATGGTGAAAGAATTTTTCAAATCGGTCCAGTAGTATCGGAGCCTATTCAATTTAATCAAACAAACAAACAATCAAATCTTTATATTATCTTTATATTATTAGTATGATTTTATCGATTTTTTAATGACCTTGTTTGATCTGCCAATCATTTATCACACCTGTTCAAAAAATGCCAGTAAAAGTGCTTTTTAAGCTAAAGTTTATTCAAAAATCTTACATTCTAAACGGCCGCTACACGTTACGCAAATTGCCACGTTGCGTTTTGAGCCGGTAGAATAAAGACATTGTCTTTAAATGCGTGATCCTTGCTCACCTCTACGAGAAAATGGGAATATAATTTTAACATGCAAGGTTTTTCTACGAAAACTACCCATCTCTTTATATAATAAATATTACATGGTTTTAATCATGAATTTATGAGTTATTTGGCTGAATGTGATTGCATTCAGCCAAATCATTTATCAGCTCTTTAAATCTAATGAGGTTATTGCTCATTGGGCTCTGCCTACTCCTTGAAGGATTACAGGCAGGCAGGTGTGATGAATTTATAACTTAAACGCCACTGAGATTGACAATGACCATTAACCTGCAAAGAGACAACTTCGTTTTTGAACAGTCCCCTCTGCATTATTGTCAAAGTCACAAATAAAGCCCGCCCGAATTCATTTCATTAGCGTGATCTTTTTCGAAAAATCGCCGCAGTAATTTGGAAATCCCTTGAAGTGGAAATACATGATTGTACGTAACGTTGAGTGACACCCTTTCACAGTATATCAGTAAATGGCACCGCTTTTGACGCGAGCGAAATAAACCCGCCGGCCGACAATGGGAGTCGAATATTTTTTTTGATACAAAGAGAGACATGTGACGACATTGGGTCTCATTTATCTTAGATAAACACGCCGGTTGGTAAAGGGTTATGTACTCAGTTATGTAGATTGGGAAAACAGGCAGCTTTATCATCTTGTGAGGTTGTGGCAAAAATACACGATCCGCCGTGACCTAAGTTGGTTTTATTCCATTTACATTTATACAGTGTAGCTTTTGGCTTGGTTGCGAAGACGTTTATGTGTGTCTCGCAGCATCTATGAATTTCCCAGGTCATATTGTCTATGTGCTATTTTACATAAAATCTACCTCTATTACCCCATGTTGGTCTTGGACTTAAAAATAATTTGCCAACTGTGTTTCTTGCCTAGCATGTCGTAAAAGGCGACTAATGGTATATGCAATTTTGGGTATGTGGTTGTGTAGGCACTTGTCACTACTACTTCACAATTTTCTTATCTTTGGCTGAATATGGTAAAAGGGGCTTGCTGCCCCTTTGACAAAAAACAGTTCATAATTGTAGATATTTTTTTTCATATAAAAGTAAAAATTTCGTGTATCATCATGTTATTGATTATCCCAGTCTTTCTTAAACGGCCTTTAAATTGCAATACTGAGTGAATAATAAAAATAAGTTATTTGCAACAGGAAACTCACAACTCCCCTATTATTATAATTAAACTCTTTACCAAAGTTATATAACTTGGAAATTACAACCATCATTATGGTTGCTTAATGACTCAAGTTTGGAAGTAATCATTTTGCATTCAGATTTCAAAGAAGGCATTTCTGACTTTGAAATTTTATAGGTGACACCTGAAATAACTTAGTCAGAAGTTGTATCTATTTCTGTAGATATGGAAGGGTAGTTATCTTTTAAGCGTATTTTTGGCCGATATCACAGCATTTTTTTTATTTTTTATCTTTTCACATCTTAATATGCCACTTTTATTGTTTGATTGACTTCTTTTTTCAGTGCTGTATTGTAAATATAATCTTTTATTGTTTAGTTTTCGGTTTAAAGAATCTTTATTTCTCAAAGAACTTACATTGTAGTTCACTTAAAGAGAAATTACAAGTATAATAAAAATGTAACTAAATCGTCCTGCGACAAAGCATGCAGCCACAATAACAAATTTCGGGCAAAATCCGCCAACAATATAGCACCAAACTAACATGGTTTCCTATGAGAAAGTGAACTCACGTACCCATCCACTTACCCACCTACAAAATACACTGCTATCTACTGCTTTTCAACTATTAAAAGTTATTTTATATAAAAAATCCACAATGTGAGGATGATAACTTTAAAAATATCGTCATCCTAACCCTACTTTATCCTGAATAACCATCATTTATCATAGTAAAATTAAAAAATAAATCCCATAGAGATAAAAAAAAAAACTCAAATAAAAAAACCATCAACTTCCCAAACGGATAGGCTCCGGTACTTCTGTCAAAACAAAACAAAAAGATAATAAATGACGCCTTCCTCAATAAAAAGTAAAACCGAAATAAAGCCGAAATTCACAATATCTGAATTTTTAAAGGGCCAATCTTAGCATTATTGCGCCCTTATCTGATACGACTTTTTGGGAAGTCACCCTAATTTCGCAAAATGATGACGCTATGGCGTGGCGTTTCATTATGGCTTATACGTGTTGAGGGACGCATTACGACTTTTTAGTACCTAGTCTTGGATGATAGGCCTAATTTTGAGGCTAAAGCGAATTTGGTATTCATAAAAATAGATATTAGCTACATAAAGTTTTATCTGTTCCTTAGTCACAAAATGTTCTTTTAAAAACTGTGAACTCTAAAATTTTATAAGAATACATTAGTGTTATGGCATATTTTGATAATACCGCAGAACAGTATACCAATCATTAATATTATTTTTTGGTGGTAAAATTAATAAAGTTAGTTACGGATTGCAAAACAATCGGACTGGCCTGTTGGTCGAGTGGTCAGAGACCCTAGCCACGAAACCAAGGGCTGCGGGTTCGAATCCCGTTAGGGGTAAATGTTTCGTGTGATTAACATGGACATATTTCTACTCGAGTCATGGATGTTTATAAAACTATTTAAATATGTCTATTCATTCGCCTAGTATCCATAGTACACGCATAAACTTAGATTAGAATTTATTTAATTTAATTTAATTAACAAAATTAATAAAAAAAAATTAAATTCACTTGATAGGTATGACGATTGTTTATATCTTCCGAAGACGATTGAGTTTAATATTAGTTACTTTACTATGAAGTCAGTCCTTCGAGCCGGATGACGTTTCATACTATTGCTCTGTAGTCAAAATACGGCATAAATAAATTGCGCAGTTGAAAATATATAAAAATTAATTCACATGATATATTAACAAGTCAAGTGCAATAACAGCATGGCAGCGGCTTACATACTGCATACGAAATTGAGGAAAACTGCGGTAAAGTTAATAATCCATTTATGCAGTACGAAGGTAACTGCGAGTTACGATATTTGAGTTCCGCGAGTTGATTTAACCAGGACCTGGTGCCAAGTTTCTTTAAAATTGCAGGTCGTAAAATAATTGAACGCATGTAAAAGGCATAACTAAGTCTTTGTTTTATTAACACGATTAATTTGTAAAAGCTTTGAAGTCAAGTTAATTATATATTGGTTTCTTATATAGTTTCTTCTAAACTATTTTAAATTACTGTTTATATTCATAAAAAAATATCCCATGTGGCTTCATTTATTATTTGAACAAGTGAAAGTAAATCTACATAAATTTATGCATACAATTTATTACGATGTAAAAGTACCGTTGTTATTCTGTAGTGACTGGCTCGATGTCGCATTCGGTAGTGAACCTGCCCCATGCGCCAAGATTTGTGGGTTCCATCTACACCCAGGAAAAACATTCGTATGATAAATACTTGTGTTTGTTCTGTGTCTCGGTGTAAATATCCAATATTTAAGTATATATTTGTAATACCACTGTTGATTCTGATATCCGTAACACAAGTGCTTAGGCTCCTTACCTCGGAGTTTGATCAATGTATGTGATGGAGTCAGATATTTATTTATATTTATTCTGTTCTTAACCAACCCCGAATTGAACAATTACCGCTTTACCCATTATTGTTATAGACAAAACTTTTGTTACTTGGACCATACTCCATATTTAACCTTACACATTCAGTATTGAATTATACATATTGCGCAATTAAATATTAAGTAAATATTTTTAAACAATTTAGTAGATCTTGTGATGCGCAATAATTTATATTGTTCTGTCGTATACATTAATATATCATTTCATGCTATATCAAACATTGTATTAAAAATATGTTCGACTTAGGCCTTAGAATTTAGTTAAAATAAAATTTAAACATTTTTTGAGAGGCTCTGAAGTATATTTGTATTGTTTTGTTTTGGAATTTTTTATATAAATTTTGGTACTCATAGCTAAATATGAAAAAAAAGTACAGGCTCCGTTTGAGTAACGCCTTTTCGTCCCACAGAGTAACCCCAAAGGACATTTTACAATTAAATCTTATTGTTTTAATTCCTTCGTACATACGTAACTTCACGCCCGTAATCACCGAAGGGGTAGGCAGAGTCAAAGGGACAGCAGGCGTCTTTAACCACATTCAGCAAACAAAAACTGGGCTGGGCATGATGGAAAATTGTGAAAACGTAGTGACAAATGGCTAGCTTGTCGCCGACACAATCACGCATCCAAAACCCGATAAACCATTAGTCGCCTTTTACGACATGCTAGGCAAGGAATACAGTTGGCACATTATTTTTAAATCCCAGACTAACATGGGACAACCATATATTCCGAAATATTGATAATACTATAGATACATACATATATTTATATATTATATATTATATGGGTTTAATACTTTATTGGAATGCGATATAGCCATTATCATTGTTTTCCTATAGTTAAATAAAAACTTTAGAGTCAAATCGATTGCATACGGGCTTCTAGGGGAATTAATGTCAATTGATTCTGTTCAGGGAGTTTAATCAACAAAACGCATTCAATTGGTGGAATGCTAGTGGGGTTAACTAACAAATGATAATAGCCACCCACGGTCTGCCCTGAATAGGGTGACCAATATCTTATGCGTGTCCGAGACGTCGGTTTTTTTCTGACTGACTTTAATTTTCGTTTACATAAATACAATAGCATTTTGTTATTGTGTAAAAATATTTTTGTAAATTACAGAGAAATCCTAAATTGTCGCGAGATCACATTGGTTAATGCTTATATTAATTCGTAATATCTTCCGTAATTTTAATTGAAATTCGATAGAAACTTAAATTATATTCAGTTAGGTACAGTCTGTTCTTTATACCTACTCTGGATAATACTTTATGCTATATTATTTGGTACTTGGAGTATGAAAAATATCTTTTTGTGAACTTTTTTTGGGATAGATTCATTTTTACCAAACCACTTGTTTGTGAATGATTGTTTATAGTTTTATTAAATATAACCATTCGGCAGATCCTTAGATCATGATAAGTTAGTATAATAAGTAAATCTTAAACATAGACGGTTTAAGAGTTTTAATCACACACTACTGTCACTACTACTAAAAGACTGTCACACAAAATAACACTAAAACATTCTGATACCCTGGTCACCGTACCCTAGACTTACCTTGGCTTCAGTTCGATTTATTGAACTCTATTTCCTGAGGTCTAAGCCTTTTAATGAAGATTGAACCACTAATGTATTTCATGCCCTTGGGGTGGTAGCATGATTCCGATATCGAAGCTAATGGGTCGTGTAAAAGGCTGCAAATGACTAGGGTTGAAGATAAAATAGAACTTTGTGCCGTGAAAGCCTAGATAAAATACGTGCCTAGATATTATCTTATATATAAAAATGACATGGTGTGTTTGTACTACCACGTCCGAAATGGCTTGATAAATTTTAATGAAATTTACTTAGAGATTATAGGTCGTAAAGTATTTACCTACGACCTATTCTTTACCTATTAAGTAGCTTATGCTCTTGTGTTACGGATAGCAGAATTAATAGTAATATTACAAATATATACTTAAATATTGGATATTAGCACCCAGACACTCAACGAACACAAGTATTCATCATACGATTTTTTGTCCTGAGTGGGGATCGAACCCACAACTCTTGGCGCATGGGACAGGGTCATTACCGAATGCGTCATCGAGCCAGTCGTATTAAGATTCTCATTCTTATTACAAATGAGTTAGCACTATTCTGAAAATTTTAATAATTTATCACGGTTAATTAAATCACACCGCGCTTACTTTTTAATTAACGGCAAATTAATTTTAGCCCCATCGAACCCCGTTTCGAAATCAATTCCCGCGCCACTATCACGTGACACGTGAAACTATCAATGCCTAATTAATGCGCTTGTTTACATTAATTAAAGGCCAAATTGCGCTGAAAACTGTGATGTTCTGGCGCTTGGAGATCCACTGATAAAATATTTTATAATTTAAATTTAATTATCTGTTAAATCATAGTGTTTTATGTCAATTTATGACATTGTATCGTACTTGTATTACTAAATATAGAAAGCGATTTAAGTACTGATTACACCCAGTACAGGTACCTATATGACATCATGGATTTAATCAGCATCGACTTTACACAATTTAGATTGTTTCTGTTTACAACTGTATACGAATTTGAGCAAAGTATTTTTTGTACTTCAAATTTAAGTTGGATTTGAAACGTGGTTCAGACATTCTGTACAATAGATTGCTTAAAATATATAGACAAACCATTTTTCTGTTTACTTTTGACTACATTGCAGTTTTGTGCAATGTACAATAAAACGTAGTAAATTGCAAAACATAAAAGTGAAATATTTAGTTAGCCACTATGGCCCTATGATTTAGTTCTAAGAAATGAAAGAGCGAACTTCTAAATACCGATCTAGTCAAAAACGATGATATAATTGATGAATCCACAAAGTTCGGACACCCAACATTCTCAGAGGGTCAAAGTAATTTAAACAAAAAATAAAACATCCCAGTTGGCCTTAATCACTAAAAAACTTCTTTGTTACACAACTTTTTCTAGACAAATCGCTGGCTTTGTACTAATTGATTTTTTCATAATTTTCCAGGTAAGCCCCAGGAGTTGAACAAAGTGCGTAACTTTGTTCCGACTTGTAAGTATCAGATTGGTGGCGAGTTTCGAATCGTTTTTTCCTTCTTTCATAGTTAAGCGGATATTTTCGAAGACGGTCTGCCGGGCAAGGGGGGATGAACGCTTGTAACTTTTTTCACGTGGCTTGTACAGATGCAGGACAAAATGTTCATTAAATGTGACCTTATACCTGATATTTGATAATTAGGTAAGCTCTGGTAATTGTCAGCAGAAAACTCATGTTTTTGATTGTAATTATTTTACACGCATTGATTAGAACAAACGATATAAGTGAATATTATAATGTAAAATAAAAGTAAGTACTGAAAAATAATAATTCATTAATTATTTTAGCACGTCAAGACATTTGTATGAAGCAATTTTATATTTTTCAGTAAACATTTAATAAATGAACTCTTTTAAAATAATCAGTAATTCACTTAACAACCATTCATTATTTAGAATGAAACATATTTGACCTCATTATTTATGTTAAGTTCTCTATATAAATTTGCTAAAGGTTTGTCGTTATTTATAAAAAATAAGTCTTGTGAGTGATAGTTTTGTTTAGTATTCATCTTAAACATTATGTCTTTTTTCTTCTATTCTAACATAAAGAAAAAGCTCTAAGTAGGAACTAATTTTCTAAACAATGAAATTAAACGACTAGATTGAAAACACATAAACAAGACAACATACATACGCGGTCGTAATAATGTTATGTATACCGTAAATGTTTATATTTTGGTAGGTATTTATTTTATTATGTAGGAATAGTATCACTACTTCAAATTGCTAACAAAATAAAATTGCTAAATCCTATACTACAATGAATTTAATTTTCCAATAAATATTTCAAGGAGATACTGGAGCGCCACTCTCAAAATCGGTTGATAATCAAATTTCAATTTGTTGGAGACGATTCCTCTATTCATCTCGCCCTCTCAGCCAAAATCTCCAGTACAATCGTTTGGGACTGGAATTGCGGACAACTTAGAGATTTAATTTTGAAATAAGCCGCTAACCCAAATGCCAAAAAAAATAAACATAGAAATGTAAAATATTAAATTAATTAAAATACAAGCCTAGTACTTTTTATGGTCTTAAAATTAAGTTCCGTACCTAATTAGCGACCGGTTTGACTATAATCCTAGATTTAGTTCTAAATAAGATGAAACGTTGCTTTGTTGCTTTAACGTGTATGTATATATTAATAATTGTTTAAATTTAGGTATAGTTCTCATTGTGGCTGGCTCTCACAAATCTTCCTGGAGATAGTAATCTGATTGATCTGACTGTCAAATCGTCCAAACTTTGAGGTACATATGTTGAGAGCTTACGCAATCCATCTAGTCATTTAATATTTATTTTCCCTACACCTGAAGCAAATAACATCTCAGTAACCCTAGTTAGCTACGAACATTAGTCGTATCTTCTTTCCCATTACTTTATGATATTATACTGTCGTGCTTATATTATGAGTATGAAGGTTTGACGAGGTTTGAATATTTATAGCTCAATCACGCATGAACTATACGAATTTAGATGAAATTTAGGATACAAATCGTTGACCTGGTTACTTTTTTGCTATAAAAATAATATTTCACGATAAAATACCTTTATGAGCATTAGTTTTTTTCCCATGTTGGTCTGGGACTTACAAATAATGTGCCAACTGTGTTTCTTGCCTAGCATGTCGTAAAAGACGACTAATGGTATATCGGGTTTAGGTATGTGATTGTGTAGGCGACAAGTTAGCCACTTGTCCCTACCTTTTCACAATTTTCTATCTAACCCAGCCCATTGTCCCATGTTGGTCTGGGACTTTAAAAAAAAATTCCAACTGTGTTTCTTGCCTAGCAGATCATAAAAGGTGACTAATCAAATAGTACTCGTATATCAAGGTTTTGGGTATGTGGTTGTGTAGGCGACAAGCAAGCCATTTGTTACTATTTTTTTTACAATTTTTCATTTAACCTAGCCCAGTTTTATTGTTGGCTGAATTTGGTTAAAGGGGCCTGCTGCCCCTTTGACTCTGCCTACTTTGATTATGGGCGTGATGTTATGTATATTATGTAGTTTTAGGAAAGGGAACCCAGTAGATTCGTATGCAAATACGACACTCCACCCATAAAATATCTTACTTGCCATTAAATTGGCAATTACACTTGCTATATATTACATTTGTAATTACATTTGTTTCAATAGAGATATTTATATTTTTGTTGAAATAAATGTAATTACAAATGGGATATATCTTAATAAAACTTGCACATTCAACTTAATGTAGCAGGCTTCTCGTTTCACATCCTAGACTTTATAAAATCATTAATTCTTTTTTAGGGCTTAGCATTAAGTTATTTAATAAGTTACCAGATAGTGTAATTCGAATGCCCGTTCATTCATTCAAATCACATATGAAACCTTTCTCATGAAAAAGGCGCCTACTATAGAATTAAGGCGACGTTTCTTGCCGGTTCTTCTCGGTGGAATCAACGTTCCGAACCGGCGGTAGAATCACTCTTTTGTATTATTATGACAATTCATAAGTGCTTTTCTGGAGCCTACATGAATAAAGATATTTCAATAGATGTGTAGATAACCAAGATCACATTTCTATGTCTGAGTCTATGAGTCAGAAAAGTCAAATGAAGAGTCGTTTCAATGTCAGACTTTCTGAAATCGAGATCATGGTCTAAGCAGACCCCGACTAAGGGACATAGCACTATGAAGAAGGCGACAATGAGTGTTCAGAGACCCAGGCCACGAAACCAAGGGTCGCGGGTTCAAATCCCGCTAGAGGCAAATGTTTCGTGTGATTTACATGGATATTTGTACTCGAGTAATGGATGTTTATAAACGCATTTAAGTATGTCTATCCGTTCACCTAGTATCCATAGTAAAAACTTATAAGGTCAGTCAGGAACTAGGAAATTGGTGTGTCAATCTGGAGAATTTGTTATTATTTGTGTATTATTATTAACAATATCACCCATAAAAAAATATCACCAGTAAAAAAAGGCACCCGTAACCAACAAGCGTGTATAAAAGGACTTATGAATGTAGAAGAAGCGAAAGTTGTGTGTCAGGATCGTAGCAAATGTAAGGATATGACCTCTGCCTACCCACATGGGAAAAAGCGTGAAAGTGTGTATGTATACATGTAGTGTATACGTGTAGTGTGTATGTAACAATATCACGGATGTACAACTTCTATTGAATTATTATTTAGTTTTCTACGATCGCCACTCAGCACAATCTGTGGCTGAGTGGCGTGTTTTGGGAGAGGCCTATGTCCAGCAGTGGACGACGATAGGCTCATGATTTCTACGATCAGCTATAAATCGCTTTGACACTAGCCACCTCACAAAATATGGGATCTGTGCTGGCAACCCTTGCGTAACTACGGACCACAATACCGGAGCTAATCTAATCGTCATGCGATTTTCGCCGCGCTTAGCCGTAACAATAAGGGTGAGTTCATGTTAGAAGCGGATATTAGTTTCGAGAATATATCTGAACTAACATGCGTATGAAAAAAAAAACTTTACAAAAAAAATTATAACAGGGTACAGCTAGTTAACCTTAAACAAGGGTAAAACGTGCGGGCACAGCTAATGTTAAAAAAACCCCGCAAAAAATGTTTATATGTTTTTTTTTTAGTTTGGCTGGCACCGACTCCAAAACTAACTGATTATTGTAAATATTTAAATACGTGTTAAAGATTAATACTTTCATCGAAGCAGTCGAAATAATTTATTTTATACTTTTTAGTGTTTGGACATTTAAATAGCTATTAAGGCAGTTTTTACTTATGTTTTTTATAAACATTTTTTGCGGAGTTTTTTGAAGTCGGTTTTTATTTTGTTAAAATTTAACTTATTTGTTACTTTTTAGTGAAATTTATTAATAGGTAGGTAGACCAAATCAAAACGAGCTGCTTTAATGAGACAGTGCCGGTCTTATGAGACTAAAGACGAAAAGGTATAATGAGCCTTTAATGTTTAAAGTATTACTTAAAACTACTAATCTTCAAAGAGTTATACCTTTCATCATCAGCTAAGCAACATAACATGATGAGTACGAGACGCAAATACTGGAATCGTTTTAGAAAAAATAAATAAAACACTTAACATGTCGTTAAAATTTAAGAGTGGCCCTCGTTTTCATGGAATCCCATCACTAGACCAAGACTTGGTGAAATTGAGACTATCTCGAGAATAACACTCAATATGGCCCTATAATGTTGAAAGAATTATCCACGAACTCCTAATCGTTAAGGAGGTAACTCCTTACCTTCCATCATCAGCTCAGCATGAGATTATGAATACCAGAGGTAAATACTTGAATTGTTTTAGAAAATAACTAAAAAAGATTGTACGCGCCTATAATACTTGAGGGTTTCCCTCGATTTGCCTAAGATTCCTTCATCAGATCCAGATGTGGTACCAATAGGACCAACTCCAGGATATACCCTTTTGAATAAAAAAAAGAACTCTAAAAATCGTCTAACAATTCTCGAAGATATCAATATTTAAAGAATCATAAACTAATTCCTAATCGTTAAGGATTTGTACCTTCCATCATCAGCTCACCAACATAAGATGATAAGTACCATGCGTAAATACTTGAACAATCTTAGAAAATGCCTAAAACACATTGTACGTGCCTATAAAGTTTGAGGGTTGCCCTCGATTTTCCTGGGATCCCTTCATCAGATCCTGACTTGGTGGCAATGGGACCAACTCGGGAGTAAACCCCTTCGATTAAAAAAAAAATTTGGAAATCGGTTAACAATTCTCAGAGATAACGAGTAACATACATACAAAAAAAAAAAAAAAAAAAAATTCAGTCGAATTGAGAACCTCCTCCTTTTTTTTGAAGTCGGTTAAAAATAAAAATATTTTTTGGCTTTCATCCAGTCCATGCCAGCCATTTTTCTCTCATTCTTCGCTACGCTACGGTTACTTTCAAATCTTAACGCAAACACGAATCAGTGTATCTACGAAATCTGGGCTGAACAATAATATTCGTTCGAGTTCATTCATTCTATTGAGCAAATTTACGCCAAATTTTGTGCAGAGCGTAATATTTTAAAAAAAAATTTAATTCCGCTGATTTTTTTTACCTAAAATAAGCCTTTTATTAGCAAAGGTATGCGACCCTTCGCCCATTTTTTAAGTTAGGCTTACGCTGCGCAGGCACCGCCCACACAAAAAACGCCGATACAAACCGTAATTCTGTAGTTACTTCGTCAGCTTAGTTGAATTTGGGACATCGAAATACATGCCTGACTTTACGTTGCGTGAAGGCAGCCAATGTCACCTAAAGAAACAACGCTGCGAAAATTCAGGTCTGATTCAATTGTTTGAGACGTGATCTATGTCAATAAATATTTCGATTTCCCTACTCCTTTATGTTTCAATTTTGCCAATAGGGTTTTGGATTGTTAAGTCAACTAAGACGCTTTTTGTTTGCTGTCAAACCGTAAATTTTTCTTTTTTTTATTTTTCTATTAATCATGTGTTTATATGTAGCGTTAAACATTTTACCATATTTTTTTTTATTCTTCGAACAGGTTTTTTACAATTTAATAGTCCTATACATACAGGACTATCGATGAAGGAAGACTTACATACATACATAAGAGAAAGAAGACTTAATAGAAGATTCATGGTGGCTTTTTCTGATAATGTAGGCCTTGAGCCAACCACTTTTTCTAAATTAACTCAATTAATTTTTCACGGAATGTAGTTTAATGTAATTATCGTTACTTGGACCGCCTATCCCTACAGGGATTACAGCTGTGATGGTATGTATGTACGCAGTAAATCGCTCTCGCTCCTGCCGTTCTGCTGTTCGCTTGCGGAACCATATCGAACTTACGCAAGGGCCCAAGATGTCGCCATAACGCAATAATTGTATGTAAGACATACGTTATCAGATTTACGAAGGTCGCATCTCTCAAGGATGGGAGAGGATTCAATAGCCTGTGTATATCGAATTATGAGAGCGTTCACGTTGCGCCGATCGTTGTTGTGTTGGCTAAGTGGATTATGTTTTATTAGGTACGCATGTACTTACACTATTGCTCTGTCTATAATAAATGAGCTCTCATTATCTCCTGAGAGTTTATTATTTATTCACTCTAATGAAACTGTCTAATAAACGTGTCCTTCAGATATAGAATTAGCGGATAAACACAGTTAAATATGTAGAAACAACGATAATTCCAGCCTAAATATATTCACTGACAATTTCTACAAGGTCCATAAGAGCATAATATGTGCCTACTACATAAGTATTCTACACAGAGAACTCAACAATTCGTTAAAGTACCTAAAAAGTAAATGGTTCAATTTAGGATAAAATGTTGTCAAAAATATTGATTGAACCTTCGTTAGGACTATTTACTCTAATCTAGGACTAGGTACTCTAATCAATCATACTATTCATTAGGTACCGGTAACGCTTCATCACCCGTTACGCTATATTAGTCAAATGGAGCATTACAATAATTTGCATAATGCTAATTGGCATCTAATTGACAGATGGCAGTGTGACTGTACAGGAAATGACGTTGTTTATTGACAAACGTAAAGCTAATAAGGTGGTACCTGTACATTACATACATACATAACTTCACGCCCGTTATCCCTGAAGTGGTACGCAGAGTCAATAGGACAGCAGGCCCCTTTAACAACATTCAGACAAAAATAAAACTGGGCTGGTTTAGATGGAGAACTGTGAAAAAGTAGTGACAAGTGGCTAGCTCGTCGCCTACACAATCACATACCCACAGCCCGATATACTATAAGGCGCCTTTTACGACATTCTAGGGAAGGAACACAGTTGGCACATTATATTTAAGTCCCAGACCAACATGTAAATTAAATATCACAAAACAAATCAATTGCCTAACTCGATAGATTTTCCAGAAGTCATAGGCGAGTTTTACAATTCACTTGGTTCCATCATCAGATCAACATGATTCATTGCAACGTCTTCTGGTTCTTCTATAGAAAAAAAAATTACTCAAACTAGTAGGATTCTCCGGTAGTCATAGAAAGTTGTACTACTTATCTGGTTCAATCACAAGTACAATTTGCTTACTCTAATGTCTTCAAATCAATTAGATGCTCTTAGTTCTAGATTAAGATAAACTAAGATTAGCTATTTTTGACTAAATGTCATGTCATGTCATGTCTAAGCTGATTTTGCTCCTTGAACTCTGCCTACTCCTTCGGGGATAGGGGGCGTATTTATTTATGTATTTAGGTACGTATCCTTGTAATTACCAGACTCGCTAAATCCTGAATCATGGTCTAAGCGGACCCCGTCAAAGCACGGGACATAACGCTAGGAAGATTATTTAGGTACGTATCCTATGTTAATTACAGTGTGTTGAAATAATGTTAAAATATCAATATATTTAATGTTTAAATATAATATTCTCCCTGTCACTTCATATGTTTATTCCTCCGATATTCACCAGTTCAGCTCACACTTGACTTTTCGCCTCATTCATGTTAGTTTCCGACGTGTCACTCTCAGTTTAGATGTAACATCATTATTTTTATACGCCCGCAGCTCAGCTCATGTACGCACTTACCGGGGTAATTCGGCGTGACATACGCGACTTGCCTCCCTTTGACATACAGACATACATTACGACTGGTGACGAGCTCGACAAGGAGGGCAGGATAAATATTTCGAATTGGCACGAAATGAAATACATGAGGACGACGCGTTCGTGCCATGCCTTAGACAAGGATGTTTAAAATAGCCTTCTGTGTAGGGAAAGAAGATCTGATCTCTATCTGACTGGCCCGTTGGTCCGAGTGGCCACGAAACCAAGGGTCGCGGGTTCGAATCCCGCTAGAGGCAAATGTTTCGTGTGATGTACATGGAATTTTTTACTCGAGTCATGGATGTTTATAAACGTATTTAAGTATGTCTATCCGTTCACCTAGTATCCATAGCACAAGCATAAGCTTAGTTCGGGACTAGGGAATCGGTGTATAAGTCTGAAGAATTTATTTATTTATTTATTATCTCTCTATAGCCAATCGGTCAAATGGCCAGTGACTCCGCTAGTGGAAAATGTTCACGAGTATTGACATTTTTGTTTCAGTCATGGATGTCTATGAAATATCCCTTCCTTGGTATCTCATAGCATAAATGCTAGAAATGTGTGTGAGTCGCTACTTGGGAATTTATACAGTTTTGATCTAACTTATTACAACTATGCGTATATGAGTAAAGTCTCTTTTACCGTGAAATTTGATTGCGTCCATCCACCTCAGCGGGCTATTTCCGCTTCCAATGTTTAAAACCTCTTTGTCCCAGCATAAAGCATCCCTAATCCCGTCCATGTACTCAACAAGGGAAGTCGGATAAATATCTGAAATGGGTACGAAATGAAATATACGAGGACATCACGTTTATCGTTTAAACGCCCCGATTTTAGAATGGATTCCGAAGTCGTAAAATTGGTCTCGCTTATAACAGTTTCGTGAATGTCGAGAATTTAATGTGAGCGATGTCATGTTAAGAATATATCGTTTGTGATACGAGAACGAGTATATTTTTATGGCCGATAAATTTGTGTCTATAATGTTTTATATGGGGTTTTTATTCTTCCAAGGTGAGGTGGGATGATGGCTGTGAGAGTAATGGCGTAGAATGAGATCATGCTAATGCGAATCTGATAAATCAAATGGCATCACAAAATGTTCTGTATATCACTGTGGAAATCAAATGGAGGTGTCATAGCTGTGTGATGTAAATGTAAGATTACATTTTTCATTTATTATTATCGATAAGTAGATCCCACATAATACAACGGGTCTATTGGCACGTTAGATAAGATTCAAATTTCTGCTTAAAGCAAATATTACCGGAAATAAAGTTGTACCTGAAACGTGGATTAATTTCAGGTCTGGGGTGATTTCCCTCAAGCTGTTTATTTATATTACTTGAACGATTATACTCTCTTTAAATTATAAAAAGTAATTCTTAATAGTTAAAGACAATAAACATGTCAATACTAACTAACTAATAAATTAAACTTCACGCCACTTCCCTAGAGGGGTAGGGAGAGAAAACTGAATACTATCTACTACTAAACTAATACATAACATCACGCCCTTAATTCCCAAAGGGGTAGGCAAAGTCAAAGAGGCAGCTGGCTCCTATAATACATTCAGCCAAAAATATGATAAAACTGGAAAATTGTGAAAATGTAGTGACAAGTGGCTAGCTTATCGCCTACACAATCACATAACCAAAACCCGATATACCATTAGTCGTCTTTTACGACATGCTAGGCAAAAACCACAGTTGGCACATAATTCTTGAGTCTCAGATCAACATGGGACACTAATACTAATAAAACATAAATAATAAATTACTGTATTAAGGCGACCACCCACCCAATTTATTATGCAGTACCGTAGATTGACAACAGGAAATCATTTCCTTACCCATATCACCACTGAGCTATGAGCATCTCATTAAGCATACCCCATAAAGGATTGCAGTTTTTACCTACCGTCTATCAAATGTGGACTCCACCTTACCAATTCATATATTAGGAAAATCCAGTTCTTTTGGTATTACTGGGATTTGGAATACCCTTCGTATTTAAACCAAGTTTTCCTTATGAGTAGCCACCACTTTTAAAATAATACACATTTTAATATATCAAGAACTATCTATACCATTTAAAAAACGAACAAAAACCAATTGACAATTGGCGTGAAACCGAACGGATATTACTTTTATCACTCGAACGCAACATTCCGCAACGCAACCAAAAAGCATCATGCGGCCGTCTACTAAAAGCAATACCTTCGTGAACATTTCGGTGTTGAAATCCACATACTGTTTTATAGGCGTCCACCGTGCTGTGAAATCCTGCGAACCGCGGAGCCATGTTTACGCGATCGGCTATGCGGGTGGCGCGACATTTTTCATTCCGTAACCAGTTTGCGCATGAGCCTAGAGATAGCAGCCAAATACGTTTTGTGCCAAGATATGTTTCCTCTTTATTGATATTGTAAAGAGGAAAGATTTCCATGTTTATGATGTCAAATGTTAGCAATGAATGGGATTGAAAACTACTGCGCCGATTTTAACATTGTCTCGCTGTTATAAATTTAATTATTTCGGAATAACGGGTTTCTTTATAAATCGGTTAAATTGGTTGATTCCATAAAACGTAGGTAATATGACGAAGGTATCTATAACAAAGTTAATTCAATGTGAGTTGAGCCGTGGGAAAAAGCTATATTTAATGAAAGGAATTTTTCTTTACTAGCTCTCTCTCAAATAGCTCCAAACAACAGAACTTTTATTTCTTATAATACAATAACAAAAGAATATAAAAGTATACAAAATCTAATATTAAAAAGAATCTAATTGAAAAGTATGTTTTGATAATAAGCATATTGCAATACTAAAAACTTTTTATTCATAGCCACTATATGAAATGAAGATTAAAAATGATATCAATTTTAAATTTTTCAGCACTAAATTGCAAACGATATTTTTTTTTCTAAGTTAATAGCCGACCACTATCAAGGCTACTTAAATATCACAGCTTGAAGGCACCTTTTAAAGCGTCTAATGACATTTTTAACGACTGCAATCTTGAGATTTGATCACTTATCAAGGTCTTAACCACGCACATAAAATGTGACCTTCCTACGTTCGAGCGTCCTTAATTAATTTATTAGGACTTTCTTTTATCTATTCTTATGTGATAGCTATCTTGTGAACTGAATAGTAATAGATCATAAATTTTGACATCATCAGATACATTGTATTCACACTAAATACCTACTAAGTACTTACCACAAACACCCACTCGATCGATGCGGCTATCGAACCCTCTTCTCCAGCTTTTCACGCAGTCTAATGCACCCAACTGCCTGTTAATATACTGTGAAGTACCGTCAATTGATTTGGACCTAAAATAATCAAAGTAAATTATTGTTTCTTGTCTAGCATCTCGTAAAAGGCGACTAATGGTATATGGGATTTGGATGTATGATTGCATAGGCGACAAACTTGCCACTTGTCACTACTATTTTACAACTTTCCATCTAACCCAGCCCAGTTTTATTTTTGGCTGAATGTGGTTTAATGGGGCCTGCTGCCGCTTTGACTCTGCCGACCCCTTCGGGGATTATGGGCGTGATGTTATGTATGTATGTAAATAATTGAAGTACAATATTTTTTTTATATACACACATACACATTTTTTATTTATTTATCCAAATTAGTCATCCCCGAAAGAGTAGGCATAGTCAAAGGACAAAACTAAGCTGGGTTAAATGGAAAATTGTGAAAAAGTAGTGCCAAAAGGCTAGCTCATCGCCTACACAATCACATACCCAAAACTCAATACATCACTAGTCACCTTTTACAACATGTTAAGCAGGGGACACAGTTGGCACATAATATTTCACTAAAACCAGCTGAGCAAATATCCAAGTATCGAACAATGTTATACAACACAACCTGCCGTTACCTAGTCAAAGGAAAGTAATACCCTTTGGGATAATTTTTATAAAAGAGTAAATTCAAAGTAAAACAACAAGAAAAATCTACTTCTATGTGAACACCAGGCTAGCTTACATACTCACTGACAGCCTTTGCAAGTTAATGTGTAGACTTAGGGACTTAAAGCATACTGTTCAACATATCACGTTCATATGAATGAATGAATGAATGAATGATGAACTGTCATTATATCAACTGTCATTATACTCTAAGCAAGTAAGTTAATCAAGTTTTAATTTAGTCTCAAGATGAAAAGAATAGCAAATTTAAAAAAACTGCTATATTAACGTTCTGCAGAATATTTCCCATATCAAAACTTCAAGTTACGTCTTTTTTTCCAACTTTAAACGATTGTAATTTTATCAGCAAAGCTCTTTTTAAAATGTGTCTAGTGATCAGAATTCTAACAAATTCATCACTTTTAACCATCTTTCCCAGTTAAGTATGTAGTAGTGAAAAATAAAAAACATCTCCAGGATTATCAAAATGGTGTTTAAAGAGAAATCCATTTAATCTTCAATCAATATCGTTACAGATGAACCGGGGCTGTATTGCGCTAGACAGTTTCAGGGAAAGCACCGAACATCGTGTGAAATTCCGTCAACCACTATGAGTTATGTGCCCGCAATCGGATATGAATTTCATTTCAAGCGAGCACTTTACCCACAGTATATACTTAAGTTACAGTGTAGTAATAGCTATAATACTTTATTTTACAACCAATGATAATTTTAGTGCTAGTTTTCAATTGTCCCACTTGTGACCTATGCAAGTGTAAAATTTTATTTAGATTATAGATATTTGGTCAATCCTAACTTATCTTTAGTTCTTCATAAATATTATGTATGTGAACCTGACTAAGAAATATCTGACTGAGTTTTGCTTTACGTTTTACACTAAGCTGCATCATTGATCTAGTGGTGGTAGCATGCGCTACCTAAGGACCAAGAGGTCTCGGGTTCAAATCCTGGGTGGAGTCAAAAATTTGTGGCTGGTTATTTCAATGTTGAAATTACTTAGTAACAGTCCGGAGTCAGATAGTTGGCGGTATAATCACGCCCTGCCTCGGAAAACACGTTAAGCCGTTGATCCTGCGCCTGACCTCTCACCGGTCATGTCGAATTGCCGTCTCACCGGACTAAGAGAGTGACACTTGTGCACTATAATATCTCCTGCGCAGATAGCCAATCCTCGTTGAGATTGGTCGCCGTGACCGATATCAGTTAGGAGGACATTATTATAATTACGTCTTAATTGCTTTAGATACCAATTGTGTTCAAATTTGACACGCCAAGATATTAACTCTAAGAATTTTTATTTACTGCATAAGTGCTTAAGCTACTTACCTCGAGGTCAGATCAATGTTTATAAAGAAGTCTGATGATTTATTTATTTATTTATTCTACTTACATATTTATATCCAAAAAGAAATATATTTTCGATTTCGCGGAATGCAAGATAAAGTCTATTAAGCACACTGAATTCACCGTAATATATCAATGTTATAATATATCTATGTTATAATACAAACTATGAGTATCAATTCCTCACTGCGACTTATTTTACGTTCAAGTTAACCGGCCCGTATTCCCGTTCATTATGTGTAACTACAATCACATTCAGACTGTTCCGTAGACAGCGGTTGTAAACCGCTTGGGGCTATAAATTTACGCAATCTGAATTGATTTTGACTATGCGAGATTCCGTGTGTTGAGGTTTCGATCATGGGTACGAGTACAACATGCTTCTTCAGTGCCAACCGTTGGAGTGTCGGTGTTTGATAACACTCAAATGTAACAACAACATATTGAGGTGTATGATTACATGTATGACTGATTGTTATTGGTGTTACACATACTCGATTACATATCCTCCTAAATTAATAATATCAGAGATATATTTTTTTTATATTTCAAGATGGCTTTACAAAACCCATATAGGTATTTATTTTCAGACATGTGAAGTTATCAGGAACATTATTATGTATGGATACGATTTTTTCTTTGTGATTATTTTATTATTTGACTGGTTCGATAGCGCATTCAGTTGTGGGTTCGATCCCCACCCAGGAAAAACATTCGTTTGATCAATACTTGTGTTTGTTCTGTGTCTGGGTGTTAATATCCAATATTTAAGTATATATTTGTAACCACTGTATATATAATATTTGTATTCTGATATCCGTAACACAAGTGCTTAAGCTACTTACCTCGGGGTCAGATCAATGTATGTGATCTAGTTGGATATTTATTATTATTTATTTATTATAACTCTTCATTACTGTTAATGGCGACACACAGTAAGTTCGTATCATATTGGCCTTGTTGGCATGATTATTTAAGCCATCTGAGACTTCTGATTAGTTGATAATGATAGTTTAAGATAATATCTAAATAGAGGCCCGCTGACATTCCTTCGCTTTTGGTACAAATGAGAAACGATATCGCAATCATATTCAGAACACGTTCTTATAGCATTCTGGTGAACGCGTCAACAAAACAAAGAAGTAAATATTACAAAGTATAAAATGTTTATACCCTGTCCCTCTTGCTATGCGCGCTGCAATGCACGTACGGTGTTCGAGATCCGATCTCGTGAAGCGATTTAGCACTATTCTAGCTAAGCTTGTTTACGATGCAGAAGCAACTATTTGGAACATATGTTTACCTTCAGTTTCGTCTATGACATGCTCTATTTGTACTTCAAATTAATTTACCTTTGCCTATTTGAATTTAATTTGTTTATTAATTCTTTATCATTTCAGGAAGATTTAATAGAACCCCGATCATAAAATTGAATAAAAAAAGTAAAGAAATTACGTAGAATATTTAAACTATTTATTTAAAAACATGAATCCAAAAGGCGCGACGTGTGATAACCATCTTAATATCGATTATAGAAACATAAAATATAATATAAGTACGCATCGCCTTGAGAACCACCTCCGATTTTTTGTCGGTTAAAAATAGTGATACATCACAAACACATTTTCTTGTAACAAAATAAAAACAATTGTAGCATTTGCATGTATTTTTCAAAGTGTTGATAAATAATTTACGATTCTTGCATCCCTTTTAATTCATAATTTTAGTTTAAGCTAGCAAAAATCGTAATATTAAAACTAGTAGCCGGAATTGAAAAAGCCTACAATATTCTCTTTTACGTAAAAAATCTCTTGGAAGCTGTTTTATCCACAGGTTTTATCCTAGTCAATGACAACTGCCTTAGGTAAACCAATAAAATAAATCATGGCGTATTGTTTAACAGCTTTAAGGTAAATTGAACCCTATAAATGGTTTTACACGTGCAGTAAAATCGAGCAAACGTCTTTATTAAACGATGTTTGCGTAACGAACGAGAGGGCTTTTAAAGATTTGATGAGTATTGCCGGGAAGGTTCTTGTTTTAGTATCGAATGTGATATCAGCTTGAATAACTATTGGGGTAACAAACTTAATTGACCTCCGTTTAATAATTTTATTCTTATTTCCTTTTCTTTGTCCCGTGTTGGTCTGGGACTATAAAATAATTTGCCAACTGTGTTTCTTGCCTAGCACGTCGTAAAAGGCGACTAATGGTATATGGGGTTTAGGGTATGTGATTGTGTAGGCGACGAGCTAGCCACTTGTCACTACTTTTTCACAATTTTCCATCTAACCCAGCCCAGTTTTATTTTTGGCTGAATGTGGTTAAAGGGGACTGCTGTCCCTTTGACTCTGCCTACCATTTCGGGGATTACGGGCGTGATGTTATGATGATTTTATCTTTACACGGGGGAGGCGGGACACACGGGGGTGAAATACCGCTAACTTCCTAACTTCAAGCTGCTACTGAGTAATTTGAACAAAGAAAACACCCAGCCAGAAATTATTGGCCCGACCCGGGATTTGAACCCAGATTTTCTTAGTGTATAGCTGTGATCACAACCAATAGACCATCGAGGCAATCTTATGTCTTGCAAAGAATGGCAAGATCAAATTTCTTATATTTTTTTACAGAACAGAGGAAAAGTGTCGCTTATATATATCATAGTTTAACTTGATCTTGATAAGGTATTTTTTTTAAAAAAGGGTCCCTTCTATTATATTCAAAATTATTTATTTTAACAAAACAGTACATATTTAAGTACCTTTTTATGTGACGTGATTGTTTTTTTTCTTCACACTCCATTAAGTAGGGTGTTGCTGGCTTTGTTTACAAACTGCGAGTGTAGAGATCTTTGTTTATTTCCCTTTTCAGAAACTTTTCCATTTATTAATCCATTTTTGATTATGATTGAGGAGTAGTGAGAATCCTTAACAAAACATTTGGCCATAGGATAATCCAATAAAAGCGAAATTTACATTGTGCTATTTCAATTAATCTTGATGTCTGTAATATAATGTATATTAACTTAACAATCAAATTAAAGGAGAAATGTTAATTTGACGAGTATCGAGGTATTATTCAATTATTTTCATAACCTTAATTCAGAACCGCCTTATAATTTTATTAAAGCTATTTTCTCATGTAACGTAATGTGAATTTAATGATGTTTTATTTTAATACAGTACTACTAATGATGGCTATAAAATGAAACAGTAATTTCTAGTGTTATTTCAATACTAAATTTACAAAATTACAGTCGATTAACCTTTATGAGGGCGATAAATTTTATAAAGTGAAAATTGCTGTTAAAATTATGAAGCTGAAAATTGTTTATACAAACTGCAATTGGATTGAATTCGATATAAATTAAAATAACGAACTCACGTAAAGTGTCGCAGGAAAAATGCTGCGTATTTTTAAGATTTAAAATGTTCTTAAATTTTTTTCTTACTTTGATTCTAGCTAAAAGCTGTCAATGGAAGGTGGGAATTGTGGCCGTGAAAGTATTTAGAGTACAAATAAGGTTTAGTGTTATTAAAAACAAGCTATGTTCAATAGGATAATTGAATTGGAAATTAATACTACTAATACCACCACTCATAAAATTGTTAATTTTAAAATTATCAGTTTATTCTACTTATTAAATAACGCCACTCTCAAGCAATAATCCAAAATCATATCTTCGGACTACCGCTACCAATTCACTCCAGTCAACAAAAATAGGCCCAGCACATAGGCTTGAACTATTTTTCATATCGTTTAAAATAAAAATCAGTTGTCAGATAACATTTTACATTAGAAGAGTCATCATCCTCTTGCCCTTCTCCCAGTTCATCTGGGGTCGGCGCAGTATGTCTTCCTTTTCCATATGTCCCGGTCAGCCGTCATCAAGCTATCCACTCCCATTTCCCTCATATCATCTTTCACACAATCCATCTATCTCTTATTTGGCCTTCCTCTTCCTCTCCATCCACTAACATTCATATCATTTCACATTAGAAGAATGCGAGTTCCAAATTAGCTATCGCTAACGAAATAACTAACTAAACTTCGAGCCACTTACCTAGCGGGGTAAGCAGAGAGAACCGAACATCATATGGTACTATCCTTACAAAGGATCCTTTTCATATAAACTAACTATCTATTACTAACGAAATATTTGTGAAACATAAAAATTGTGCAAAAATTCGCAACGTAAAACGCCCCTAAAAAGGTCCGTCTACACAAATTTCCGTTTGATACAAAATAGCATTAAATTAATACCAACATTTAGCGGTTTCTTGTTAATGTCAATTACTGGTTTAGTACCGGCGCAGGGGCCCGCGACTCATAAATTCGCAGAGCCTTCAAAGAGGGCCAATCAAATTTGAATTTGATGACGGATGGTTAGTGCCGTGTTGGGGGTGAAAATTTATGGCTGGTAATAGGAGACGGAATATATATTTTTTGCAAATATTTCCGTAAAGTCCGAGCAAACTTCGTTTGGATTTTGGAGGTGTTGATTTTGAGGGATGGTGAATGTTTAAGTCGATTAGTTCTCTGTATAACAACTTTCATTTGTATATGTATATTATGTTAAAATTTTAACAGTAACTATTTAATCTTCGTTTATGCAGTTCCTTTATTTCCATTGCTTCTAAAAGATTTATTAGAGCTGCCAGTCTGAAGCGTATGATTCATGTTGGTTTTAACACAAAATGTAAATTTTATGTCAGAAATTAGAATTTATTCTTTGTTTGTATATTTAGCTTGTAAACATACCGTAGTGCCCAAATGACTTTTTGCAAAGCAAACAAGAGTTTTTTATGTATTAAATTTAGAAAATAAAATTTACCTATATAGTAATTCATCGTGCTACTTTTAAATCAAACCTGTATTCATGCAGTTCCATTCCATCTAAAATACATTATAATATCAGAAAGACTCATAGGCTCAGATCTGCTAACGACCGGCTTGACTTCCTGTTGCTAACGATAACGATGTAAAAATAAGTTCCCTGCCCTGGTTTTACTCAGGAATATGGTGTGAAATTTTACAAAAAATGTGTTATAAGAATCTTGAAATATCTGTAAAGTGAGTAATGTTTCTGAAAATGTAACATAAATTAAGGACTTCTTCATACTTGGATTTCGATTCGTGTTCAATATTGTGTTTACCTATAAAAATAACTTATTTCGTTTTTAACCGACTTCAAAAAAAGGAGGAGGTTTTGTATGTATGTTACTCGATATCTCTGAGAATTATTAATTGATTTTCCAAATTCTTTTTAATTTTCTTCATTTCATAAAAAAGTTGAAGCTTCCACCCGTTCCGAAGGGGCCTTGACAGATTATAAACGTTATTCCATGAGGGTATTTTTTCCTCAGGTAAAGGTAAAGGTACTTACAAGCGTGACGCCTTTCCTTCCTCTTCCTTCTTTCGTTCTCTGTTTACTTTTATACATTTTTTCCAGAAGCTTCCCAAAAATATTTTCAAGAAAACGCCGCGGGTTTCTGGATTGTTTTACTTTCTCGTTTTACCAATGATATTTTATAAATAGCGTTGTTTTCAGTATATCCCATTGCTTTTTTCCTGGATCGGCTCTGCTAGTACCTAGTAGATCAAAATAATAAAGAATTAGGACGCCAACATCATTACATAATAATTTTAGCAATGATATTACGAGTATTTTGTCATGCCGCAATTTGTTTTTAAACCTATAAAATGTAGTATATATAATATATACTATACCACCCTTCACTTTTATATATTACCTACATATTTTTTACAGCAACGTTAGAGTATCCTGAACTTATTTAACTGTATTCATTCAAAATGTCCACTTGCCGTGAGTTTTTTCAATCATGGAGGTGACAAAATTTATATAATTCATATCAGTGACCCACATTCCAACCACAACAAGCATTGCTGTAGATTCAATTAGTAAACAATACACAGGTTTATCCGATTGCGATTACTAATATCTGCATACCTATCGCCGGATCTAGCTGGTGTAACTAGCTATCGAGCTAAGCCCCTAATAGGCTCAAATTGCGTTTCCAATCGCGTCCAAATCAGCCACAGCACAGTACTTCGTCTTATCGTAATCGAGTTAGAGAGAACTGGAGTGGTATACCGGTCCTACGATATTAATGGAAGTGCCACAAATCGAAATTATAATTTCGTAAATTGTCTACTGATACAACCTTCCTGTGATGTTGCTTGTGACAATATAAGGCTCATTGCGTGGCATATTTGATTATATGTTCAAAGCTGATTAGTGTTAAGTTAATGTTGTTATTACTTCAATACGCGCTATTTATTGACATACCCGTCCCAAATACATAAGGGTAACCTTGTGTACAGGATACTCATTTCATACATTCATATCTACCATCACGCACTCAATTCTTAAACTGGTCCGTATCCTATCGCGGAATAAAACAAGTCCAGCGTCTCTAACAATACCCTAACACAGGAAAACAGATCCGAAAACTTACAAATTCGCGAACAACCACTCAGATAATAAAATAAAAAAGCCTTGAAGTGGTAGACAGAGTTCAAGGAGCAAGGATCTAATTTATTAACTGTTAGCTTAATGCAACATTGGGATGGGCTAAATGGAAAATTGTGAAGAGGAGTGACAAGGGACTAGCTTATCACTTACATAATTACAAACCCAATAAGCTAAGCTTGACAAGTAACATGGTTAGTACAAACAATTATTATTTAAACATAACGTTATTATACGATTTTCAAAGGAAGTTAGCGGACGTAGTGTAGGTACTGTTGCGCAAAATATGTAATATTAATCAAATATTTCTGAGCTGATAGTATTTGCTTACTGCTTTAACTACTTTTCACAATTTTCTATTTAACAACACTCATATAAATCACTCCTTAAATCACATTTAGCCGTAAAAAAATGTGATTTAAGGAGCTTTTCGGTCTTTGGACTCTGCCTACCCCTTCGGGGTATGAGGGTGTGGCAGTATGAATGTAAATAATTAAAAACGCTCCGATAAAGGTATTCCATGTAAAAACAACGCAAGCCAAACAATGACGACCCCAGATAATAATCAATTATTATCGTAATCACTATTATCTGAAATGCCTTATGGATGGACAGACATACACGATATCTGTTAAATTATATTGCTAATATTGGATATTATTAAATTGTAACAACTTTATCCCAATATCCGCACAAAAGCCAACTAAATTTAATTAATATTTAAAACAAATAGAAAAAAAAGTCTATATAATTACTCGTATTTATTAAACTACTAAGCCAATTAACACACAATAAGCACTCCTTTTGTCGGAGAAGTCTTCAATATTTCTCTGTCAAAAGAAAAATGGCTCATTGCCAAAATAATATAAATATTACTGTATTCTTTACGCTACCTATCTGGTATAGAATGCCAAAACGTTTCATCTACCTTAAAATAGGCCTATTAATTTCAACACTACAATAGAAACTATCTAACATTTATAACTATTTATCATTTATGGCTTATCAGAAGAAAAAAAGCCAGTCAAGTGCAAATAGGTCTCATGCTGAAGGGTTTAGGAAAACCATTTCATAACTGGAATCGGTGAGATCTTTATACTTAATTGGTTTTGGATAACATAAGGACCATTTTTAAGTTTAATATGAGAATATAAATTTTTTATTAAAACAATAAAATATATGAGAAAATTTCATTCAAAGACGACAAATATTTCGTATAGAATTAAATTCAATTCATTTGCTATGAGAATGTAACGTTTTGGTGTAAAATTTATGTTTTATATACATAGGTACACATACCTCATTCATGTTTAATTTAAAAAAATGTTTAGTTATTTAAAGATGCAAAAAAAAAACTTTAAACACGGCAAATATACTGAATACAAGAATATGAGATTTTGCTATGAGAATTTTGTTCTTACTCTAAGAAACGAAATTGTAAAAGCAAAAATTATTTGTTCCAAAAATAAATCATGTACAGCATCATTTCATCATAAAATGTTCTTACCCGACATCTCTTTATAAAACATAATGATTTATGGGAAACCCTTGTTAAATGCTGAATTTTCGGGTTACACTTTGAAGAGTTTCCGAACGAGATACTCCTTTGGGATCTTTCGGATACTTTCTGAACACTTTATACTTTATATTCTGATGTTAAAATTTTTGGTCAACCCTATTATGTAGCTGAAATCTTTCTCATGTACTGTGAATAGATTCAATCCCATCCCTTTCCCATTTCCTTGTTCTGTACACCCATTGAGTCGTTAGTGCTGTAAAATTAATATAAACAACAACACACAAACAAACATAACATCACACCCATAATCCCTGAAGGAGTAGACAGAGTCAAAGGGGCAGCAGTTGTTATCAATAGTAGATAATAACTAAACCACCGGTAAAGTCAATTGAAATGTATGTCATTCCTATCTGATAATTATTTATTTTGGGAAAACGAACGCCTATACTCAGAGTCCCACTTTCCGAATTCCACCAATCACCTCATCCTGCAAGTTAACCACGTTCAACCCATAATAATGTTCACAATTGTAACTAACGACAGTTGTATTGTTATGGTTACGTCATCCGTTTTATGGTGTTTATATAGTGTTACATAATAATGTAGTTGGATTTGAACTCTCCAGCCTGCTTAGTATTCCGCGGGCGCACAAGCTTGCCTTGAATTGTCACTTTCCTCCGAGACTCTTATATTATTTGCGAGGGGGTAAAATTTATTTCTTCCTAACTTCTAGTTTTGGCCCAAATTTTATGTGATTTTATTACCCTGCGTGCCAGAATATACACGTATGTACACGCGTGTGGAATAAAGAAGTGAGCGTTGCCATTCTTATGCTATATATAGTGATAAAAAAAAGATCTAAATGACTATACGAAGTACTAAATAATATAGCTTGTATCTGCTCTGGTATCTTGACCATAATTGCTTGTTTATTAAAAATAACTATATCGCTAATTTGTTATACTTTAAATCGTGTATCACATACATTTTAAGTCTGATTATAGTCCGTTTTCGATTATGTAATATTTTAATGCCTAAAATGATAATGGTAATACCATTTTTACTCATTACATATGTTAAACCCTTAATTTTTCGGTTTTCATTCTTCTATTAAACACAATTTAATTTATTTATTAATTATATACTCAATTACTTATAGGCCAAATAAAAAAAATATGTCTCCACAATTTGTTTTAGCAAACAGCTATCTACGTATCAAGCCACTTTTTCGTAGAACATCCAAAAAAAAAACCTTTCCATATTTTTGGATGTTCTAAAAACGTTTGCCAGCTAAAATTTGAAGGTACGAATTTGCAACTGAAATGATGGAAAATAATAACAGTTAGCGGTAACGAAAAATTCAAAACATGAATAAACACGACGCTGCAGTGAGTGACCCCACAAAGCCGTGAACAAAGTGAATGCGAGATTCGGTTGCTTTCACGAAACAGTTCCGAATTGACACGGGCCGTTTTAAATAATTCAAGTGCTATATTCCACTCGATGGGAGCAATGTTTGAGCACCTCACTGTAAATATTATTTACAGACGCTTTATACGATAGATTGACAACATTGAGAACATATTTTAGGTGTAATGAAATGACAACGACACGTCGTTTGATTGATGAAATAAATTGGTATAGTGCAATTATAGAAATAAGTATGTTTCAATTGAAATTAAATTAAGTTGAACTTCCATTCGGGCCAACGGAGATTTTCTTACAAAATTCATCCGATCGTTACTAAAATTACAAATGCGTAAAATAATTTGTAATTTTCGAGTCTTAGTTAATCAACTATACTGTACAACATTTTGCATATAAAAAAATAAAGGAACAGATAATCCACACTAACGCGATTGAAGCCACAGGAATATGGAAACGTTTATATAAAACTAACCATAGTCTAAATTGACTGTTAAATTGCAGTTGAGATTGCAAACACCAACGCATTACTGCTGAAATAGAATACACACTCACCAATGTACTCTGTAGCTCAAAATAGAATACAGATTAACCAGTCAATTGCGTTCTGCATTTGAATTTCTTAGATCTCGAGCGGACCTCTTGAGGTCTTCCGGTGAAGCGTTTCCGGTCATGGATAGACTCTTATGTGGGTTTGTATCAAACAGTTCGTAATTATTCGACGAGTGTCATTCAGTGCTATTTACTTTAATGTATATTTTATAATACGTTATGCAAAACATACGTTGATATCTAGAAATGTGTACACAAACTATTGAAATAGGTAGTATATTAAAATCACCCGAAACTTTAACATTTAGTTTTAATACAAACGTATCACCAAATTACATTTTAGAAAATGTAATTATGTAATTAAAAAACTTATAACGCAGATTCCAATACTCAACAACGCCAATAAAATACTGTTAAAACAGATTCCTTTAACTTTCATACCAAATACGTTTTAGATATTAAACCAGCTAATATTACATGAGCTAACTATCAGACTTGTCTAAATAAACCCTCTTTTCTTCTGATCTTAGATGAAATGAAGTGTCTTGACATTTTGGCCGTTGCATAATGCTGAGCAATCTTTACCGTCATTTGTCAAAAGATTAATAATGAATTCTCTCACTTCTTATTTTGTGTATCATTAGTCATAGCGCCAGATGTTCTTCTGGAAATGCTTGTTACTTTCTGACCGTTAAAAAGTTCCTTGCAAGATGGCCATTTGCATAATTTTTAAAACAATTGTGAATAGTTATACTTTTAATGTTTGTTTTCGGGGTATTTCTCAGTCCTAGCAAATTACAAGGCAAATGAATTTACCCTAAGCATTGACCTTTGAAACCGTAAATTACTAATCTCTGATCCGAATAACAGTCGATACCGTGTTTACGCATCAAAATAAATTTCATACTTCTATTCCATAAAACACTCAACAAATTGAAAAGAAAAGGCAAACTGAGCAGTGAAAGATCTCGTTTCGTTTCGACGTCACCGGGAATGAAAAAGGTTCTTATTAAATATTGCAATGCAACTACGGGAAAATGCACAGACAATTTTTGATATTGCACTATCCCTAGAGGTGGGAGAGCTTTTACCTTAAGAGGAGTGAAAATTACGTCTCATTCCATTTAAAAAAATGAGGACTGTTGACAATGTTGTTGAGTCTTAACTTCTGCTTTAATCAATTTGCTCGAACGATTTCATATTCATCTAGAAAAGTAACGATATTTATAATTTATAGCCAGTCTCATCAATAGATTAAGAAAGAGCATTCTATACTTCAGAATTACAAAAAAATATATTAGCTTGTGGATTGAAGAAATAGTGATGATACTGGCTTGCTAAGGGCAAACATTTGTGTGATACGTAACATCACTACCGTTATCTCCGAAGAGGTAGACAGAAAGCCTCTTTAACCTCATTCAGCCAAAAATAAAATTAGGCTTTGTGATATGGAAAATTGTGTAAAAGTAGTGACAAGTTTCTAGCTCGTCGCCTACACAATCACACACCCTAAACCCGATATACCATTAGTCGCCTTTTACGACATGCTAAGCAAAGAACATGTGTTCACATTTGTATGATAAATACGTTTATTTTATACTCGAGTCATGGATGCCGTCCACTAACCACATTATAAGCTTAAATGCAAAGTTTGAAGTCAGGGAATTGGTGTGCCAGTCTAAGCCATTTTATTTACATACATAATTTCTCTACATGAAAGATACCATCTCGTCAGAACATTCAATTACTTGTTCAAATTCAAAATCACTATGTCAAAACACACTGCAAGTGCTGTAACTGAATATGCCCAATGATTTAAAAGTTGCTGCTATGCAAAAGAACTAGACGCTGGAATTAACTTCTACAACCCCAGCTTGAGTCTTTTCCAACTTCTTATTTAATATTTGAACGGATGGTTTGCATAGTGTGAAAGTTTTTAGATTTAAATGTACGGAGTACCATTTTGTCATTACATTGTGAGTAGTCGCTTATAATCATCACCTTCACTTCATTATTTAAATGCATTGGATCGAATGGAGACTTACACACTCATATGTTTACGGAATTTTGACTATGATCCCATTTGTCTGACGAAAATTCAAACTTGCAAGAGAATGTGGATTTTAAAAAGAACGAAACGAATTTAAAAACGAGACATAAGCAAAAAATAGATTTCATCTAACGCAATATCTTCCTCCAACCACTGACGTTAGTCTTATTCCATCAAATTTCTCTATGAATCCACCCGCGTTTACGAAAAACATATAGAATATCATCTATTCATATTATTCATCCATTGTCACGCTCCCTTAACACGTTTTGGATACGTAAACGGGCAAGTCTAAAAAGTAGGACAAATAAATTTCCTTCATCTTTTTGTAATGAAGGTTCCACTTGTACCATATTTAATATATTATTTACATATTTTTACTATTTAACTACACACGTATTAAGTATCCCATCTATTTGCACGTAATTGTCTTCTGGCTGTTTTATTAGCGAAGTCATTTGACTTTAATGGATGTCATGAAGACACTTCACATGTATTATAATACTTTAGTATCAACGCTACAAGGCTACAAGATGCCTGAACACATATGTATTACAAAGGTAAGACACGGGTGTGGCGTGTTTTGTTCGCTCTCAACAGGCTCACAGCGATAATGACAGAACACGTACAGCATTACCGCCGCATACATGAATGTTCAATTAAACGGTTTTAATCAGACCCTGTAATTGTTCAATCACTAATTCAATACATTATTTTGGTTCCACTAACACTATTTGTTGTTTTGGTCGTAGTGTGTTGCATGTGCAAATTACTGTTTGTCATGTTTATCAAAAATTTTAGAGACAATTTTTTTAGATTAAACTAAATGTTATATCTAGATTTCGTAGTTCAGTAGATCACTATGTGTCCGCGAACAGACGGTTTAAAACCGAATTCAGGCTAGTGAGGCTCGAAAACCTAGATGAAAATATATTTACACATAACATCACGCCCGTAATCAAAAAAGTAGTGACAAGCGGTTAACCTGTCGCCTACTCAATCACACACCCAAAACCCGATATACCATTAGTCGCCTTTTACGACATGCTAGACAAGAACCACAGTTGGCATATTATTTTTAAGTCCCAGACCAACATGGGACAGTGGGCTGGGTTGGATGGAAAGTCGCCTGTCGCCTACTCAATCACATACACAAAAGCCCGTAAACCATTAGTCACCTTGTACGACATGCTAGGTAAGAACCACAGTTGGCACATTCTTTTATAGTCCCAGACCAACACGGGACAAAGAAGAGATTTTTTTTTGTCCCAGATCAACTTGGGCCAAGTCCCAGACCAACATGGGAAAATATATATTTTTTTAGCAAATTACAGCTTGAGCTCTCAGCGTTGAGGCAAAGTATCGTAAAAAAACCTGAACATATTATTTACTCTAAATTAAACATCAACATGTATTCCAATTTGTTCGGTTTATCAAAGATAGTGTAGTAAATATTATAAGCTTTGCTTGTTCTAAGATCATGGTCAAACTATATTTCTGCGGCAACATTATAGGACAAAATCTGACTTAAACTGTGCCAAATAAAATAGAAACCAAGATAGTTAAGTTTCAGACATATGTATGTTCCTTTCTCCACAATCAATTTAAAGTGTGGCAAAAATTGCTGTTAAAGTTCGCAAGTCACTGAAACATGAATAATAGAACAGCCAAACCTAGTCAATTGTAACGTGCTAAAATCTATTTTAATCTCGTCATGTAAGTAACTAGATCGGCCAGTCTATTATTAAATATAGTCACGAGTGTCCGTGTCATCAAAGTATGACAGCCGGACCCATATCACGCCGGCACTGTCAAACTGACATTGGGAAAATGTCATCGATCTTCATTTGATTGAGGTCTGCTCTTGAGTGTACAATTAAATTTGCATGTGTGCGCTGGGGTGCAGTCACACTAGGCGGGTTTTGATACTATGTTATTAACGGTGCATACATGTTGTTTTATTTACCATTAAACCATTGTATTTTTTAAGTTTTCTGAGTCATTTGTTTAGCGTGGAGAATCTGCCACGCCCAATAGAAGGCTAGAATAGGCTTTTTAAAAGACAATTATTTTATAACAATTTTAAGTTTACCATTAACTACAACCATGCACGCATTGCAGCTTACTTAAGGCAAAAATACGAATTTTTATTCGTCAGCCTGCACGTTTTCCTATTTTATATTTATTTCGTACATTTGGGTTCCAGTTTGGGTTTCATGTTAAGTAAATCATACTACTGTTATGATTCGAAGGGAAATCCAAGGTAACAATTTTCATAAAATTTCCGTGGTTGAAAATTGATTATTATTTAACATTATAGTTATTTAGAGAAATCTCATCAAAGGCCTATAAAAAATTAAAGATTTCTACTACATAATTGAGTACCATTTCTCTTTCTTAAGTCCGCTTCAAAGGGTGTATTAAAGACTATTTTTTTTTATATTATTCTTAGGCAGACAGTCAATATTAACAACCAGTATCGATCCAAGAATACAGTCTTATATTAATTACAATTCAATAATTAAGTTGAAAAAGAAGCTTACAAGCCGTCTGGTTCAGTTTTAACGCTTGCAGTAAACATAACCTAAAACTAATTGTCTAAGTTAAATATCAATTTGCTGATTACCAAGAACAACTTACTAATCTTTCTAAGGGAAATGTAAACAGTATTTTATAAAATTTTAGCCTAATATTTTTATTACTGTTACTTTTTCTTCTTATCTATCTATATATCTATATCTCATATTAACCTATCTAGTAAAACGCAGCCCCAATCTTTCATGCATGTGGAAGGAGTAGCCTTACTCTCCAGTGGGTAAGCGGACCACTATAAACTGTAAATAAATAATAACACTGCATATCACTTTTCCAGGGACAGTTATGGCAAAATATAAATCTTGTTTTGGTAGCCCTATATTATGACTTTTGTAAATTGAATATTGATAATGCGCTTTCTATTATATAATAATAAGCGTGATATTGGGTTACCGTTTTCAAAATACTTCGCAAAATGTGGAAAACGAATGTATAAAATTATTAAGGTCGCCTTTTACGATATATCCGAATTCTTTTTCAGTCCTAACCCAACATGGGATTTTGAATGTTACCTTTAAAAATACACTCTAAAAGGTTTAACTACCATTTAAACAGTTTAAAATTTGTTATTAATGTGACAAAAGACTTATTAAGTACTGCAAAGACTATTCCACGAAGCTATAAATCTTCTTACCGTTTACCAACTACTTACGTTAAACGATTTTCCTGTTATTTCTTTAGAAAATCTAGCCCAAAAATCTTAAGCGAAACATGGGCTTTTGTCGTAGATTCTAATTAACCTTGCGAAATTGTAGTGTCAACCAAGGGAATGAAATATGGCGCAATTAGCGACCTCTCGCCTTCGGACCCCTATTGGAAGCTAGAGTCCCCTTTTATGGAAATCCCCAAAAAGCCTTCCCTAAATAAAGTAAGAAAAGCCAGTTTCTCATTTTGCCGTGGAAATGTTTATACCAACAAATTGGTTGGGTGAAATTTTAAGTAACCGAACGGTCAAGGTTTTTTAATATGCGGAAAAAATCGCTTTCTACAATTTCACGGTTAAGTTTGCCTTTATAAATTAAATTATAAATAACCTGGACATTTTATATCGTTTGCAATGTATTTGTGAAATTTATATTTTGGAAAAAAATATTTTAAACGTACTGAGACTTTTATTTGCGTGCGGTCATCCGTTGCTTTAAAAGTTTTTTTTCTTAATCAGCTATCGCTTTAAGAACTTTAGATGGTTAGATATTATTGTCTACTGGTACGATTCTGGTAAGGCTCGAAATCCCTATAAAAATACATACAAGTCTGCGCTTATAATGATCTGGAAATGGTTTATATTTATTTACATGTAACAGTATTGAGGTCCGGAAAAAATATATTAGATACAGTCCACTATATAATAAAAATGTATTTTTAAAAATATGCAATTTAGTATGTTTGTTTTATGAATCTTTAAAGTGATTTTTCAATTCAATAATTGAGCATAACAAAGATAATGAACCGAAAATATCTGAAACAAATGGAACAAGTTAAAATGATGCTTGTTGGAAATAAGAAGCATAACCTTAAGCGTTCAGTAAAATGTTTTGATGCCGATGAAAAATCGCGCCATAACTGTGATAGGAGGCACAAATTGCGGTCTATTCTTTTATAAAAACGGGAAAAAATAAATTTGATCCGAACAAGGAGCCATTGTAAGCAATTAAAAGTAACATCGTAACTCGTTTTACAATGTGCCGCTTCTGATGGCTTTTATCTTAAGAGTTTGATATTTAAGAAATACAAAAAATTTAGTTCTTAAAATATTTACTTTCGAAGATAACATCAAACTTAAGAAAATACGAAAAAAAGGACCGTCATTTGGCAAAGTATTTTTTATGTTACGACGTTGCCAAAATTATATTACCAAAATCATGATTACCTACATAAAAATTGTGTACCTACCAAAATCATATAAAAACACCATTAAACTTTTTGAACTTGAAAACTTCAAACACGTAAACTAGTGCGATAATAAATTATAAGAGCAAAAGAAACTTATCTAATCATCATAGCAACCTAGTTAAATCCTATTATGGTTGTAATTTACGGATTTTTTCCACCTAAATTTTATCGTTTTTAGCCAAAATAAAAATGGCGTCGGCCATCACTCCGAATCGAATACCGCTTTTGAAAAGAGTACCAGTTATCTTTTACGAGTTGAAATACTCTTATTAAGTGCGTGTCATTTTGAGCTCGGTAATAATGACAGTATAATGGTCGCAACAGTAATCTTGAAAGGCTGTGATTTTCCCTCAGCAGCACGAAACCCTAAAAATGTCCCGATCTCCGGGGTGATAATAATTAATGCCATTTTTAACTGAGTTTCAGTGGAAATGGAAATTTCTCTCAAATTTGCTAGTGAATAAACTGGAGGGCGCGGCTTGAGATCAATTGTTCGGGATTTGAGAAAAACAATGATGCATTGTAAAATATAAAGGATCCAAATGGCGTCCAAAATGAGATTCTTAGGCTTTACTTAGTACTTGATTATTGGTTAATTGGCTAAATTTCAATTAGTTCTGGCCTATTGTTACTTAATTCATCAAGGACTCGCCTTTTACCTAATTCAAGGTTTAAATCAAAATGTTAGTTACTATTACTATTATAAATCAGTAGATTAACAAGACTTCAAAATCAAAAGTCAAAATTACAGGATGATGGATGTCAAATTTAACCGCAGCATCGTCTTTTGATGCAGCAATTAGTCTTGTAGTTTCGAACTTGAACAAAAAAGTTACGTAACTTAGGCTTTGGCACCATTCCCGGCTTCTGCTACCCGCTCGGGGTTTAATTTAAACTTATCCATTAGACCTAAGTCACGCCACTGAATCACCTGAAACAGAGATTTTGTCCTAAAGTATTATATTTTGTTATATTTTTTTATTATATTTTGTCCTAATATTATAAATCGTCAGTACATACAAATGAAAATTTACCACCGGATTCGGAAAGTAGCTTCTACCGAGAAGAACCGGCAAGAAACTCGATAGTTAGTCTTTTCATCGCCAAATTCACAATAAGTATTAATAACAATTATCATATTCTTAAGCTTTGTTTTTATTGGGGAAACTTCCACGAGCCTTCACTCTCTATTTAGGGAAACAGAGGGCGGTGTGTCGGACTCGAACCGACTAAAACCCCAATATGGCCTCCCGATGCCCAGTTCCGGAGGAGCCGGTATCCCCACTGCCGGGACTATACGGCAGCTCCTCCGGAGGCGCGCGTGGCGCACTGCGCGGCTCACCTCGTGCGGCGTTGGTCGAATGTTGTGCACCCCACGGTCGTTAGGCGTCGGATACACAATACCCTCTTAGCTTCAGCCCTGGATGTTCCAAGTCCAGGGCTTACTACACCCCCCGGTACGACAAACCGAGGACCTAAGGAGGGGGGGATCATATTCTTAAGCTTTTTTTTTTTTTTTTTTAGTTGGGGAAACTCCCACGAGCCGTCACCCTCTGCTCGGGGAAGCAGAGGGCGGTGTGTCGGACTCGAACCGACTAAAACCCCAACGTGGCCTCCCGCGGCGCAGTTCCGGAGAAGCTGGTATCCCCACTGTCGGGACTATACGACAGCTCCTCCGGTAGTGCGCATGCCGCGCTGCGCGGCTCACCTCGCGCGGCGGTGGTCGATGCTGTGCAGCCCACGCCATCAGTCGTCGGATGCACAACACCGAGCACGCGCGCGCGTCGAGACATGCCAGGCCACCCAGCATGTCTCAACTACTCCGCCCAGGATTCAGACGCCGATCGTCCCCGTGACCGGCGTCGTGGGCCCACTCTCGCGCTGTGCCCTCTGCTAAGCCAGAGGGCACGCGGAGAGCGTCTCGTCAGAAGGGGCCGCCTTCCGCCCGGCGACCTAAATTGAGGGCAGAGCCCTGTCGTCACGGAGGGAGAGGAGATCCCTCCGCGACCCACCACAACGCAGCGCAGTGCGCCCCTGTCGGATTGCCGAGGATAGGGAGGCGAGCAACGACACACTCAGCTCCTCCTCTTCCTCGGCAATCCTAGTCCGGCCGCAGGGGGCTGCGGCCGGTGCCGCAACTGCTCGGTGGGAAATGCCGAGCAGTCGCAGCTCACCTCGGGGTCTCTCTTAGCTTCGGCCCTGTCCTGCACCAGGGCCTACTAAGTCCCCCCGGTACGCCAAACCGAAGACCCCAGCGGGGGGATCATATTCTTAAGCTACTATAACATTAATTAACAGTTTGTCGAAACCTTCAACGCTGCGATACATTTTGATAACAGTTCAGAAAATAGCACGATTTTGCTACAACTTTTAAACAAATCTCCAACTGATCCCATTCAACAAATTCACTTCGGCAAGTACGTGAAACAATTATATTTCATCTCAAGTTCCATTTCCGTTCCTCCTTTGAGAAGTATTCTTTTAAAATTCCTTTCGTTTACCTTTGAGAATATTAAAATGACTTCCTGTATAAGTAATTGCATTATAATAATAAGACATTGAAAAGTGAGTAATCTTATGAATTCAATTCCGAAGTTTACATAAAGGAAGCAAAATATGGGACATCGTGGTAACACGATAATAAGTCCCATGTTGTTGGTTTTGGGCTCTAAATGAAACTAAAAGCGACTAATGGTGTATTGGGTATTGGGTTTGTGATTGTGTAGCCAAAGGCTATCTACTTGTCATTACTTTTCACAATTTCCTATGTAGCCAAACTCGATTTTTGGCCAAATGTGGGTTTACAGGTGTGTTGATACACACATAAGTATGTAACACGATCATATAAAATTTGTCACATGACACACAGTCAGTAAAACATTTTCGGCAAAGCCGTTATATATACATACACTACATACATACATAACATCACGCCCTTAATCCCCGAAGGGGTTGGCGAGTCAAAGGGGCAGCATGCCCCTTCAACCACATTCAGCCAAAAATAAAGCCGGGCTGGGTGAGATTGAAAATTGTGAAAAATTAGTGACAAGCGGCTAACCTGTCGCCTACACAATCACACACCCAAAACCCGATATGCCATTAGTCGCCTTTTACGACATGCTAGACAAGAACCACAGTTGGCATATTCTTTTTAAGTCCCAGACCAACATGGGACAGTGGGCTGGGTTGGATGGAAAGCTGTGAAAAAGGAGTCTCAAATAGCTAGCTCGTCGCCTACTCAGTCACATATCCAAAAGCCCGTAAACCATTAGTCGCCTTTTACGATATGCTAGGCAAGAACCACAGTGGCACATTCTTTTTTTTGTCCCAGATCAACATGGGTCAAGTCCCAGACCAACATAGGACCGTTATATATATAGCCGCAAATATCCAGTTTGGATAATTAAAAGAATAATTACATTTCAGATACAAGCCCCCGCCGCTTCCACCACCTGATCCACAGTAAACCCAATCAAAATTTCAGTGACCTTTTAAAATCATTTCAAACGTGGCGTACCCACAGCAGATCAAAAATCCTGCACAAAGAACGAAACATGCTAATGGAAGCACCTGTTGTCATGCTTGTTCTGCCTTAATTGAGTCAAATGGAAAGGCGAGAATGCCGGAGTGAATGTGAAAAAGCGATGTCACGTGAAAAACTCCCGCGAGTTCAATTACGGAATCGCCGGAGCCCGAAATGGGAAGAAACAACCGCGTGAAATGGGCGATGCTTTTATTTGTGGGGTGCTTCGTGCCACAAGCTCCGACGAGCTGAATGCTCTTGATGATTTTTAGATTTCTGCTTTATGTGACTCATTAGGCTATACCAGTAATCTCTTGTTTTTTATTTGACAAAAAAAAATACAAAACGAGATATATTCTAAGTTGGTCTGAAATGCATGCATAAAAAAAAAAAAAAAACCTGTCCCCTACACAATTACACACCCAAAACCCGATATACCATTAGTCGCCATTTACGACATGCTAGGCAAGAACCATAGTTGGCATATTCTTTTTAAGTCCCAGACCAACATGGGACAGTGGGCTGGGTGTGATGGAAAGCTGTGAAAAAGGAGTGGCAATTGGCTAGCTCGTCGCCTGCTCAGTCACATAACTCACATACTCAAAAGCCCGTAGACCATTAGTCGCCTATATCGACATGCTAGGCAAGAAACACAGTTGGCACATTCTTTTTTTTTTTGTCTTTTTGAAAAGAACTGTAGTTTTAATAACGAAATCTAAAAAAATCGCACACAGATCTAAACTCCCTTCCCGCACGCGCACCCCCACCTTGGTGACGCTCACTTCGCAACGGGCCGTGCAGCAGAAATCGTAATATTTGAATTTCGCCATAACTTCAAAACCAAACGTCCAATTTTAATTATTCAAAGACCAAATATTATTTACATAAACTGTACTTATTATTATTTATTTTGATTAGGATTAATAGCTCGAGTAAAATAAATGCGTTAAAATGTAGTCCTAAAAATTCAAGATTTGTAATTAAAAAAATGGTTGTTGTGCCTCACTCGATATAGATAGGTATAGTGTGTCGCGGACATTTTTGTAGATATTTATAAGATCTTTAATTAATTTATGGTTCTATCTTTTATAGTTTAGGCAGCGTACGCAAAATAAGTAACTTTTCTGGTTGATTTTTTACACCTTGTGTCCGCAAAACCCAAATATTTTACGGAACCCTATTTTTTTTCAAAATAAAATTTAGCCTATGTTACTCGTAGATAATGTAGCTTTCGAATGGTGAAAGAATTTTTAAAAACGGTTTAGTAATTTTCGAGCCAATTCATTACAACCAAACAAATAAAGTTTTCCTCTTTATAATATTAGTGTAGATAATACCCATAGAGCATAGCAAATTTCTCCAATCACTATACCAGAAAATACGAGTTACATTTCACAGACTTATCCGTCTACTTCATGATCGAAGTTTACAAGATACGGGTTGATGTGTGCCAAAAAGGGAAAGTGTTCGCAGTTCGCACTACTCTCGTGCTTAAAGCCCCGTGACATCATCGCCTGCTGATGAGGGTTGGCCCCAGTCAATTATTACATCTGACGTGATATTAACACACTGGTTCGCACTAAGCTCTCTGTAATCACGGTCAATTGTTAGTTTGAACGGATCACACAACAACCAACAGGTTTAATATGCATAACTGATTAACGGAAATGAATTAGACCGCGAGTTGTACAATGACATTTAATCTGAGCTGGATTAGTTTGTGTGTATGTGGAATATACTGATTAGTGGCGTGTTTATTTGCATTAGTCATGACCATAAAAACTGTATGTTTTATTTATATTCACTAGCACTTTTTATCCTTGTGGTTGAGAATATATTTTTTACTGTTTTCACTCATCATTAAATAGCAATAGTTTACCTTTCTGCAGCAGATGAGACGCTCTTCTATCTTCAAGTCATTCTATCTTCTTCATATCATCAAGACTATGATAGACAATAGGCGAAGGGGTACATATTCAAATCAAGGCCTATCTATATTCATTAGTAATTTGTATATCGATTAAAAAAACAGTACCACCTTGAAGCAGTTTTTATTTTATTTAATATTTATTTACTAAAACTAAAATTTTGTGTTTTAATAAAAGAATATTTCCAATATTTCTACGTTAATAAATACGTACTAATTACCGTCTACATAATATGTCCATATAGCCGGAAAGAAGGAACAGAGCTAAACATGTTACGTTACATCCCTTCGTATAAATCTTTTAGAATTAATTGCGGCTTAGTTGTGTGCGTGACAAATGAACTGATTTGGATTTATGGAACTTCCTATATTCTAGCGAGTAAGGCCGCCTACCAGTCATCTTATATTATTGGAATGAGCCGATATATTTTGATATTGTTTAGGATAAAATGCTCTTTTGGAATTTCGAGCTCTCGTACTGGTCGTCAATGGCGAAAAAAAATTCAATATTCCGTTCTTCAATACCTGCATAGTTAATTAGGCACCTATATTGAAAGAAAGATAAATGGTTATTACATACATAAATTAAATATGATATCAAGAAAATAAGACGTTTTGCTGCAATTTTTGGTATTTGGAATCATGTAATTGTTGCTCGTATGCTCTTATGCATGCGATTGTAGCTCTTAATAGCGACTTCAGCCATGTGAAATTCTGCTCACCAGCAAACTGATGTTTCCGGAACGCTAAACCATTACAGAGTACGAGTAGGTAGCATTAACCACGATCATTATAAGCAAATATGATTCCACTGGAGCCGTAGCCAATCGTGCGACTAAGTCTGACCCTGAATGGCGGCTTTATTTCCATAATTAATTCGATTACGCGTCTGGGCCAACACGTATTATGTAGTTGACAGGGGCGCGCATGATAAGGGTTAAGTTTTTAGGCCGTATTTGTCATTCCTATTGTCGTTCGTCGCTTTGTTTTCGCCTTAATTATTGCTAATATAATTAGGATGTTTTGTTGTTTACAGCTTTCACTGCAACTATGGCTGGTGAGTGTGGTGGATAATCCTATTTTTAAAATAAAACACTTAATTACATTTTTATAATAAGGCCTCCTATGTCTATAACATTAAGTAGGTGACAGAGTTCTTAAGTTTTTGTTTATTAGATCAAACGTGAACGTTCTTTACTCCATTAGCTGATTTAAGTAGCGTTCAAACGACCAAGAATTCCAGAAAATTCCAAGTCGAGACACAAACTTTAGGTGTAAGTTTTCGAACGTTTTAAAAGTTGTTTGAGGCTTTCTTCTCGGCTCTTAAGGTGGGATAAGTTAAGCATGAAAACAGCTTGGTTTTGCTAACGATAAAAACTTGCTAATATAATTAGCAGAAAATGTAGGAACTTCAATTTACCGCACAAAGAATAAATAATCAAAAAAACATCGTACAAACTCTGTTATAATTTTTTTTTAAAGTAAGCAGTAAATTAAAGGTCATAAAAATACGTTTTTCTAATTTGTTTATGAACCACTGAATTTTCATAGATTAAGTCTTGCTTTTTATATAAGATATTTTTATGATGTAGGTATGTATCTTTTGTATTTGGCATTTCAAAATAGGTACAATGCAGATACCAATTTGACGCACCGATATTACTGTTTCTATAACTAGGCACTTAAAGGATGGATAAATGAGTAATACATAAAATGGTTCCTATTACCAGGATTGTTAACATCAATATATTTGAGCTTGGTATTCAATAGGTATTAAGATGGGGACAAATAAAAAGAGGATTAATATAATAATTGCTTACAGGCCGTTCTATCAAACTTTATAACAGAGGGAAATTAAAAAGCTTGTATAGGTATTACACTTCAAACATCAAAATGCGCAATGTCAAATTGTTAGACAAGACCATAGCGCTAAATACAGTGACATTTATCAGCACTGCCGTTGCAATTGACTGCCGCTAAGAGAGCAGTCGTTAAGCGAAGTCAGAGGTCTCCCGCCTGATAGCGGCCGACAGCACGCTTGTAACTTTATATGCACCTCTTAACTCAACAAACACCGCTGAATTTTCAGTTCAACAAGGGTTGATGTAGTCAATCTGTGTGACACGATATTCCGAATTGGGATAAATATTTATATGATGAAATGTTTCCTTCTATAGCATTTTTGTAATTTGGAAACCCTTAAGTAGTAAAGGCTACAAACCACGTACCGTAAATGAGTTTTTTTTTGTGAGTATAAAAAGTAACAATAATATTATTGCTAAACAAGATTGGTACAAAATCACAGAAAGCCTTTGTTTCTATGATACTTTAAGTTTCTGCTATTTAGGATAATAGTTTGTCCAACGTCTAAGTATGTTTATGTGTCATTTAGGTATCTTTTGCAGAAATATATTAAACGAAAGACTGAAACTATAGGATTTAATATATAAGTTCTACCTACTGCCGACTAAAACTGATTATAACATCCCCTTGAAAGGGCACACGTTCCAAGGAAGAAAAAGAATGCGTGGAATTGTTGTGTTATATACCGCAACTAGCTCGACCGCAGCGCTTATTCGAAGCATGAACATAATTGCTGTGTCGGAACATCTGTCGCGCCAACTTCCAGCATTGTTTTTGCCACAACTTCGCGCCGACAGTCAGGGAAATTCAATAAAAAATCGGGCAAGTCTGTGTCCTTTTTTACGGAACCTTTCAAACGTTCCCCCCTGTACAAACAAACAGGCAACTTTTTTGATTTCAGTTCATTTGTTGGAGTAGGTAATAAATTAATGGGTCGCTCCTGAATTTCAGCCTCGTTTACGTAAAGCCGGTTGCACACTCGTTGTGGCTTTGTCGGCATGTTTTTCTTCTTTTCGTTTTGTCTCATTGCCATTCTCGTTAGACTGTTTTTATACTACGAACTAAATACTGAAATGGTGAATTCCCGCGCGTTTTAACTCCGGTCACTCAGACAGCTGACCAAGGGGGTTAAGGTCATGTGTCTGAATCGACAATGAATCGGTAAACCTTAATTGTATCGGAGTACTTGCCTTGTACGACACTTTTACGAAGAAATATCTTGACTTCATGTAACTATAAGATTAATTAGCACGGACTAGTAAAAAAAAAAGCAGAACTCCACGCTGTCATACTATAGCGTGAAGCCACGTTTATGCATGTGTGAGTAAGATACTTATGGACACCAGATATCGGATATCTGTCATTTGGAGCGCTTATTATGTCAATGTATGACGTAAGTTGCGTGTCAATTTGGAGCACCAGAGGAGCTTCAATGTCTAGTTAGTGGCGCGAAGTCCTTCTTTTTTTACTAATTCGTGTTAATTAGATACAAAACAAATGTGTAAGATACAGAACTCCCCTAATCTTTTAACTCCTACGTATGTAACCATCCTAAAGTAATAACTTCGCAACCAAAATGGTCGCCCTTACAAAAAGTGCCACCTTCCTTATTGCTTATTTATTTAAATTTCGGTAATTAGCACGAGACCGTTTTAATTTTTAAAACGCGATTCCACCTTTTCGCAGACCCTAAATACAATGTTCGTAATTTACTGGCTTCTGTCCCTTTAAAGAAAAATCGCATACATAATTCGCTTTAAATTAAAGGGAAAATGTATTCAAAAACATAATTATTTCTCTCTTGTTTACGTTTATCGTTATCAATTTGATTAATGTCTAATTACAGATAGATAGGTAGGTTTATTTCACCTGCGTAGTTCCCGTTCCCGTAGGAATACGGGGATAAAATATAGCCTATGTTACTCGCTGATAAAGTAGCTTCGGTCCAGTAGTTTCGGAATCTATTACAACCAATACCTACAAACATACAATCAAATATTTCCTCTTTAAAATATTAGTATGGATATCCTAAAGTTTCTATGGTATCTTTGTTACAGTAACAGTTTTAATAAAAAGGAAATCCGTGAATTGAAAGAACCATTTTTTATAATGTGTTTTTAAATAAACTATTTGTTGAAATAAAAAGCTGTGTTGCTTCGAAATCAGAGAATATTTTATTTAGTTACGTATATAAACCTAAAATAAAAACATGACATCCATAAATGAGGGTTTTCAAAAATACAAAAACCGCAAGATGGCACGAGGGAGTCTCGTGGTCTTATCTCTGTCACTATTGGCTCCTTGTTGACGGCTTGTCAGTTTGGTCTGACAACTAACCAATGAGGAGGGTGACAAGACCGCAAGTCACAGTTACGCCATCTTTTGTAAGTTTTAATTAAAAAAAAACCTCATTAAATAAAAATAATTGAACTACACCTTCAGGTATAGTTCAATTATTTTTATTTAATGATTAATTAAGAGAAACAACATTTTACGCTATTATTTCAACTTAGGTAAGAAAATTAGATAGGTCATTTAAAATACACTGTAATTATAGCTCTTGTCTAGTTCGACATCTGTTAAATCATAAATAAAGACGCTTATAAAGTTAAACTGCCAATGAGGACAAATAGCCTAATTTACATTTATATACGTCTAGAATTGTAGATAGAATTGTAGTGCCATGATTTATCGCATGAAGAACATAGATAAAAGGTCTAAAATGTACTTTTAATCGAATGCAGAATCCTAAAAAACAAAGAGAATGTAAAACAATGTAAATTTTAAAACTGAAAGCAAGACCTTGCACCCTACTTGTTCTCCGTGATCCCCAAAACGCAGTCAATAATCTAAAACAGACAAAAACAACAAACACGCTTCACCAGGCCACGCGCTCGAACAACAAACTCGATAAAAGCCCAGCGTTTCCGACGTATTATTAATCTCAAAAATCGCATTGAATCGCGTCAAATGTCTTAAACGGTTGTTTCCGAGCGGACGCCCGGGTTGATTGCGCCGGCTGCGCACCAGAGGCATCCATTCAGCGCTCCCTTTGTCCAGATTCTTTTGAGTGTTGCAAAGAATCTTTATCTTTGGCCTTCACTTGAATTTCTGTACGTGACGCGATTCGCGAACTTTGCTCTATGTACGGGTGTCTTTATTGACCGCGCAACTATCGGGGCGTGGTTTTGACGCTCGTAATTGTTATGAGACTGCGGACCTTAGGTTTATAAAGTGGATGTTGTTACAGTGTATAGCTAAGCGTCGTTCGTTTCTATACAATTAGTATAATTGCATATCCTAAATATGGATAAGAGGCTTATTCTATTCATGTTATCGCATAGGTATCACAATTGCTACCTATTACATACTTTTTCATAAATGCGTACAAACACCTTAATATGATAATGTACATGGATTAAACTCCTAAATCATGAATGGTGCATCATGATAATGTATCATGCTTGATGAATAAACGCCTCTGTGATTGTGTAAATTTATCTTTATGTAATTCGTTAAATACTAATAGGTACACTTACTTACACAGTTTTTAGATCCCAAAAATACTTTAATATCTAAAACCTTACAAATCACAATAGGTTGACAACGGAAAGTCAAACCTCAGGTGTTTTAAAATTTGACCTTTCCTTTTTTACTTTTCCACAAAGAACGTGTGCTTAACGACATGTCCAAACAGGCGTTGGTCGATTGTCCCGGACGATGCGCCGGTGTTCATTGTCGGAGCATTCATCCGGGTTCCTTTTAAGTGTAGAAAAGAAACTTTATCTTTGGTGTTCAACTATCTGCACTTGACCTGTTCCACAAACTATGAAGGATGCAGGCAGACTGATTATAAAGCGGTACGTGGCAACAAGTTCATTATTATCTTCATCTACACTAATATTATAAAGATTTGATTAATTTTTTGCATTAACATAACATCACGCCCATAATCCCCGAAGGGGTAGGCAGAGGGACAGCAGACCCCTTTAACCACATTCAGCCAAAAATAAAACTGAGCTTGGTTAAATGGAACACTGTGAATGTATTTGTATTAATTACATAAGTATTAATTATTCAATATTCATTTATTGTATTAATTGCATTAAATACACTCTAAAACTACTGAATCGATTTGAAAAAATCTTTTCATTTGAAAGTTCATTATTAGCTAGTAAAATAGGCGATGTTATTATTATTAACTCCCATATTCCCACAGAAATGGGAGCAACGCGGGTGAAACCGTGGGATGATCCGTGATATACCTACCATATAAATTGTCGCGTGACAAACTTAGGTTGTTTTTGTAAAAAAATAATAGTATAATTTTGTTTTTTCCTTACCACTAAAACTTTTCTAAACATGTTCATAACAAAGTTAAAAAAATTACGTTAAGTAATTAATTACTTATACGTAAAAGTAACGTTAAATGATAAATATTATAATTTGATTATGTTCAATAACCAACGTCGTCTGTGTAATTAGTACCAAAACTGAACAATCGCAAACAGGGAATAATATTTTCGATTTAAACACTTTTCTTATGATTTTTTATTCAATATTTATAGAAATATGATTGTCTAAAAATATGGATATGGAATACGGTTGAAATTGAATAAATTAACATGTTTGCTTTAGCTGGTACCGTTTTTACGAAAATAACTAGATTGATGAGTGCATCAATAATTCTCTTTGGGAACGCGTGGGAGCATCCAACCCGTATAACCTCTGAGAGGTTAACGTGAGTCCTGTGCCCTCTTCATAAATCCCACAGGTACATTTGTAAGCTAAACTTAATTAACATAACATATTTCGCGAGTATTTTTAAATAATGTATCATAACCCATGTTGGTCTGGGACTTAAAAAGAATGTGCCAACGTGTTCCTTGTATACCATGTCTTAATAGACGACTAATGGTATATTGGGTTTTGGGTATGTGATTGAGTAGGCGACGAGCTAGCCACTTGTCACTACCTTTTTACAATTGTTCATCTAACCCAGCCTAATTTTATTTTTGGCTTAATGTAGTTAAAGCTGTAGCTTTAACTTTTCGGGGATTACGAGCGTAATTTCATGTATGTGTGTATTTTTAAGTAACAAATATTGCTGTCAATTGTGCTCCCGACTCGAAGGCCAAGCTTCATTAAATGTTAAACAGTTACCAATATTCTTCCAATTATTACACGAGTGGCTGAGTCTTTTTCAATGTTAAATTGCCTTTACGGGAGTTAAAGCAAATATTTATTGAACTTTGAAAATAAGGACTTATTATTTTGTTTGATTGGACATAATTGGAAGACTGATATGTTTGAGAAAATTTATACTTTTCATATAGTTAAATAAGATGTTGTCGTATCGTACGGAGCTCAGCAGATAAACTTTTTGAATGATTCTGAAGATCTTGAATAGAAGATACTTTAGAGATTATTATTTTAGTAAACACCTAAAGAGAGATACTCGACCACTTTTACGATACACTGAGGAATTATCCATTAGTTTTTCATATCGAACATTACACTTCGAAACATTAAATATTCAAGCTCAGTTCAATCTCTTAGTCTCGTATGACACGAAAAGAGATATAACGACAGTCTTCCCTTCAGCACCTCGCTGAACTAGATTAGAATACCTCCGTAACTCAATTTTCCCTAGCAACGCGTCCATACTTTTCCCAAATTAGGGACGTCTAATTGACTTAACGATGTCTCCTAACATCCAGGGCTGATCGCGTCTGTTCGACCGTCACATAATCCCATTTATCATGATGCGGGTGAGCACTCGTGATGGGAGAAATGCAAAATTTCCAGTTATAACGAGATGGAGCAGGGTGTTAATAAATTTTCGGGGTTTTATATCGACCTTCCGGCATTAGGGCGAGGCTTATTACCGTGAGATAATAAAATTCAGATGGCGATGTAAGTTAGAAGTTCATTTTACGTATAACATTATATGATTAATTGCTCCGGTCATTATGTTCTGACTTGTGAAATTATGATAGCGAAAAAATAATCGCTAACGTTATTTATAACTTGGAATTTATAAATTATCCGCTTAAAGGTACGCACTAATAACATAATTTTACAAATGTTATACTTTGTCCGTTTTTGCTTTTGTATCCTTAATTGAATTGACTTGATCACCGAATTCATGAATCTTATGAAATTTAGTAAAAGCGTAGCTGAATTAAATCCTTCGACCTATATAGATACTTAGCATAGGAGTTTAATTTAGACCTAGGTCAAAACAAAAACAAAAAATACAAAGAAAAATATCGATATTTTTCATAAAGATAAACCAAAATCGTGTTTTTACATCCTTGTTTGTTCAAAACTACACAAAGCAAGACTTATAAACGTTTACAAACGCAATTAATATTTAGTAACTACATTTTATTAAGCAAATACAATGAAATGAATGTGCGTATATACCGAATTTAGCTTAACAAAAGCTTTCAAAGAATATTTTTGTAGTATAATAACTTTAGCCAAGTTATGTTTTATTAACTAACAAAGTTATGTTTTCGCGCAATGATTGTATTTGAAACTGAATATTGACTTAGCATAATATTATTGCGTATACGCAGAATCTACAATACCAGTTAGTTTGCGAGTTTTTTTGGCAAGCAATATTATTTTATCATGATAATATTAGGTTCTACTGTTCTACTCCATAAAAAGATTTCGAATATATCATTTCTAGGTATTTGTGAGACTATTCGAATATCAGACAACATCACATAGTATTGGTTTGATTTCAAAGTAGGATATAGGTATACCTATAGGTATTATGGAAATCAGATTCAACAAACTTGTCACTTCTTTTTTTTCAAGTTTCCATCTCACCCAACCCAGTTTTATTTTTTTGATGGAATAAGAGGGCTAGCTGCTTCTTCCACTCTGCATACCCCTGCGGGGTAACGGGCGTGAAGTTATGTATGTAATGAATTAACAAAAAGACAAATTCCCAGACAAGTAACAACTTGTTATGTAACACTTTGTCTTCGCCAGGATATCGAACCGGCGCCTCGCCACGCAAAGTCTAAACCTTTACACCAACGGGACTGTCAAACGGTTTATCATAGCATAGATTGTACCAGCTCAGTTCACTCACACGAGTCTAAAATCTCTGAAAGCTTTCAAGAAAATCACTCCAAGGAACATTTACCTGCAAAATAATAAATGAGATTTGAAACAAACCAACAGGTTGCCATGGCAACAGGTGGTGGTGTAAAGGCAGAGAATTTTCGCATTTACAAAATCTGTTGAGATGCTTGTAAGCATTTAAATTCCCGAAAACACAAGCTCAACTACCCAAATGCATAAATTAAATGTTAAAACTGTGATAACTTTCTCTCACGTTCTTATTATTTGGTTATATAATGCAACTTAACAAAGATAACGATACAAAATCACAAAAGTCTGTTGCCTGAATTTAAGATTTTTTATTTGTAAAAGGGTATCTCCATAACTTTCATTAAATAAACAATTAATAAATCATGAGTGCGATATAATATAAACTACTTACTTTTTATTTGTGAATGACGTAATAATTTTGTTCGTTAAATATCTGCCTACAACTATCAGTAGCAAACAAAAATGTATGCACGCGTCCTGGCTTAAATAAAATAGAAAACAAAACTTAATGACAGTCATAAAACGTAGGTACCGTATTGCAAAGTAACAAAAATGTTGCCTCGTTTTCCTTGATATTAACAAAATGTCAAAGAGTCTAATATTGAGGCGGAAGGAAAACAACAAAAAAAGTCAGTAAAAGCCTGATTACTACTTTATCGTCTTTAGCATTGTTGCTAAGTGGGAACCATATGGCGGCATAACTCAATATGATTTTCTACTCTATATAATGTTCTTTAAATACAATTGGCGCCCAACGTGTGACCCAAATTTTCACCAAACAAAATTAAGCTTATAAAACACAATAAGCTATTTATCTTCTTATATTTATATATATAATGATACTTTATAAATTTTTATGTTTTTTCTTGTTTCAGGTAAGGACGTGTGCCCAATTACTTTACTGGGTTTAATACGTTCAATCACTTGCAGTAACGTAAATCATAAGACTAATGAACCTACCGACTAACTTTAAATTTACTCATACATTATAATACTCTCAGCCAAAACTCCATGTAACATCAACAAAAATATACGAAACGATATTTTACGAAACAATATTATCTCAAGTCTACAAACTATTGCTTGAAGCTGAAAATATTTGCTTAACCAACTTATTCGGGGAGCAAATTAATAAATCAACCTGAACTTAGCAATAAGCTGTACGGTTTTGGGGTAGTGAACAAATATTATTGTGACGCTCCCAACGAAGTGCAAGTCCGTGGTCATTTAGTACCGAGCAGCTGGTTGTGTGTTAGTATTCGTAGTGGTGAAATACTTCTATTGGAATATCAGACAACACCACATAGAATTATGGAAAACATAATCAACGTAGGTTTGCCTCGAGTCTGGGTGTATAGTACCCAGACCTGAGGCAAATAGCTGTTTCATCTACTTTTTGTCGAGGCCAGTGTATGGAACCCACACCATGCGCTCGACGCAAAGTCTAATTCATAAAAAATAATAAAATTAACTCTCCAGACTGACACTCCAATTCCCTAGTACCAAACTAAACTTTTAAACTTGTGCTATGGATTGTTGAACGGATAGACGACATACTTAAATACGTTTATACATCTTTGACTCGAGTACAAATGTCCATGCTCATCACACGAAACATTTGCCCCTAGCGGGACTCGAACCCGCGACCCCTAGTTGCGTGACCAGGGTCTCTGACCACTCGACCAGAGGGTCTGTCTAAAAAGTCAATGGTTTTGGCGTAAAGTGCAAGTGAACAAATGTTATTGTGACACTCCCAACGAAGTGCGAGTCCGTGGTCATTGTTCGGACTGTTTCATTTTAGTACCTAGCAGCTGTGCTGGTTGTTTGTTAGTTTTCGTGGTCGAGGCCACAGAGAAAGCGGAAAAATAATGCTGCGATCCAGAGTCTATGTGGAAATGAAAATTGTTGTAGTTTCAGGCGATTCCAGCTAATTTAGAATTAAAAAAAATATTTTATATTCACAAGTTACACCGATGTTAATGTATTGGGTACCATTATTTTGCTTTGCCTTTCTAGATACTGTTTTTGTAACATAATTGCTTTGGAATAAAATAAAGTAATGTGATACTATGTCAGATTATCAAATCGCACTTTTGTGCTAAATATTATCTAGTATATATTTATTAACTACGTAGCTGTAAATATGCCAATCCGTTCCATAGGCATATTTTTGCTTGTCCGAACAATTATACAAATATCGATAAATATAATCCATCTTTCATCAACATCGATATTCTAAATCATCATCTTCCTAGCGTAATGTCCCATGCGTGGTAGTCGGGGTCCGCGTAGACCATGATCCCGAATTTAGCGAGTCTAGTAATTACATTGAAGCGACTGCCGATCTGTCTTTCGTAACCCTAAGATACGGGAACCAGACAATTTTTGAATCATGGTTACAAATCCAAAGTTGTTTGAATTTGCAGGTTTCATCACGATGTTTTCCCTCACCGTCGAGCTAGTGGTATAAATACGCACATATATTTGAAAAATCCAGAGGTGCTTGCCCGGGTTTGAATCCGCACTTCTCTGTTAAGAGGCGCGTACTTACCATTGCGCTATCACCGCTTTTATCATCTTACAAACGTCATATTTTAAAACAAAATTAAAATAGCAATCAAAATAATTAAGTGGAATTGATTAATCCAATAAGTTACGAAGGAGAACAATAAGCTAATGTTAGCATACATAAGGGAACATTACAATTTTTCAGGATAGAATACCGAGACTAACAGTTCAATTTGTATGCTAGAGTAAGACGCCTCCTGATATCCTGCTATCTATTCCGTCAGAGACTCGACTCAAATGCCTGACTGACATCTAGATAATTCCAATATAGACGCAAATGTTCCATTTCATTCTAGACACTTCGCACGCTTGTTTCGTGGGCTTATTGACATCAAATACGCGCTCCGAACGTGTATAGTGTATGCAATAGGGAATTGTAATCCGGTTCCGCTACCCAACCGTTCGAGCATCGCACGTGTACAACACTAGCTGGTGTGAAACAATCGATACCGAGTCGTGACGGAATGAACGATATTTTACGGTTTCCAGTGCGTAAATCTAACACTAGTCTGAAACAATTGTGTTTTAATTTCCTTAAATTTATCTTTCAAAACTTTGGTACCAGTTTTTCAAGCATTCTATTAGAGTAAATTTTTGTGGAAAAAATTGTATCTCAATTATCCATGAATTACTAGAAAAAAATTATTAATTTTAATAAATTTAATTTGAAAAACAATATTTATCTGTATCACACACGAGTTAGGTACTTAATAATATAAAATCCGAGAAATGTTAAAGAATTATTTCTGTTCTAAAAAGTAGATAATAGGAAAAGGCTATTTATCTACTATTTCTCTATGATAATAGGTAAGAACTATAGTTAAAAGACGTCAAACAACTACAAACTTATATAACGACCAACTTGATAGCCGTAATCTGTATCTCACCCGATAGTATTGTAACAAATCGGTTAACCACAGCAAAATAATTCCTCTGCAACTAAAACATAACATCCGTAAAAGAATTTCTACCCCAGAGGTATTACAAAGGCAAAATTGCATAACAATCAGGGGAGCGGCGAGGCGTAGTGTGGTCACACTGTCAGATTGTCCCAGGAAATAACCGGATTCGACCGCAGAAAATTGTGTGCCCGAGAATAGCAACAAGTATGGTTATGGCAAAACTATAGCAAGTCTAAAAAAATAATAAACAAATATCCGACTTCATCATATACATTGATCTGATTCCGAGGTAAGTAACTTAAGAACTTGTATTACGGATATACGGATTACTGGAAAAATCCAAAACATTTTACAGACAATACAATTCGACTAGAGAAGTATTTATGTTCTGGTGGTCATTGTAAGCAGATTTTTGTTGGATGTCATAAACGGGCAAATACTCATTAATGCGACAGAAGTCAGGAGCAAAAGCTAGTATGTTACAAACTCGCAGTTCCATCAAATCGGAGGGGTGTTTCTGACAAAAAAATTCCACAGAATCACTTACGACTTTTTCTCCGAAAATTGCCACTTTAAGACCCACTATCTCGAAGTTGGAATAGTTGTGAAAATGGCGACCCACATTTTGAAAATAAATAACTGGGTCATCGTATTTGACAATCCGACCGGGGGATGTTGTTTTGCCCATAAACTTACTGATAAAGTATTGACAGAAACAAAGTATATACTTATCCTATATTTGTGTTCACGTTATATTGATTGCCAATGTATATATTTTCCTGACTTACTATTATTGCCATTTAATGTTTAGTTCATTTAATTTTAATTCTTTTCTATTGGAAAACAATGAATTCCAGGTCTTCTTTACGCAATTAAGGCGTAAATATATTATTTAGTAATTTTATTGAACTGGCACACTATTTAGGATTAACATAGTAGAATGTGCTCGCAAGTTGCGTATTTTTTTCCTGATTTATACAAATATATGAAAGTATATTCCTTATATGTCAGGTCTGTTTATACAGGACTATGTTATAAAGCGCTACGTGGGAACAGCATGAACGTAATCAATATCTAAAAATAAGTGCTTAAGTGTTCCATATATCCCTTCAGTGCACTTTATCATCTTCCCATCCAAGCCTAAGATATATATAAAATTATCGCAGAATTCCTATCACGTATTCGATTAGAGTCCGATTGATGCGGCGGGTAGAGTTATTAGTACCCATATCAATCATTTACGATGATATAGTGCAGTATTTGTCAGTTTGTCAGTCAGACAAGTGGAACTAATTCTTTGGTATTTTTTCCTTACTTTTCAAGTCTTGTTTATTCTGGTTTAATCTATATTTTATATTTCTATATTATTGTTCTTAAATTTGTAGTTAGTTACAATAAAATACTAAATATTCAATTCTGTATTTCTTAAAAACTCTTTGGTGTTTTTTAGAATTCTTTGGATTGATAGAAGAATCGAGCATTAGTTTTTATTAAACGGTAATTAAATATTTAATCACTTACCTACTTTTTTATTTTCATCTGCTATCTAAAACAATAGCAAAAGAAAATAAATAAGAAAAAAAGCATTTCGGTAACATTCCAAGATAATGGATTCTTAAACTTTTTGTTGTTACAATTGTGTCATTCCGAATTTCGGTCAAATTACAACTTAACATGAAATTAGCGTCTTTCGTGGCAAATCCGTTATTAAAAACGCTCGAAGGAACAAATTATTTTAATCTCAAAGTCGTGTCCCTGTGATAAATCTGTGATAAAGTTTTATTTGTTGAGTAAAGAACGTTCAGATTCGAACATAAACACTATATCATTTAAGATTTTTTGTATTCAACGCCTCTTAGTGGTGATGTATTGGCCTGGTGTTCTGTGATGGTCTTTGGTGCAAAAATGAACTTTATGCATATGTCAGCAAGTCACAAGGTTGGTTTGTGGTAGCTCTATAATTCCCATTGCGTCCGCCAATCGCTATGAAGTACTGTCATTCCGTGCCGGGCTTCTACATTACAGCGAACCATCCTTTTTAATACAGCCTCTGGTTTTTACCCTTTGAATTTGAAATAATACCATCACGTGGTTATAAGACGCGTGCGGTGAATACCAATAGGATGGCAGAGAAACCGAAAGCCATACAACGTACATACATACGTACTAATATTTGATTATTCCTGGGGCTTGGTGATATAGAACAACATATATTACAACATATATAATATTTTTCACAATTTTCATTGCTCACCTTAAAACTCGACTTTGAATCAAATGATTTCATAACATAAACAGTACATTTAAAAAAAAACATTTTTGGAAGCTGAACTAAAATTTAAATATTATTGCCAAAAAAGAATTTGAATCCGAATTGAATGAATTGAAATGTAGTAAGCAAATAAATAAAATACATCAAATTGTGATAACAAAAAAAATATTTGAAAATTATTTATTCACTTATAAACTTAAGTTTTGATGTATAGAGGCTTGAAAGATGAATGTTTTGGAAATATAATCTAAATACACAGAACCTCATATTTAAAAGAAAAACTATTTTGCTACTGGAAGTAGAATATAATTCTTAAATTTAAGCGTGTATTGAGTATTCAGCAATAATAATTGTAGATATTAGTAAATGAATAGAATATTAAACGAAATAATAAAAAGGAATACGTTGGAAAATAGCACCAAAAACTAGATAATGAGACAGTGGGTGAGATATTAAACGTATTCAATCGATACGCATTATGGATTCATAGCTTAGTCGATCAATCTTAAAGTTCTAAGTTTAGCTTCAGGTGCTGGGGGCTGAAATCTGGATTTACACTTATCCTATTGACACTAGTATTACAAAATTGACTGGCCCGTTGGTCGAGTGGTCAGAGACCCTGGCCACGAAACCAAGGGTCGCGGGTTTGAATCCTGCTAGGGGCAAATATTTCGTGTGATGAACATGGATATTTATACTCGAGTCATGGATGTTTATAAACGTATTTAAGTATGTCTATCCGTTCACCTAGTATTCATAGCACAAGCTTATAAACTTAGTTTGGGACTAGGGAATTGGTGTGCCAGTCTAAAGAATTTATTATTATTATTATTATATAAAATATACACAATATTGAATAAGTTCACACAACATTGTATGTAAAAATTCACGAAATTGTTGGTAAAAAAAAAATTTAAATACATAACAATCAAATTTTAGAGACTTTTGTCAATAATGTCTAATATATTCACAATAGGTCTGAGACTGGTATTTTGTTCTACCAATGCATTTAAGTAAGTGTTCCAAGGCTTGAAAGCCAAGAAAGGGGTAATAATAAATTTACTTAGGCCAAAGCAATACGTATTTTATTTTAATACTTATAATTTTGATGTCGGTGCCAAGTTAAACAATGACTTGGTACAATTGAAGCTAAAATTAGTAGGTAATTATCACCGAAAATGTATCTATTGAGTGATAATAATTGTACCTATACCAATTTAAGCATTTGCATTTTGTAAACCGTTAAGGAGTTCCCTTAATGGAACCACCTCAGAAGTAAACTTTGTCCAACAAAAAAAAATTGTAATCCATCTATAAATGACGGAAATATCGGTGAACATACATAAAAAATCGGTTTGGCGCATTCGGTAGTGACCCTGCCCCATGCGCCAAGAGTGTGGGTTCGAACCCGACCCAGGACAGACATTCTTGTGATGTTAATATCCAATATTTAAGTATATATTGGTAATACCATGATATCCGTTACACAAGTGCTTAAGCTACTTACCTCGGAGTCAGATCAATGTATGTGATGTAGTCTGATATTTATTATTTATTTATTTATGTGTATATGTACATATGTGACGAAGAACAAAGCAAAGTGACGCAATTGGTGGCGTCGTCACCGAGCTATGAGCTCTGTGGTTTAGCTGCCTGTCGCGAGAACCGTGTGGCTGACAGCTTTGTGTACACAAGTGTTTAGTGGGTAACGGTAGAGAGCGACACTCCAAGATTGATGAATCTAGCTTTATTGTGTATGAAGTAACGAGCAAGGACAGTTGGCACTTTCTTTTTAAGGCTAGTCTAATATGGGATTAGCATTGCGTAAATAGCGACTGATCTTGTATTAATTATTGGGCTTTTGATTCTGGAGGCTACAACGGAGGAGTTAGTTAGTATTAGCTGGTCAATATTTTTTTTCCTCGTAGTCATTTTCTTATAGGTAAATGTTGAAAATTAAAATACTATCCATCAGTTTATTTTGCAAACAAGCTAGCATTCCTTTTAAATACTTAATAGATTTCACAATATTGAATAGTATTGGAAGGCTGAATAATGACTAAGCATTTTTTAGCACTTCTATCATCAAACGATACAAAACGTCTTTCAAATTCAAAATGTTTTTTTTTTGGTCACTCTTTATCTCTACTTTTGTTTATGTTTAAATAAACTCATATATTTTATTTAAAATATGCAATAATAAGTACATTTTTTCAATAATACAATTCTGTAATTCATTGAATAACGCTAAGTTGCCTTTTGCTCTTTCTTATTAATTAATGTTTTTAGCATATTTGAAATAATTATCTATATTAAGACAAAGCCTTGTAATTTTTATGGTAATTCCAATAATGATACAGTGATTGCTAAATGAAGAGCAGATTAAATTTTCGTTGAAAGTCAATCGGTGCTTGATCATAAAATAAGGGATTTTTTATTATATTCACGTTTGTCATATTTTCCCAATTTTATAAGCGAGAAAGTTGATTGTAGAAATGTCGGATTATTTTCATATTATCCACTTCCTATTTTAGCATTGCCATAACACATAGACAAAATTTGTAGAACCAACAGTGGCATATATAAATATGCTTCTACCGCCATGTAAATATGTCCATACGATTCGCATATTTAAGCACTCCTAGCCAAAATACTATTTTCAAATTTAATATAACTCTATGGAGAAACTATAACGTTCGCTTCATCCCTTTCAAAAAATGCTAGCCCCCCTCCCCTATAGCCCAGTCCGCTCACGTCTCTACTCATTCGCCATTCGGTAACGAATGAAACGTTCAATCATTCATAATTACTCTCATTCATTCCCAACGCTTATAATGAGACGAGAATATGAAAAGAGCTAACGAGTTCCATCATAAAAGACTGTGTATTGGTTGTAATGCTTATAGCGGTAAATGGGTAAGTGGTCAAATCTATCAATTTCGGTGGCTTTTCTCTTTCGTTTTATTATTCAGTAAAAGCTATTTATTTTTCCAAAATTGTATCAATAAAAAGCTTATAAGCCTTGGTAAACATGTCAAATGTACCTATAATGTTTTTTTCTCTGAATATTCATCACTAGCTTCTGTCCGCGGCTTCGCTCGCGTTATAATACGTTATTTGGATCAGTTTTGCTTTCTATATATAAAGTCTGTATATATACAAAGCAAAGAAGTATTCTGCTTGATTTTGATCTCTTCTGCTGAAAATACATACATCATGCCCATAATCCTCAAAGGGGTAGGCAGAGTCAAAGGGGCAGCAGGCCCCATTAACCACATTCAGCCAAAACAAAACTGGGCTGGGTTAGATGGAAAATGAAAGTTGTGAAAAAGTAGTGACAAGTGGCTAGCTTGTCGCTTACCTACACAATCACATACCCAAAACCCGATATACCATTAGTCGTCTTTTACGACATGCTAGGCAAGAACCACAGTTGGCACATTATTTTTAAGTCCCAGACCAACATGGGACAATGGGCTGGGTTAGATGGAAAATTGAGAAAAAGTAGTGACCTACACAATGACACGCCCAAAACCCTATATACCATTAGTCGCCTTTTACGACATGCTAGGCAAGGGATACAGTTGGCACATTATTTTTTAGTCCCCGACCAACATGGGACTGATAAAATAAATTCCAGTTGAAAATCGTACGATATTTTTACTTTTGTATATCACTTACTTTATAAGTCTACTTTAGTACCTACAAAAAGAATCTATTATTGTTACTGACCTAAAATAGATTGACCTGAACCTCTATCTATTCTATTGCGGCGTCACTCAAGCACCGGAAAAACGGAATCAAGAAAAACTACATCCAATCAATCCTGAGTTCGCAACAGCAAAAACCCATCAATCCAAGTGATAGCCCTGTAAACACGAAAACTATTGCGAACGAATCGCCGGTCGTCACAAAGGCACAGTCATCATCCGTAACAATTATCCGATCCATCCATTTGCCATGAAAGACTGAACAAATGACATAATATTAAGTTACGCGAGAATTGTGATGGATGAACGAGTATATGCCAAGAGATAGCCGGACACTATGCGGGCCGCGACATGTTTAGGGTTGTCACTAGCGATGGGCGCATGTGTATCTTTTATTTTTGTGTTATAGCTGATATTATTATTTCAATTGAGTTCTTTTCTTGTAATAAAAAAAATTTAAAGTAAATTTAATATTTTAGGAATTAGGTATATTACTTTATAGTATTAGCGCGGCATAATAATAACATATCTTTAAAAAACGTGATAGCGTATTTTTTATTATTGCGTTTTGCTGATATTATCATTCCAATTGAATTTTTTTGTAGGTAATTTTTAGGGTACATTTTATTTTCTAAGAATTATATTATTAGTTTATAGTATTAGTGCGGCATAATGAAACATATCTTTAAAAAACGTGATAGTGTATTTTTCATTCCGACTGAATTTTTATTTATTGCATTATTTATTATCAAAATCATTTATTTTCCGAAAAATTTTGACTATATAATGAGTGACAATTTTTTATTGTATATCAAGGGATAAACTCATTGAAATAACCAATACAAGAGCTTCCATAATGTCATACATTCATTCATAACATTACGCCCACAATCCCCGAAGGGGTAGGCAGAAGGGCAGCACGCCCCTTCAACCACATTCAGCCAAAAATAAAGCCGGGCTGGGCGAGATGGAAAATTGTGAAAAAGCAGTGACCTGTCGCCTACACAATCACATATCCAAAACCCGATATACCATTAGTCGCCTTTTACGACATGCTAGGCAAGAACGACAGTTGGCATATTCTTTTTAAGTCCCAGACCAACATGGGACAGTGGGCTGGGTTGGAGGGAATGCTGTGAAAAAGGAGTGACAAGTGGCTAGCTCGTCGCCTACTCAGACACATACCCAAAACCCCGTAAACCATTAGTTGCCTTTTACGACACGCTAGGCAAGAAACACAGTAAGCACATTCTTTTTTTTTTGTCCCAGATCAACATGGGCCAAGTCCCAGACCAACATGGGGCAGATAAATGTCATATATTTACGATATTCAATTATAAACCATTAATCGACAAGTTTCAGCATAAATCTGTCCCATCACTAGTTGTCGGTTGTCAGGACTGCGATGGACGCGCACAGTTTTTTATCGCTGTTTCAATATTGCAGTCATAAATTGGCATGTTTGCTTTCTCTAAATTTTCATGACGCTTTTTTGTGTGAAAACTTTTAATTTTGCGATCTATTTGTTCAGCGAATAGTCAACGCAGCTGTACGCTTGTAGTGATAAATTTTTCTTTTGGCATTTTCTAACTTCGTATATATGCAATGTAAGCTAAAAGTTTGAAACAAAATGCAAGAAGTTTATATCTGTACTGTGTGTTGATATAACATTTTATAACCTTGGTAGTTGGAGTTGAATAAATTAGGGTTATAGCTTATATCAACTGACAAAAGTTTAGTTATACACTTAATTGTTTACAATATGTTAAATGTTATTCAGCAATAGTCTATAAGTAATTGCTGGAATATATTAGCGTTATGAATTACGACTCTATCGAAATACAATACAACTATAAAATTTTATTTTAGCCAGTTTTTCAATATGGATAATTATGTAAATACTGTTCCATCATGTGTTAATAACACAAACACAACTTCTTTGTGAATATATAGGTAATCATTACTACCTAATTAGTACCTTTCATGCCTCATTAATTCTTAATATTCCAAAGGCTTTCTTATAATATTGCAATTTATAAATAAATCAACAAGAAACAATATATATAATTTTTTTGTTGGGCAACCCTACTCAAGCGAGATAAATTATTTTCTGCCGATACTGAATTGAATGGGACACGATGCCACTTCATCTGCCTTATTTCTGGGAAGAGCTGTAATTTTTTTATTATAGAAGGATGCTGCGTTACGTTTCAATTCGCAGGAATATTTCTATGAAATAAGTGGCTTCTATAAAACGTACGGCCTTGAACCGTCCAGATTTATTCTGTCTTCTGTTCTGAAATTTGCCGAAATAAAACACACAAAAACGTTTTGTTGCCATGAAACAAAAAGTTGTAATTGCTTTTCGTCAAGTATCGAAAAATTTTCCTTTGACCTTATTACTCGTGTTCCCGGTAATTTATTTTTCGAAGTCTTATAAACCTATGTTGGCGCGAAAATATGTAAATGTATAGAAATACGCGATACTGTTTCACCCGTGTAAACACACGGAATGAACTTAAATTATTCCTTGATTTCAAATTGGGACAGGCATTCCTGGAAGCGATTAGATGGTAACAACGCACAACAAATCATTGAATGAAAGCTTTAGGCCATGCGTAGGGGTTTACTCGGAACGTCTTAAATAATTATATTTGCTCTATGGAATCGTTTTTGAATATTCTGACAGTCTCGCCAAATTGAGTAGCATTTGACATGCAAATTGTGTAACGTCATTTCTGTTTTGCTTTCGAATGTTTAATTTATTTTTATGAATAAATTCAATTAGAGTTGAAAGCCCGCTGATTGAACATTGATCAAATTTATTTTGTACTGACATTCATGAACTTTTTGGAAATTATTTTATTCAATTATAAAGGTTTATACATTTACGAGGCTGCCACTTTTTGTTGTAATATTGCTCAAAGATCGTGACAGCGGTATGGAAATGAAATCGTGATAGTAATACAAAGTAAACTTACCGTGTGAAACAGTATTACCACAAACAATATTTAATCATATCACATGGTTCATGCTCTTGGTTAAAGTGTACATTATCCTCGGCCGTATCTGCGGCAAGGTCCTTAATTTGTATACAAAGTGAATGGGATGAGTTGGACAACATGCTGTTGTAGCTAGAGAGGTATCGTTACGTATAAATGATAATATGACTCGCCCGTTGGTCGAGTGGTTAGAGACCCTGGCGAAGACCTAGGTTTGCGGGTTCGAATCCCACTAGGGGCAAACGTTTTGTGTGATGTACATGGACATTTGTATTCCAGTCATGGATAAACGTATTTAAGTATGTCTATATGTTTACCTAGTTTCCATAGTACAAGCTAAGGTTGGTTTGGAACTAGGAAATTGGCTTGTCAGTAAAAAAAGAATATTTGGATTAAAACTTTTCGCAGTCGGTATGGAGTTTTGGCAGGCGTTGGTATTTCGTATGTAGACAGTCTCATTACTGTGTATGTGTTTTACTGTTACTGTGGATTTAAAAATATTGACTTTTGTGACACGTATTTGTAGTCTATTTACTATTATTTTCAATGCCGACATAAATGTGATTAAAAAGGCCTTCCAAGAGTAAAATTTCATTAGACCCATATTCTGAGAAAAATATTTAGAAAAATGTTCCTAACCTACCCACTCTTTGGATATAGGTACAGTTTTTGTTCGATACACAAAACTACGAGCTAAATTTCTATTATATTTATAGTTAGCCCATCAAATCAAAGCATATTTAAGCTTTACCTATCTTTACATACAAACCTTACTTGTTATTATCTTCTTTTTTATTTGTCTAAAAAAATCGCGGTTATATATATTTTTATCAAATGAAATCGGGATTTTATGATCGCCAAAAGTTAACTAATTCATTGTTAGAAGTTCACTAACGATAAGTCGCAGTCTTGTAATCTTTTATGATAAAAAATTGCAGCAGTCTATAACAGTTACCTAAAGTCAGAAATATTACTACCGGGCCTATAATAATACATTACAAGTACTTAATTAATTACAGCTTCACGTTTCGGCCATGTTGCAACGGCTTTGGTCACAAGCGGAGCTGCTTTAGTATTTATTCTAATGATAATGTAACGCGAAAGGTTGAAATCATAAGTTAAATGATATGCGCGTCACATGCAAGGGGATTAGTTTGATGTATTAATTGTTTAACTCTAAATACGAGTACGTATTTGTACACCAGCTCGACCGATAAAAGTCTGAAGGGGGATGTTAACACTATACACAAGTGATTCCGAGACATAGTTCAATTTACAATTATTAAAAACACATTACATATGAATTCACTAGTTTCATTTGTTTGCAATTTTTTTTTAATGTTCTGAAAACAATGAGGTAATTGTCAGTCACTTGAGTATACTGACCTATTTCAACAGTTTTAACAGCTCATAAAAAGTATGTCACATGATTGGTGGTGTCATTAACCTTATTGGCAAATTGCATCTCAGCTGGGACCGCAAATTTTGAATTTTCGCCAAACGAGAGCAAGTGCGTTTGACGCAGATCGGCGCATTAGCGCGGACTGATCGACCAGAGACGCATTAGTGACGGAGTGCGAATGCATCCGACGGGTGCAGCAATTAGCTGATGTGTGAACTAATAATCTTCACTTGTGTTTATCTATCCAACAACTTCTAACTGAATAGAAAAATGGATGGAATTCTTCTCCAATAATAAAAGTACTGAAATGTAGACAAAATCGGTTCAACAATTTAGACTATTAGACGATACAAACAGGTACAAACATGACACTTTAAATAATTATAAGCAGGTATACTTGCATTAGCCATGGTATTTTTACTTGCAATTTAGTAATTAGCTATTATTTTGACATTACAAACAGACAGTTAAGAGAGTATTTATCTTCATAATAATAATAAAAAACTAGAGAGGCGTATATCTGCTTTGATGATCCGAAGCCTATGTAGTAAGTTGAAAAAATTAACACTTAAATAGAATAAATGATTTATTTCTCAACAATCATATTATTTATATTTTTTAATAATTAAAACAAAACTTTGTAAAAACACTTGATCTCTTTAAAATACAGAAAATAATCACAGTGTAATTTGAATGTGTTATTAAATATTATAAATACTTCTAACTGCTGTTAAAACTAATTACATAAATGACATATTCTCCGGTAGAACTTTGACGTACAATATTTTGCGCAACATTGTAATATCCATGATCAACCATAAAAAATCCACAAAACTATTTACATTATATTCATAAGATCATTCGTATCATAACTCTCAGTAATATTACAACTTTTATTTTGCGAGTATCATTAGAGAATCATCAAGTATCAACAAACATGCAAACAATTTTAACTTGCTCAATATAATAGGTATATTATTTCCGTAAAGTGTCTATAATCGATTTCGCATGTGGATTTGGATATTCAACATTAACATGTTAGTGGAAAGAGTCAACAGATTGGATGTATGTAGTTATTCAAACAATACTGGTATGGTCAAAATTGTTCCTTATAGACATTAGGAACAATTTCCAGAAACTTACATCAAGGATTATTTTATTTCTTTAGTTCTGCCTCAGATAAAACCCTTCGTCTCACCACTCATGACATGATTATGTTGAAGATCTATAAAATTAAAAGCTTTGGTTCATAGCATCATCGTGGATAACGGAGACCTCTTTTAACAAAGACTGTTGTTCAGCTGACTTCGAACTTCTCAAACTGGATACGCCCCAAGTTTTACTCCTCCGGAGAGGTGGTCGTCCTCGTATCCTGCCGTCGTATCTATGTCGCTTGTGATTGAGAGGACTTAGCTCTGGATCTGACATCTCATCACATTTGCGCTTCGAAGTTGATGATGATGAGGACTCGTTTGAGTTGATCGACCTATACGGTGTTGTTATGGCTGGAATAAATATTTAATGATGTATCACGTTGAAAGCTTTATTATACCTTTAGGAACGAGTACTAAATTCACAGTATGTATCTGGATTCACAAATTTTTGTTTGTAAGTTATTCGAATAATGCTAAACACATGAGAAATATTAAGGAATAGTTTCGGGATTTCTGATCGAAATTTAATTTGAAAAGTAGCTGTCAGATTAATTGTGCAGAAACTTGACGTTTTTGGGTAGAAATTCTAACAATAAAGAAGTGACGTTACACGTGAGACATTCATTTAAATTTTTACTGTTTATTTTACTGCATTACAATATATTTAATAAAAACTTAAAGTGACATAAGGAGATAATTTATTGCGTTTTCAATTATTTAATGCCTAAAATATAAATGTTAAATTCTTGAAACAATAAAAATACAAAATAAAAAATAAAAATAAAAATATCTTTATTTCTCAAATTTTAAATTACAAGTTTAGAGACACCTCAGGAAGTAATAAATACTAGTGTTGGGGATGTCTCGCTCTTTCAAAATTTGTTATTATACTATGAGATTTAAAGTAAACATTTTAAATTTAGACTTAAATTTAACAATCTAACTTAATATTAAGAAAACAAAAACATTTACATTTTATTTAGAATTTTATGATGTGTGGGTATGTGTGTGTGTGTGTGTGTGTGTGTGTGTGTGTGTGTGTGTGTGTGTGTGTGTGTGTGTGTGTGTGTGTGTGTGTGTATGTATGTGTGTGTGTGTGTATGTGTATTATATACAATACATCAATGAAATTAAGTGTTCATGTTGACTTAAAAATATATCCACTCTGGATACAGTAAGAAATCTTACTCTGAATGTTTAATACGTCCTTTATCTTTGGACGCGTTCCAGATTATATAAATTTAAATACCTATCACATACTTTTTTGGACTTACTCCAGTAATCTGAAATGCCACTGGATGGAATAGGCCATATATCTGATAGATTATTCATGTGAAAAGATTATTCAGAAAACGCAAGGGACCTCTATATTTTTGGTATAACACAAACAATAACGGAAATTATTTGTATTTTGTGGATCCGGAATGATAGCTACTTGTTCTGTTTTTTTTTAATATATTTGCTTTTTAATTTATTACATATTATTATGTATTTTTTAATTTAAATTTTTATGATTTTCGTTTGCCGATTGTAGTAAATCATTATTATTTGTCACGATCTAAAATCTTACCTAAATTTCCATGTTCGCCCCAAAATACGTTTCTTACTGCTTTCGCTACACTTGACCATATATTTTCTTTATTTGCTTCAGGGTTCCTTTCAAATTCCGTAGATCTTTCGTCGATACCGTCGCCATCGTCTACAATTCTCTTCACGCTGACCTTCTTTTTAGTAATTACAAATTTAAACTGTATTTCCGTTTCTTCTTCAGTAGTTTTTAATACTGAACTAATGCAATTTTGCAAAGAGCCAGCAATATTAGTAGTGAGTGCCGTTATTGCGGTGTTAATCCCCACAGAAGTTGGTGAATCGACGCATGTCTTGAATAGTTCGTTCGATTCTTTAGAGTAGTTTCCAGTTTCTACCACGGGACTATCTTCTTTAAAATTTATGGCTCGAGCCGGCATGTGTACTTCGCCTGTAGCTGGCGTACATTCGGGCGTTTTCTCTCTACTATTAATTGGCGTCCTTGCGACAGTTTGACCTTGGCTCTCGAAGCGGTTTATAAGAGCTTGGAAACGTGGATTCAAACAGAACCTAGGCTTCTGAGGACCTGGTGTAAGCATGCGTTTTGGTTTTCTATAGACTGCAATGTGGAAAATGTTACCTTTTTTATTTGATACATACACATAATTATTCATTTTGATTTAACGCTTAATAAAATAATAGTCTTAAAATGTTGTAATACAATTAGAGTTAATAAATAACCAGCTCTGCAAATATCCTCTTTAAAGAGGGAGATTTTCGGTTTGGATAATAAAATTGCAAAATACTAGCAAAATACACTTCATAACAGGAAAAAAAGATGTTTCGTATAATGCAATAAAATATGTATAAATACCTCTCTTTACTTTATCATCTTGTTCAAAAACAGTATCTTCGGCAAATTTGACCTTTTTGGTCTTTATTGAAGATGCTTCAGTATTATTAGCAGATTCTTGGAAAGTGACGTGCTTCTCTGAACTATCCTGGCTGCCCAATCTAATTCGGCTACCTGTCACTATAATACTTTTCAGCTTTGGTGCTATATTTTCTGATTTTGAAGGCTGGAAATGATAAAATAAATTTTAGGTAATATAAATTGTCAATAAACTGAAATTTCGGTGTCACCTTTAAACTCAAAATGTTTTAATATGACGTAATAGGCCCACAAGACATGAAATATTAAAAATTAAAATGTCAGGTATAATATTCCATGCAAACTTAATCATAATCTTCTGAGATATTGTTTTTTAAAAAAAATATCTACTTTACATAATTTAACTAATAATTAAATTTGTTTCGCATCATATTTAATGCAAATTATTCTAAACATGTAAACATTTAAAAGTTTTTTTTTTATATCAGTTTTAAAACTCCATATCACTTCTATTAGATTTACTTCGCCGGTGCTATAACTGCGCAATAAAACTGCAATCAAATGGCCTTTGCCAAAAAATCTACGAACAATGTACGTTATGCTGGCGTTCAAAGTACTTTATATCTTTCCTTACCTCGTTATTCATACTTTGCGCTGGACTCTCGGTGTTCTCAATTTCAGAGAGAGGAGAATCGGCACTTTGCTCCGGAAAAAGGGACCAGCCCCCCATAACCGGGTGCGTCGGGGTGCTCGTGGTGACGATTTGGGCTAATTTCAGAACGTGTTGAATGTGAGTTGGTGTTGTCATCTCCTTTTGATTATCTGGAACTTTCAAATACAATCATATGATATGGATATGCTTATTTGTTCTTTGGGCATAAGAGAAAGCTTTGAAAACGAGCTTGAGTATTCTGAGACCCCTGTTTAGGTAATTTTTTAATTAAAATAAAGAAAAATGCTAGATTGGAATCGAATTACGAGTATGGTCTTACAAAAATAAATTTGGTTCGCCCTGCCTGCCCCCCTATGTAAAACGTGAAGCAAGCTAATTAGCCAAAAGTAAAGTAGAAATGGCTGGCTGGAAAATCAACCGATAAAATAATTATATATATACATACCAGCACAGTTATCATTCCTAGAGGGAGTCGTCTTACTCGCAACTGGCGAACCATCATAATCATCATCATTTACTGTTTCTTCGTATTCTTCAACTACCTTCTGTCTCATCAGCCCCAATAATTTCTTTGCGTGAGGTGTAGCAGCCCTTTGTCTTTTTAATTTTGGAGTTTTCGGCACCAATTTAGGATGAGCTGTCTGACTCCCGGCTTTGGATTCGGTTTCTGTCTCACTCTCACTGGAATCGTAATCAACTATTGTTTTTTTTCTCACTATTGGTGTTATAACTGCCGTTTTACTCGATTTATTTACAGACACTATAGCTTCAAAATTATCCCCATCTTCTTTCTTAGCTACTTTATCATAAATTGAATCGAATTTTTCATCAACTTCTTTTAGTAGTGACTTGCTTGGTTCTTGTTCTGTTGGGACTAGTTCAGAAATACTTGTACATTCCTCAATATGAGTTAGATCATCCATTTTGGTGAAGTATTTGTTACACTTCTTGCACTGGAGCGGTAAGTGTTCTTTGTAAAGATGTGTAATAAAATCTTCGTTCAGTACGTCGGGCTTGCAGAGAAATGAATACCCTCTACAAATTGGGCACTCGTATGTTAGACCATGAGCAGACTTCTCGTGTTTCGAGCGGCAGTTAGCGCAGCAAAATACTAGTTGGCACACAACACAGCAAGCCTAAAATCAAATTAATTCGTGTTTATCCTGCGTTCAAGCCAAGAGATAAGAATGCAGATAATCTAAACGAGAATTTTGTTCTTAATCTACATTAAAGTGCTCTATTATTTAGACTAAATCCTATAATATTATAAATGCGAATTGAATTAATATTATATACATACATATTATTTTTATGAATAGATTGGCCGTAACCATGCCTTTGAATTTATATTGCGGAATTATAGTTTAAAAAGTTCCCAAAGATTATGTATAAAACCTTATTGTTATGACTGAGAATAAGAGAATTTGCAGGACAAGACATATATTTACTAAAATACTTGTTACAGTCAATATAAAAATAGCGATATTTATAAAAATTAACAAGAGAAAATTTGAGAAGCAAAGTCACCGACCATAGTCAAGATCATAGTTATCAAGTTGTAATAATGATTTAGAAAGGTATTAAATAAGTCACAACATTAAATTAAGAGACTATTTTTCTGCTAACATAATCCAAATTCATAATTGTACCTATTCATATTATATAAAATCACGGTTTGGCTACACAATTGTTAATTTGATATTTTTGTAACCAATTAACTTTAATAATGTCAAATTGTAGAACTTTTACTGCATTTATGAACTTACTAATGAGGTTTAACATTCAACATACAAAATAGATGACAAATGATGACCGAACGATAGAAATCACAAAATATAATTATAAGTACCTACATCAAAATTTCTTTTAAAATCGTCATAATTCAAACGTATAGTAATTATTTTCCCTCGCTTTCATTGTATCCTTTGTACCTATTAATTATGTATCAGCTATATATTTTTATTACCTTCCCTCGAAATAAAATAACACAATATGCAAATGTAATAAGTAAAGTCGGGCAATAAAATGAAAAGGAAACCTTTTTTATTTCACCAAAACCCTCTAACAGTCGAAGTTTTTACGTGGCCGTAAATAAATACACGCGAACAGTGCAATGAGAAGTTTTACTTATGGTGCATACACAACGGAGTTACTTTTTGTGGGGTAACATTGGCGAGTATTTTCCGGCAACGATGGATACAAAACCTTATTTTAATCTTACTTCTTACTAATATTATAAACGCGAAAGTTTGTGTTGATGTTTGTTACTCTTTAACTCAAAAAGTACTGCATGGATTTTAATAAAACTTCACAATAGTATAGTTTATATATTAGAATAACACTTATGTTTTATCGATGTACCATCCGAGAAAAGTCGCGGGCAGAAGCTATGTAACTATATGAGGAACTTCGAGAGTAGTGACTTGCAATTAACGTTGCTAAGATCTCTGGCTCTGATTTGCGCAGAACGTCTCGATTTCCAGAGGTCTGATGAGATTTCCCTTATTCAGATTCAGACTTAATTAGAACACCAAATGTCCCGTTTTAACCACACACTCCTGTAGTGTGATTAACAGTTTTGCCGAAAAAAGAATTTATGTTTTCATAGTATTTAGTTGCTACGTAATGAATTATATTTGCATTACTATTTGCATTCGTCTTACAAAATTCCAACTATATTATAAAGCTTAGGTCCCAAATATACTTAGTTATCATATTAACAAAACTTTGTATTATTTTATCCTCAATTATTTTAATAATTAGCTTATAACTTGGACACACTTTCATTTAACTAACCAAAACCATGTTTACCAAGTGGCAACTTCAACTTAGCAGTATTGACAATAAATCAAAACTAACAACCCAATGTTGTGAGTTTCAACATTCATACGATTACGGTACTAAACAGTACCTAAACGTACCCAATACCCAACTTACCAAATACTTAGGTATATTGTTACTTCAATTACCAAGCGTCAAAATTTAACTGCCAAGTTCTTCAATGTTGCGAACCATATAGCGAAATATTGTTTAACAAAAAGTATCCTCGGTGTGGATACTCTATTATACAGGGTGTGAACGGAGCGAAACTTGCCCGCCACTGCATGTTGCGGTTGGTCGGTGAAACACGTTTTTGCTCTCTGCTAAGCTGTGTAGGTTTAGACGAGAGTGTTTTCGGGCTAGTAACGTTTCTACCTACTTAAAACATTCTCATAATTTAATTGTAAATTTTGCTATGTAATTGCTGTTTGTAATGTAGCGATTCTGTAGAATCATAATTTTTTAAATGTTTTTATTTTTAATGTCGATTTAAATTTGATATATCTATTCTTTACCAAATAATATAAAGGTTTTTCTGTGCAATATCCTCTTTTATAATATTAGCTGTCCCATGTTGGTCTGGGACTTAAAAAGAATGTGCCAACTGTGTTTCTTGCCTAGCATGTCGTAAAAGACGACTAATGGTATATCGGGTTTTGGGTATGTGATTGTGTAGGCAAAAAGCTAGCCACTTGTCACTACTTTTTTACAATGTTCCATCTAACCCAGCCCATTGTCCCATGTTGGTCTGTAACTTAAAAATAATAAGACAACTGTCGTTCTTGCCTAGCATGTCGTAAAAGACGACTAATGGTATATCGGGTTTTGGGTATGTGATTGTGTAGGCCAAGATAGCCACTTGGCACTACTTTTTCACAATTTTTCATCTAACCCAGCCCGTTTTGTTTTTGGCTAAATGTGTTTAAAGGGGCCTGCTGCCCCTTTGATTCTGCATACCCCTTCAGGGATTAGGGGGGTGATGTTATAAATGTATAATATTAGCCACTAGTCACCACATATAAAACGCGAAAGTTTGTTACCCTCATGCAAAAACATACCTATTGAATGTTTTAAACCCTTTAACAATTTAGTTTATTTCATATCAAATATCTGAATGTTATTGTATATGAGCTACAACTATAAAATATTCGTTCGTAGGCGTGAATTCTAGTAGATCATGAATATGTTAAAATTTAACTCAAATGGAATGATTATATTTGAACCTTGACTTGACTTTTCGGTCCAAAAGAAAGTAATCCATTTTCTGTGAGACAGAATACGAACGAAGCGAATTTAATAAAAGCTCATTAAATTATTTTTTTATATGTATAAGCAAAAGCATTATATTTTAATATACATACATAGTAGTAGTTCATATATACCTTTTTTTCGCCGAACAGTGTGCGTTGAGATCTTTGTGATGACTGTAGATATGGTTGAAATTAGGACAGACTATATGTCATTTGAATATTTATCACAAAAGCTTGCTTTAATAGATGAATGGAATTTTTTAATCAGAATAATATAAAATTCACATTTATGTATATAATATTGACTAAGCATTTAGTCCTAAAGTATTTGATAACGGCATCGTAAGCAATAACAAACAAGTGTCTAGGTTTTAATTCTACAAGAGCTAAAAAAATTATATCAACTCTGGCAGTTTTGAGTTCAAATAATATGTTACTAGACAACATGTAGGTACGTTTCTTATTATACTTACTACATAAACATAATATTTTTGCATGAGACTATATTTTATTTACAGACGGAGCCATTAACCTTATTTCACTTAGCTAAGTAAGCAAGTTAAGCCACGTTAGTACCTACTTATAACAATAATTAAACAATAAACATTGTGAGGAGACCCATTCACAGAATGTAACGTTGTTTACATCGTTAACACATTATTATTTTGAGTACATAACAAACATTTATAGGCACATAGCGTTATGTGTATTTGCCTTAAACTCGAATCTATACATGATATAACTAGCTGTGCTCGCGGTTTCACCCGTGTTCATGGTTAATGTTATGTAGCCTATAGCCTCCCTCGATAAATGGACTATATAACACTGAAATATTTATTTCAGTAGCTCCTTTTTTATGTGCGATTTAGCATCATTTTATCATTATGTACCAAATTACGTCAATTGCGTTTGTTAAATTTTGCGGGAAATAATAACAATAGGTACATCCATAAATCCTCATATTTTTTTACGCTTATAATAGTTATTACAATATTAGGATTATGTCGTGAAATTACTACCATTCTGTGTATGATAGTTGTAAATATAGATAATTATTATAATATTAAACATTTTCATCATCTTCCCAGCGTTATATCCCGTCCTTAGACGGGGTCCGCTTAGACCATGATCCAGGATTTAGCGAGTCTGGTAATTACATTGAAGCGACTGCCGGTCTGGCCTTCGTAACCCGTAAATAGGGGAACCAGACAATTTTTGGATCATGATTACAAATCCAAAGTTGTTTGAATTTGCAGGTTTCATCATGATGTTTACCCTCACCGACGAGCTAGTGGTATAAATACGTACATAGATTTCAAAAATCCAGAGGTACGTGCCCGGTTTTGAACCCGCACTCCTCGGTTAAGAGGCGCCAGTCCTTACCATTGAGCTACCACCGCTTATAATATTAAATATTAAACATTCTATACTTTCGTATATTTTAAACATAAGTATTACTTTACAGATACTTTACAGATCAAGTTTTTTAACCTAAGCATCAAGCTTTATTAATTGAAAGTGATTACGATATTAAATGATTTGATATGTTCACATTACACTTAAGTTGAAAACAAACATGACTTCGTAAACAAGATTTTAACTGTGGTTATTTTTTTAGTCACCTAAAATAGTATTCGACAGTTCGAACATTACCAAAGTTACCTATATTGTAAAAAAATAAAAACATCTTATAAATAAAAAAGCAGTATTTTACGGATAAAATCGTGGGTAGAATTAACGTTTCATACAAAAGAAATACTTGTAGCAAAGTATTATTTATTATTATTCTGTAAAGTCGCTAACTGTTCGTTTATATAATGCAACAATGTTGCTTAGTACAACTAATGACTTACCTCAGGTGCAGATTTCATTTTAATTCCACTTCATTTCTCTCGGCAGCGTAATAAAATCACAAACTTTGCTTATTCAATTTTCCTCTTTTCCAACAATCGACGCTGTTTTTACAAAAAAAATCTAATACTGGCAAAATATGTGATGAATGTTTTACACTCAAATAATTAACTCAAATGACAACGCTAAAAATGTATTTTAATATGTACCCGCAAATATTTTATCTTTGCTTCTACCAGCCCATTTGTTTTGTTTTACTGTGTGATAACTTTTTCATACGTTCGGATATTTAACTTCGATAATATTATAGTATAGTTTTGTTGCGTTAATTTTTTTTGTTCTGGCATAGGCACACTTTATCAATATCTAATAATTTAAAAAAAAATTGTCTATAGGTATTAAAATTGCCTTTAACGTCGGTCAGATTCATTGTATTAGTCAAGAAAATATATAGAAAACAGGACTACTTCAGATCTCTTCAGATTTAGATCTTTTTAAAACGAATGTCCATAAATTAATAGTAGAAATAAAGATTAAAAAAAGATTTTAAAATAAAGATTTAAAAAAATGCGGTAGGTTTTTTAACATTTAAAATTACCTGCTATATAATGTTCCGGACATTTATTCTTAGCCAATACATACACCAATATTAGAAGGATAAAGATTTTTAAAAACAATATTGACCGTCATAATGTTGCATTAAAAACGTAGTGTAATATGAAATATACACTACGTTTAATAATAATAAATATATCTGCGTACGGATTGTGAGTTTTTAAACGAAGAAAACAAAATGTTTTAGCAAAATGCCTCCTTGTTCCCGGCTAATTCCCATATCGCTTTGCCAGCGGGCTCGTTTGTTTTCAAATAACACAACGCGGCGTGAAATAGGCCTTGGAGGCCCAGAGGTATATTTTGACACATTAGCACAAAAAATGTCTACCTTTTACACACATAATATGGCTTCGAGATTCACCTGTGCATACAACATGTACATTTTACGAAAGCAATTGCGTTGTGTCATTCATTTAATTCCTACGAGTAGAATAACATCATTCTTTAAATATTAATACCTACTTATTACATAATATACATATTACTACGATTTAGCAAGTTTCGTAATTAAATTGAAGCGACTGCCTATCTGGCCTTCGGAACCTTAAGATAGGGGAACCAGAAAATTTTTGATCATGGTTACAAATCCAAGATGATTGAATTTGCAGGTTTCATCACGAGGTTTCCGTCACCACCGAGCTCAGCTAGTGGTATAAATACGTACATAGTTATTTGAATCGCAACATCCAGAGGTACGTGTTCGGGTTTGAAGACGCGTCCCTCAATTATGAGGCGCGTGTCCTTACTATTGAGGTACCACCGCTATAACATTACATAACATAACATCACGCCCGTAATTTCTGAAGAGGTAGGCAGAGTCAAAGGGACAGCAATCCACCGCTATAAATATTAATAAGTATATTAAAAGTATAATATATAATATATATACATATATTCACGACCACGGATTAGGTCTGTTCTGTGTGCACGACACTGCCACCTTGTAGTTGCTGGCCATATATTATTGTATGTGCAAGGCACACTTCATGAATATTACGCCTAACCCTATATGAATGGTTCTCCTAAATTCAGAATTATGCAATTACCACTACTACCATACAATGCTTTACATTTTTAACCGACTTCAAAAAAAAGAAGGTGGTTCTCAATTCGACTAAATTTTATTCAACAGATAGGTAGACGGATTGAGTTTTACATTTATAATATAAAATAGTAAAGATGTATATCATTATCTATTAGTACTTTATTTTGTCTCATTGTTCAATAGAAACTATAAGTGTATTTTACGCCTCTAATAAACTACATATTTTCGTTTATAGTCCTAATTAAATTATTTGTACAACCACTTTACATGGAAAGGTTAATAAATTTTGGGTATTACGTTGTAAATTAGACGGAACAAAATTAGAGGTAAGTATGGAATATTAATGTACAATCTTTTGCGAGTTTCTAAATAAAAAAGTTTTTTATAACATATTTAAACAAGAAAAGTAAGCAACAAAAATAATGCGTAGTAGACACGCACTCTCCTAACTTTTTATTAAATCTTAAATGCGGTATGTATGGTGGAAATAATTTTTCGCCATCTTTCAGGGACACTATAAACCGTACAACACAAAAGATGGCGGACAATAGACGCACGTAATGGCTGCCGGAAGTCGCCTCCGATACCGGATGTTGTCAGATGCGGGGTTTTCTGTAGATAAGTTCAGTCTCCAGAAATCAGACAAGTTTCAGACAAAAACCGTCATTCCACTTAGTTCCAAGTTATAAAGGACTTTATTGTATAATCTGAAATTTCGCAGAGTTTTAATTTGTGGATCTAAGTTTGGAGTGTTTTAAATTGAAGTATAAAACATTCGAAAGACTTTGAATTGGAAAACTAAAGGTTTTTTATCATTCTATTTTCCCTATAAAGTAAAAAGTTTTTTCAACAACCTTAAGATTTTGATAGATCTGTATGATTAGTACATAGACGATTAATAAAAATAATAATATTACTTTTACCCATGACCATTATGAGTCTAAACGTAACATTATGAGTTTAAGTATAAACGTAAGATAAGTATACTTTATTCTTAATATTGCAACGTGAACATCTCTAATAAAATATCGTAGTAGATTAGGTAGTTTATTATGTATTTAATACATATTAAGTAGAAGGATGCTGTGATATTCTATATTTAATAATAGAATTCTATATTATACAGAAGGGCTGGCAAGCTTAATCATAACCGTAAACAGTCAGTATCATCAGCCGCTTGCCACCCGATGGGGCTTTTTACTCAGATACCCTATATAACTATCTATACCGTGCGGCTTAGGTCAATTCGAGCATCGCCGGGGGGCGTCCACTACTGACAGATACAAATGAGGATCGTCAGGGGTCTGTTTGTTCGTGGTCGTTAGTGTAATAACCTGTGCCGAGGATGGCGAGGTGAAATAGACGCCTAATTTCTTGCCTCAAATATTATATTCCTTTAAATTTATAGTAGATACATAGATGCAGAAGTAAAACAGTATTGATACTACTAATCGTCTTACGACCGTGAACGCCTGACAGAATTGACTGTAGGCTTATTTGCTATTAACATGTTCATAGTTAATAGAAGTAGACAACACACTAGATATAATTTGCATAGAATATTCTCAAATTATTTTTTTATTTCTATATTTTATACAGTTAAACTTACTTATTTAGTAAAGAGCATAAGGATTTATTCGGTGCATAATTTTTGCATAAAACATTTAAAAACATTTTTAACAAACGTACCTAATTTGTGCCAATAGGTATTTTTTGTCCCATGTTGGTCAGGGAATAAAAAATAATGTGCCAACTGTGTCACTTGCCTAGCATGTCGTAAAAGACAAATAATAGTATATGGGGTTTTAAGTGTGTGATTGTGTAGACGACGAGCTAGCCACTTGTCACTACTTTTTCACAATTTTTTTATTTACCCAGCCCATTGTCCCATGTTGGTCTGAGACTAAAAAGAATGTGCCAACTGTTATTTTCTCGCATGTCGTAAAATACGACTAATGGTATATCGGGTTTTAGGTATGTAATTGTGTAGGCGACAAGCTAGCCACTTGTCACTACTTTTTCTCAATTTTCTATCGAACTCAGCCCAGTTTTGTATTTGGCTAAATATGGTTAAGGGGGCATGCCGCCTCTTTGACTCTGCCTACCCCTTCGGGGATTGTGGGCGTGATGTTATATATGTAGGTATTTTTTCATTTAAAAGGTTATGAAATTTAACTGAGATGTTGTATATATTTATATATTGGTAACTTTTTTCCGGAAATATAAATAATCGTTGTACCTAAATGATTCCCTGTTTCTAGAACTTGAAAGTCTGTGATCGTTTTGTAGAATCTAACTAACACAGTTAAGTACGTTCTTTGTTGAGTAGTTCAACTTCTTTACACCACAGTTAAGTAACTGGTACGCAGGTTTTCTCACTTAACTGTTAACAACTTAAGTGAACTACAAGAAACTATTTTGAAACTAACACGGCGATGCAAACTATTTCTCGTGTAAGAAGTTGGTATTTCTAATTAAGGTTTTAGTTTCTACCATATAATTGATCAGCCTGTTCTTGTTTTACTACAAAACCCGCATAGGCTTTGTAAATAAAATAAGGGATTTAAACATCAACCAACTGTTCCTTATTTGATTCATTTAATTAAAAATGACAATTTGATGTGGGCAGAGTTGATAAATGTATCTTTCTAGAGATTTTGATTCAAAACCTTTTTTTTTTAAAAAACATTTCGGAAAGCATAGGTATTATTTATATTCGAAATTTTCGTAAACGACGATACTTAAATAAGTTTTGATTCAGCCAAAATATGTCACATCCTTTTAATTGATTCATATGAGTTATCTCCTATGGTACAGCATTCCAAAAGACATCATTCAAACCAAGAAGCGGAAAATTCTATCAATGCCACCCACCATACGATGAACCGAAAGCAAATTCATCATAGTACACAATACCGGGTCGATGTTGTCGATACGGTACAAAAGCCCGCAGCAAAAACCGTCGCTATATCATCTCGGTACAAGAAGGCAATTAGCTGGCTATTCACACAGGACCAGTGCGACATGTGCTGCCGTATTGTCGCAGTACTTAATAGTTTATGTTAAGGATGTTAAGGGAATTCAACTCCGGTCCTGAAAATATAGATGTTCGGATAAATTTTTCACTAGCAATTCCGGCTCCGGCAATATTGAATCAGAATTTACGATGAATATCGAATGGCTAAGAAGTAGACTGGAAACCAGGATTTAGCGAGTCTGGTAATTCGACTTAAGAAACTGTCTATAGACAGTCATATAGATAAGACTTTCGTTATCCTAGTAACGGGATCCAGATATTTTGAAACGTGGCTACACATTCATACTTATTTTGAATCTGCTGCTTTGTTTGCCTATATTTTCCTTAACTGTCGAGAATTTGGTTTAAATCCGTAATTAGATCTGAATAATCCAGAGGTACGTGCCCAATTTGAACCAGCACTACTCACACATGAGGCGCGTATCCTTACCATGGAACTACACCGCTCATAATGTTACACTATTACCTACGTATCATTATTAACTGTAATCTCTTCTTCCTTCTCTCTGTCTCCAGAGATTGGTCCGGATCCGATATCAGTTACGTATCCGATAAAACTAATTTCAAAACTTCGGTTCCACCTCCGGTTCCGGTAAACTAACCTCCGTAACATCCCTAGTTATATTGTCGCGGGTTTGGCTGCGCTCCAGAATGTGGCATACGCAATAAAAACGAACGGAGGGACGTTGACGAGTTCAATAATGTTTGGTCCAGTGATTTACGCAGGAAGATTAATTCATTGATGTCAAACAAGCAAGAAAATAAGATGATGCTCGGAGTAAAAGGAAAAAGTTTCAGAGTAAGTAGAGTAATAAAACGTGTTAAAGACAGCAGATATTTATTTGTCAACAGCAAGTAACGTGCGTTAACCTAGAACATTCAATTGGAATTACTATTTACTGCAAAATCCATATATCTTTGATATATGATATTACCTTGAATATCATAATAAAACTTTCAATCCAATTTGTAATGTTCTATTATACACATACGTCTTACACCTTTATAAATCAAAACAGTTGCCATAAACTGTAGGTTTTATGAAATATCGATTTAATTTCAGTTTTGATTAGCCCGCAATAATTTTGTTCTCTTCCTCGAACGCCTTGTGAGATTCAATTTCATTACAGGAACACTTTTATTAATAAGGCGAATCATAAAACTCTCATTGTTAAGTACCTACGTACTTAACCATTGTTAAGTACCTACGTACTTAACAATAATGAACAATTCCTCAGCACGACTCAGTATACGCATCGAATAGTACGTCCCTTACTCACCCGCGCACAAACCCTCAAAACCCGCACCCAAAAATAAACCAAACAAGTTATTGGCAATATCATAAATATTCAAACACACTCCGGATGAGACATCGAACCCAATATCCTCAAAGGCATCGGCTGGAGACGACACAGGCAAATGATATGGATACCGATACATCCGAATCAGAAAAATAAGTGAAGCATTTTGTAAGACATTCCGCTGAAGAGCGTGGACAATGTCTTCATTTGGCGGCAACCTATGTATTCGAATATTTCCTTTGTGTTCTCTTTTCAAATATATTCGGCTTTAGCTTATTTGTATTTCGTTTTTTAATTTTATGTTCTAAATGGATATTTTATGTATTTTGATTTAAATTAATTTAATACAGCCAGTGTAAAAATAAATTTACTAAAAAAAATACACATGTAGTCCACATAACACAGGCGTGGTGGTATGTACTATGTATGTATGTACACACACATAATGATTATAATCTCCACAAGGGTAGACAGATTCCAAAGAGCGGTAACCTTATTAAACCACATTCAGCCAACAATAAAATATGACCCAAACAACAAATTATGAAAAAAACTAAAATTATAATACTAGCAGCTGAATTACGCTTTGCAGTTATGTAAATTAAACTATCTCGCTCAATGGATAATGACTTAATACAATAACAATATCTTTTACATCATAATTATTTAACTTGTGTGTGAAAAGAATTTTACTTCAACTTCTTAAAAGATGTTGAATTCACAAACCTAAGACATCTTTATGGATTCCACAATATCTAAGTTCAATACTTTTCTCCACCAGCAAGTCTTTGGTTCGGAATTTTATTTCCAGCTCCATAGTCAATTTTAGATCTTACGCTGTCTGTTCTTATGGTCTTATTTTGTCTGCAGGTGAACGGCTCATGGGGACTGCCAGCATTCGTCTGTGATGTCTACATTGCGATGGACGTCACCTCCTCCACTTCGAGTATATTCAATTTAGTTGCCATTTCAGTTGATAGGTAAGTCCAATTTAGACGCGTTTGAATTTGAAATTTTATTTTGCTTAATTTGAAATAAAGTATTTCGGGTGAAGTTGATACGAGTATTTTAGCGTAGGTGGGATAGCCTTTTGAGAGATTGCTTGAATTGTTTAGAAAGAATTGAGTTACTTTGAATGTTTTTCAAATATTCATTCTTTCGTATCTTGTTTTCAATCAAGAATGTTTAACAACTTATGTTCATAGAGTGTACGGACATTATAAAGAAATGATTTAATTACATTTTTACTCGCCAAAGACGAGTTGAGTTACGGAGTGTAATTATAAATTTATCTATTATATTTTACATTCATATTACACATTTCTATGTTCATTCACACACTAGTAAAAACAATAGAAAAAAATACATTTTACAAAACGCAAAACTACAAAACAAGCTAAGTATAACAGTGTCGAGATCAGTATATGGTACAATGCACTTGCTAAAGCAATGACCATACTAATGATATCACCATTGTATTACCATCATACTTACCTTCGATATCTTTCACAGGTACATAGCTGTAACACAACCAATCAAATACGCGAAGCATAAAAACAACACACGGGTCTGGCTGACCATCCTCATGGTGTGGCTCATCTCAGCCGCTATCGGGGCACCCATCGTTTTGGGCCTCAACGACACTCCTGATCGTGACTTCAATGAATGCCTCTTCAACAGTCAGAACTACATCATTTATTCTTCTCTTGGCTCCTTCTACATACCCTGTATCATGATGATGTTCCTGTACTATAATATTTTTAAGGTGAGTGATTTGTGATAGATTTTTCTGACTCTCATGACATTATAAAAGCAGATGAATGGAATGAGAACGATGTGGAGTGAAAGAAGATGTAGTGACTAAGATTGAAAAAGGCATGCTTGAATGGCCAAACCATGTTGAGAGAATGGATGAAAGAAGATTGACGAAAGAGATATATAGGGCAAGTGTAAATGGAGCCGTCGGGAGGGGAAGACCTAGACGGACTTTCCATGACTAGATTGGTAATGCATTAACAAAAGGCCAGGTAAACAGTACCCTTAACCGACGAGCGTATATGAAAAGACTTATGAATGTAGAAGAAGCGAAAGATGTATGTCAGGATCGTAGCAAATGGAAGTACGTGATCTCTGCCTACCCCCATGGGAAAAAGGCGTGACATTATGTATGTATGTATGTATGAATGGAATGCGTCATAAAAACAGATTTCACGGTTAATAAGTTATATGCAAATAAGACTTAGGATTTTATTTTAATCACCTATCTATTTTACTCCTGGCATTCCCAAAAATATATTTTAATAAGTAGTAAAAATAATTTCCGACCTTCCAAGACCAAAAATTGGTCGCAAAAACTCTAGACGTAAATATGGTTTGTACTAGGGTTTTGCGAAAAAAACTATAATATTTTGACTTTATTATTTTGTCACCTGTCATTAACTTACAGTAGGTAATAAGAAACATTAATACTCGCCAATCAGCGACGTTGCGACCTTTAGGTTTTTGTCTTATCTTATAGAGCAATTATTACGAAAATTCAGCTTTACGTATAAAAATAATGTATTTATTCTGTCAGGCTTTAAGAAATAGAGCGAAAAAGCAACGGGCTGCTAAAAAGCCTCCCATAGCAGGAGACCCGACTACAGGAGCTACTACTGCTGTGGTGATAGAAAATGTTGCGCAGACGAGGCGACTGGCAGAGACCGCATTGCATGAAGACCGACCTACCAATACGGGATCTGGAAGTAATGAGGATGACCATGAAGACAGGTATTCAAATTTATTCCTTCCTGCAAAGATCGGTAAAGATGCAAATCCGCCCTATTATTCTAATCTAAAGGTAGAAAAGACCACGTATCAATACGTGTAGAAAGCTTAGTACTGTCGATCAATCCTTTTTTTTTTTTTTTTTTACTTGAGGAATGCATTTACGCACCATGCAAATAGGGTGAACCCATAAGGGTGAGTCGGGCTCGAAACCGGTAGCAATCTCCGGAGACCCTACCGACTAAACCTCAAGGCTGTCGTTCTTCGGGCGCTAACGCAAAATCAACGGGATCCCCACTGTCGGGATTCATCTCGAAAAGTCTACGCAGCGCGCGCTACCGCCTAGCGGCCCATCTCGAGGGAGTGATATTCTCCCCCAGAACACCTAGGGTGGTGTTTCACGACCACATAGACAGCTGTGTACCCTATCCTAACGGACCGGGTGTAACACCTGCAGTCGGCTTCTCTGGGAACGATAGAGGGCCAGAGGGCCCACCCTCTAACCCCCACGATCCCAAAGGCCCTTTTAGTCGCCTCCTACGACAGGCAGGGATACCTCAGGAGTATTCGGAGCCCCCCCTGCAGGGCGCACTGTTGATCAATCCTGTCAGTACCCTGTTCAACTGTAGGATTTCAAATATGCAAGACTATTTAAAAAGATTAAGATTCCCGCTGAGATGCAAAAATATTCATAACATCATAAAAGACCCGCACGCTTCACCTTGTTTTCCAAGAATAGGACTTTCCAATGAAAAACCTACGTGAACAGACAAAAATGATAAAATTCTTAGTTTTAATTTTATAAAATAAATCAGAAATTATAAGGCTACGCGGATATTGTTAGGAATTAATATTTCATGAGGCTTTTCCTCTATACTTAAAATAGTAGACAAGTGTTTAATCCAATGCACATTTTGTAAAATTAGTTCTTTTGAACCATTAATTACGAACATATCAGTATCGAAGATAGCTAAGACCTTATTTTGCTGATGGCTTTCGTTTGTGCAGAAAATCTAGACAGTAATAACCGCTTACAACAACAGTCAAATAAATACCATATTTTATATCACCTAAAGATCGGTTTAGAGCAAATGACACAGTCTCATATGTAGACATACAGTAAAAAGAAATTTACTTTTCGCATCAACATTATTATACGCTCACGTTACCTGATCCGGATTGTCAAGTACGACCTGGATAAGTTTGATTGAGTACGAGTTTTATCGTATAGCAAGTCTTAGAAGAAAACGTGAATTTTTTGTTAGGAATATATTTCAGAGGAAGATATTATTATGATTGAGAAGCAAAATTATACCGTAATTTTTTTTTTGCGAAGAGTTTATGAAACTTTTCTGTGTTATTACTTTTGTTTCTCCTAGTTGTTAACCATTTATCTATGCCGTGTCTTAGTGTTTGTAAGAAAATGCTATAAGTGCTGATTTTGAATCTAAACATAGATTTTAAAATATTCAGAACAAAATGATCAACTTATGCGCTTATGCAATTTAAAGTACTAAAAATATGGTTTATATTTAATTTAAAATACGTACTTCATGTAATGTAGTTGGTTACTTTAATAAATAATCTTTTTAAATCTTGTATTATATTGTAGTCTTACAAGAACGCTAACAGCGTTCCTTTCAAATTATTATTTTTGTTTCAGTTTTGACAAAAGGTCGGCTGATCTTGAAGCAGATGCAGACGAGTGTCATGTGATACCAAATGACAAATCGACAGAATTCATGTTAGCTACAGTCGCCGAAGAATCTGGAAAGTGAGTAATTTTAAATGTAACTACACATTGTTGGCACTATAAGGTATAATGACATTAGGAGTTATGTACACTCGCAAATCTAATATACATAATATGAAATTAAAAGTTTATCTCCCTAATTACTTGTAACAGGCTAAACCTGAAATGTTAAAATTGGTATTCTGTTTTCAGCAGCCCTAAAAAGAATCTCAAATCGCAAGCAATTGATCCTAACGGGAACAACGATTCAGGGTACGCACCGTCCAATCTTGAGGACACAATCAGGGAGCACACCTCGTCTCCACCTGGGTCACCAGGTTTGAAAGACGCGACGGTTTTGAAGAATATGGCCTGCGATGGCTTGAGGTGGAAAAAGAATGGGAAGACTGCCAAAGTGATGTCGGATTCTAGGTATGTAAATATTGATCATTAGGCTCAGTTGCTATTAGCCCATAGGAGTATAATTAGCGTTTGATTGCCCAAGTGAAATTATGCATTATTAGAATTAGTTAATTCGGCTTGTAACTAATTAGGCAGGTGACTTTAAACGTCTGCAAATTCTTTGTGATTTCCAGGATCAAAACTAGTAAAACAGGCGTAAATGGCCACTGTTTTTGCGTCGTTTGTATGTGCCATTACATGTTGAACCCGCGCAACTAATGCTTTAAAGATTAGTAGGCTACCTATATGTCAAGAATAATATCAAAAGTATTAGGATGCTGAATTATAACTTTCTGTTCAAACTCAAAGAAATGAAAATTCTGTTAAACCTTTGCAAATCGCAAGTTTGCCTAGAATTAACTGAAAAACTTACATTGCTGTGGGCTATGCCGCTACGTATGGCCTAATTTTTCTCATAACGGGACTTTATTACACTATATAAACTGAGTTGTTTGACCAAACTTGCAGAGCCTAGGTTGTCCTTAGGGAACTCAGACTCGCATAACCTCCAACTCTTGTGAATACATGAAAGTAGGCATGAAACAAAAAGTAACTGTTGTTAAGAAGATAACTTTTATTGTCTTTGTGGAATGTTGGCGCGTTATTATATTTTTAATGTCTGCTTGATGTGGAATAAGATGGCAAAAATTTAATTAATAGCCGCACAATTATTTTTTTATAGACTACCACTCTATATTTACTAAATATTTTGTTATACATAAAAATGTACAGCCAACGTATAGCTTTGGGCTTGGCACAGCACAGTTACTGTGATAAAGAACTGTGAACTGAACTTAAATTTCTACATCAGCGTATTATTTTTCCGATGCTGGCTAAAATTAAAGCTAAACGTTGTTATCGTTCTTTCCACAGAAACGTGTCATTGGCGATTCATTCCGAAGAAGACCCCGACACCACTAGTCAGTACAATTTGGATATAAGAGATGGTTCAACAGCTAAAAAAGAACGGAAAGCGAGCGCGGCGACCGCTCGATTCACCATTTACAAAGCGAATAAAGCGAGCAAGAAGAAGCGAGAGAAGTCGTCAGCAAAGAAAGAAAGGAAAGCAACAAAAACTCTGGCAATTGTTTTAGGTACGATTTTTCACTGTTGCTTTCGAAATGGATATGTCTATTTCGTAGATCTTGATTTAAATCTAGTTATCAATAATAGTTAGTTGATTCAAAAAACAGTTTTACATTTGATGAGTTTAAGATAGTGTTTAAATGTGTACGAATGCTTGTTCTTTTTGATTTTTGAAGCCAAAATAGAGATATAGGCAGATTCCAAAAGACACTTAACTATATTTTGTCAAAATTAATGGAGTTGAGAAAGATGAAAATTATGGGAAAATTGCCACTTACTTAAAGAAAGACTTTAGCCATCTAATATTATTTTAAATATTTACTTAAAAATATATTAGATGGCTAAAGTTTGCAACATGGATCAACTATTTGGCCTTAATACGCCCATATTTCATAGAAACCGAGTTAAATAAACTTGTAAGGTACATTATGTACCCGTTGCCCCGAAAACTAACGATGTAAACTATCTCACTCCGAACGATCCCTTTTAGTCGTTCGGCAATTAGTGCTTACTCATATTAATTTGCACGTCTTTTGTGATGTACGGATAAAAGTTTTAGCCTCTATTAATTATTGTTTACATGAGTTAGAAACCATTCTTAATTATTCAGTTACCTGTATTGAGCCACGACGTTATATTACTACGACTTAATCTTTCAGAGCCCTATTTACTCTAAAATTAGTATCAATGCTATTTTAAACCTAATTAATCACTTTATACTCGAGTTAATCTACACCAATATTGTATAGAGGAAAGATTTGTATGTATGTAACGAATAGACTCAAAAAAACTGCTGCATCGATACAAAATTGTCCCATGTTGGTCTAAAACTTGGCCCATATTGATCTGGGACAAAAAAAAATAATGTGCTTACTGTGGTTCTTGTCTAGCATGTCGTAAAAGGCGACTAATGGTTTACGGGCTTTTAGGTATGTGACTTGAGTAGGCGACGAGCTAGCCACTTGTCATTACTTTTTCACAGCTCTCCATCCAACCCAGCCCACCGTCCCATGTTGGTCTGGGACTTAAAAAGAATATGCCAACTGTGGTTCTTGCCCAGCATGTCATAAAAGGCGACTGCTAGGCAAGAACCGCGATGGTATATCGGGTTTTGGGCGTGTGATTGTGTAGGCGACAGGTTAGCCGCTTATCACTGCTTTTTTCAATTTACCATCTAAGCCAGCCCGGCTTTATTTTTGGCTGAATGTGGTTAAAGGGGCAACCTGGCCCTTTGACTCTGCCTACCCCTTCAGGGATTATGGGCGTGATGTTATGTTGTTATGTTATGTTATCGATCAAAAAATAGAATTTTATTTTCCTTATGTAAAAAAATGTTTACCCGTGCGGTTGGCACTTAAAAATATGAGGTGGATTAAGTTAGGTTTCAGTACAGTATTTTTAATTACAAATTTATTTTCTCAGGTGTGTTCCTGTTCTGCTGGGGGCCTTTCTTCACATGCTCCGTCCTCGGCGCCATTTGCGATAAGTTCCTACTGCCTTTCGCCCCCGGTATGACCACCTTCATCCTCACGACCTGGCTCGGCTACATCAACTCTTTCCTCAACCCAGTCATCTACACCATCTTCAACCCGGAGTTCAGGAAGGCCTTCCGCAAAATACTCAAGTGCGGCACCTAGCCTTTAGATTATTTGGTCGTCTTTACTCAGTAGATCTCAAGTTAAAATGTTTATTTCGATTTTTGTAAATGTGAAAAAGACAGGATTACGAGTAATAACCATATGATTGAATCTGGGGACAATTACTTTTCCAATAGTTAAATTTACGTTTTCAGATCAGAGTTGATTTTGTACCTTGAAGAGAATTTAAACTTATAATGAATTGTTCTTTCAATATATTAAATTTGTTTTCACTTCATTATTTCTCTTAACATTTTCGGACTCTATCTAATTTGTGTATTAAATGTTTTATGATTCCTACCTTTTAAATCAGTTTAGCTCTAATAATTTGTTAAGCACTTTTATTGTCTCTAGATGGAAAAGCTAGTCAGCGGGTAGTTGTAGGTGTGAAAATGACAACGAAATTGTCTTTTCTTTATGTTTGTTTTACCACTTATATATTAATGAGATCTACAGACGGCCAAATATAAAACGTTGAATAATTTATGTACCATAAGGTATTATTTATTTAATGTGATAACTCAATAATGTATAATAAATAAGTACAATATTATGTATGTGTTAGTGCTAGAATTATAGCATATCAAATTGTAGATAATAATGTATTTAAACATATTACAATATATTATCTTAATGCGTATATTAAATATTGGTTTTGCTTCTGTATTTAAGGACATTCATATTCTAGTCATTGGTCAGTATTATGTAAAGACAATTGTTACAAACGTTTATGCCAAATCTGTAGAGGTATATAAGCTTTAGTTATTTTAAGGTTGTGATTATTTTAAATTTTAATTAAAACCGTTGTTTATTAGCGAACAATCATTTATCTTAATACTTTATGTATATAAATAAAAGTACAATGTTCTATAAAACTTTGTAATTCATGTATTAGATTATTACATGTACAATATAAATGCTAATAAACATTGATATTTCAAAACACCAAATACAAATCGTAAGAAGATATACATTAAATATTTTCCTTATAAATTTACATGAAACATATTATAAATATGGTTTTTCTGTATTGTAATATATGTCCAGTAGATATTTTTTCTTGCCTCACCGTCCGCGTTTATATTAGACCCTGTTTTTATTTTGTAGTCACTTATATTAATTTGTAGTTAAATACAGTATATAATATATGTATTGGAATATTTGGAATTGTCTATCATAGACATGAATTTGCACTGCGAGATTTGAATAAGGTAGTATGTAATTATTCGCCAAATAGTAAATTGGATCATATCAAATAATATAATACTGTATTATATTTTCAGATTAGCGTCTTATGGTTTAGTAGAGTAATGTAATGTAATTTCATAACTGTTTAGATTGCAATCGATGATCTTCCAAAACAAGTAACAACAAGAATTAATAATAATGCACAATATATTATGAGTACATACTATTAGAGGTTAGATCTTTGTTTGAAGTGACGTTACAAAAAATATTTATTCCTTTTTGTAAAATTGTTCATAGGAAATGTCGTTTAAAGTATGTATTGTTATTAAACAAGTTCTTCTCGCTTTCTTGTCCGTAAAGTTGGATACAAAAAATATATCTTTCGTCAATCTTAAAGCTGCCATGCATCAACTGAAAAAAGTATTTTTCGTAAGCGCGATGCATAGGTACATAAAAAATATTTAAAAAAAATCACATTCGAATAATTCTAATCCTGTTTATTTTTATTTTATTAGGTGGAACCATATTTCTACATGTAAATCGCATGTCGTTTCGTCATTATTTTAATAAATTATCACAATAAAGAACTATCCCTGGTCATTTTAATTTTCTAACTATATAGTAGTTATTTTATTTTGATACAAAGCTGCGTATAATATGTTTATAATGTCATAATTTGTTTCCTATGTTTAAATTATGTTTATGTAAATTTGGAACAATAAATTACAAAACAATTTGCTTTATTTTTTAAGTCTTGCTCAAAATTTATTAATGTAATTGAAAATCATGAGTAGATACGTCATTCCTTTTTATTGCTCAACGTTTATTGGAATTTTAGTAATAACTAATTATGGTAACGAAACAATAATATAAATATTATGTAGGTATGTCTGTACGTCATATTATTATGAAGTTATATTATACTTGTATAGCTGTAAATATTATTGTGTAAAAATGCAAAAATATAACAGGGTTCCTGAACAGAATCCGAATGTTAAACATTTGTTTTAGTCATAGACGAATATAACTATTTATCAACTGATATTTGTTGTTTTAATGATTTAGTCTATCCAATCTGTCTAAATTATATAAATAAATAGATTCATATTGATGTAAAGATCTCGGGCTTCATAGAAAGTATAAGGTACACGCATTATTACAATGTATTATCAACTAAGTGAATAGTTTAGATGCAAGCGATTTATTTCTCGGACTGTACTCGCTGTTCGGGAAACTATTATACTTATATCAAAATTTATATTAAAGAGCCAAAAAATATAAAGTGATCCGCACTTTTTTTCGTATTTTTTGTACATATTGCATAAGATGTATTTCATTTCGATTAGACATATTTTTTCCTACGCTGATTTATTTTTATTTAATCAAACGGGTACAGTAAAGACCAAATAATAAGGATTACAATGACCTACCAAGTATTTTGTATGATTTTTGGATCTTCACATTTTATAAGAAAATACAAAATGCCATTTACTGTACTCGATTGAGTTGTAACAAGTTGGGTAGTTGTTAAAATATGTTTGTAAGGTAGTGTTTTAACTTTCTATGCGGAATTGTGATGATGATTTAAAATATTCTGTTTTTAAACAAGTTCTTTTATTTTTCCATGTCCCCATTCCAATGAAATTCAAATTGCAAGGTATATGTGCTAAGTATCTCTCGTCAATAAAAATATTTCACTGGTAAATAAATTTAGGTTACTCAAGAACAGTAAACAACCTTACGTGAAGGGTTAAACACAGAATAGTAGCAAATTTTCTGTATTAAGTAAAAATTTACCACGTTACCTGTAGAGAAAATTATACACATTAATAATTTTCCAGAAGATTTGATTGAGATCTAATCATCAAAGATTTATTATAATATGTTCCAAATTCATGATAGACGCCAATAATGTCCATCCAAATTCTGACGTCGACTCCGCTAATATTTGATGAAATAAACCAATATTAAATTCATTTAGGCTTAGTTTAGACGAAAGTTCTTACCCTGGCGATACCGTACACACACACTTCATTAAAATACACAGTTTTTATACCCACACGTATCGTTTTATACCCAACGATATACATTATGGTGATGACAGTAACATAATTACATAACTTAGATAAAAATATTAAAGGTATAAAAATCTGAAAATGTTCTATAAAACAATATTATCAAATGAAGATGTAAGCGGATTTGGCTCGATTTTATAATTTGGGAATAAAAATAAGGTATAATTCGTAATTTGTAACATTATTCAATGCTAACTACATTCAAAAGAACGAGAAATATTCATACTCTAGAATCCTATTTAATTATTTGTTGATGGCAATACCTACTAACAGCTGACTAATATCTTAAAATCAACATAAATTTGCACACAGGTTATTAGGTGAATTTTGTTAAAATAAAATCCTACATGCTTGTAGTAACAAAGTACAGTCAAGACAAAAACGCTTTGCACGATAAATGAGGTTGCGAAAACTTAAGAGAGGACCATTTAAAATCATAATCGTACAAACGTTCCTCTTGCAAGCGGTAAACTATTTTTTTGCAGTCGCATAGAGGTTGCGAAGTGGCTTTTGTGACGGTATCGCAGTCCAAGCTACTTTGTTTTCAAGTACCTACAGTTTGTTATTTTCTGCATTGTTCCAATAAAGTTTATAGTTTACTCAGGCGGGGCTTGTTCTCGCTGTCTTGTTAGTGTTGAGGACAGATGGACTTGAATGCAATATTCATTGATATAATTTTCCAATATTTACTATGAATTTAGGTATCTGAATGTCTTACAGGAAATGAAAATACTTACTGTGTACATAATTGTAAAATATACTAATGGGTACAATTTTGCGAGGAATTCTAGGGTAGAAAGTAAACCGCGATTAACTTAGCCTGATTGTATAAGCGTAGCCCAAGATCAGATAGTAGTTTCTTTATATTTATTTATTTATTTGGACAACAAAACAGATAACAATCACTTAAGTATTAAACATATTGTAACTCAGGTTTACAGCCAGATTGAGATCCTAACTATGTTGACACATCATTGTACAAATAAAAGACAGAAATAAAAAAGTGTATAATTATTTATCTAATATGTGAGAATTTTAAATAGGTGGTGTATCATAAGCAAGAAGTGACTTGAGAGAGAAAGAGCATTTGATAGTTATCAATCTATCATTATTGTATTAATAATTCTTTTGAAAGCATTGAATTTTGGATCAAAGATATCTAGACTAGGGTGTTTTATTGATACTTCGTTGTAAAGCCGACACATTCTTGTTAAGGGATTGTAAAAGGATGTATTATTTGTGTACGTTTTTAAGTAAAAGGTTTTGCGAAGTATTCGGTGATTGAATTTTGTACTGAGTGTTATTAAATTTAGTAGGTAGGGCGAATCTAAATTACTATAAAGTAGTTTATGTAAACAAAGGAGATCTAATCTTTCGCGACGGGCTAATAATGAAGTTACTTTGAATTTGTCTAGTCTTTTAACATAATCTGAAAGGGCTCGTCCTTGACCACATAACCAAGACTTTCTAAAACAAGATAATGGTGCATGCGGATTTAGACTAGAAGAGGGATAAACGATGCGGATGATAAAATGCACTTTATAGATTTTATGTTAAAAATTACGGCATGTAAAAGTAAAAGTATCTACAAATATTAATAGGCCTGAAACCGCTCTCAAGAAAGTGTGAACATCTTTGTTTTATTGCCTTTATTCTAAATTAAACTGCTGTTACAAGCTAAAATGATCATTAACTTAACAATTATAACCAGACCCTCGCCACTCTCACAAGTTGTTTTATTTGTTATACATGATGATGTATCCGTAGATGATGGTCAATATGGTCATTCACTTAGAACTACATACATACATTCCACGACGCCTGCAGTCACTAAAGGGGTGTAGTAAAAGTTCTAACAACGCATATAAACAAACCTGATTATTGCACTAGCGGCCCGCCCCGGCTTTGCACGGGTGGACACTTATTTTCTAACCTAACCTAACTTTTTCAAAATATAATGAATAATGTAGCATTCTAATCGTGAATGGATTTTCGAAATCAGTCCAGTAGTTTTTAAGTTTATTTGCTAAATACATAAATACATATATTCCAGTACTTTTTGAGTTTATTGAGAAGGAGCGGTGGTAGCTCAATGGTAAGGACACGCGCCTGTTAACCGAGGAGTGTGGGTTCAAACCCGGGCACGTACCTCTGGATTTTTCAAATCTATGTACATATTTATACCACTAGCTCAACGGTGAGGGAAAACATCGTGATGAAACCTGCAAATTCAAATAACTTTGGATTCGTAACCATGATCCAAAAATTGTCTGGTTCCCCTATCTTAGGGTTACGAAGGTCAGATCGGCAGTTGCTTCAATGTAATTACCAGACTCGCTAAATCCTGGATCATGGTCTAAGCGGACCCCGTCTAAGCACGGGACATAACGCTAGGAAGATGATGACTTTTTGAGTTTATTCATTACATACATACATACATACAAATCTTTCTTCTTTATAATAATAATGTAGACATTGTAAATAATTTACTAACGATTTTATTAATACACTAACGCTGTAAGTTTAAATTTACTAACGCTGGCCGCAATAACCAGATGAATCGATTTGCGCAATTCAGACAAACTAGATTGATTAATTGTTTCCCTTATTAAATTGATTTCTAGACATTGAACAATTGACTAGGGTTTCTTCTAAACCCACTAACATTCGATCCAATTAATTAGCTACTATGTCTCATTCCCTCTTGGGAATTCTAAATTGATAGTAGTTCTTAGAGATAAGTGTGTGTTAATAGTATATATACTTACTGTAAGTAGGTAAAACATTTTTATTTCCTTTAGGTATATACTAAAATGTTTACCTACTTAGTAGCGTTTGGTCACATAAATGTAGTTTGCTATAAATAGTTTACGATATCCATATTAAGGATTACCTAAGTTTTTCTAGAAAGTACTCAGTGACAATTTTATAGTTAAACTTTTATCTGCCTAACTACGTGATGCACCTTTATTATTGGTTAACTGGTAAATTGAATACTTTACGCGGAGCCTATTTTAAATAGTACACTATAATTATAACTATAACAAAACTTGTAGAATATTATAAAAAAACCATTTCCAAAATGAACAATTCCTTGCTAAAAATATGTATCTTAGAATAGGTACTATCGGGCATATGCATACTTCTTTAAGATAGCGTGCCCCTGTTAGCGGCTCTCCAATTTATTTTATTTTCTTTTCTTTTCGATGCATATTTTCTTCCGAGATAGGATTTTCACTGTTACTCCGAATAGGGTAGAAAAAAGTTGATACATTATAATGTCACTTCAAATATCAAGTGTGAAATTCAGTGCTAGTTGCATCACACAATTCACGTCAAGCTTTCTTGCAAGTCAAGTCTTTGCAACTATTTCATTCAGAGGTGTGACTTCAAACAGTTCGAATGCATTGGAGATTCAATCTAGATTCACTCGGTGGAAAATAACTCTTCAGATGTTGAATCGTGTACAATATCACCGGTGATCATATGAAGGCGGGAGCGGCAGTCAGAAGCTAATACCAGCAACAACTCGACTATTGTTGAAGTCACAAAGCGCCTGTTGTGCGGGAGTGATTCTACTTTTCTATTTAGATGTGGGTTAAAACGTTAACTTATAGCGTTTTGTGGTGACATCCAAGACAGGCAGTCTGCAGTAAATTATTTACCTGACGTGGAAACCCTTGGTCGAAGTGGAATCGATAACCTTGCATACATTATACTTAAATGGCATTGGTGTCTGGGAAGCTTTAAGTTTATTCACCGTAAAATAATTTAAACCTTTTTGGACCTACCTATTCATCATATGTGCAGTATCCCGAAACTCCTGTTTCGGGATACTGCATGTGCTGTTTGCACATTATCCTAATGTGCAAACAGCTTTGCTTGTAAATGTTTTATAATAATGACTAATATTCGTCACAGCAGTAATCGATTAACCTAACCATAAAAAGATGTCGAATAGCTTCTGTCATCTTCTTCTTTGTCTATTCTCACTATTGAAAATGTATGCACTATGATGAAAACAGGCTTATGCTTCATAGATATTGCAGTCATGATGAATATGGACATTTTTGATCAAAGCTACACATATGTTTCTTGTCCCAACCCGCATTAATCAGAACTCTGACATTCGTCAGATTGACAGCGCGAATCATAAAGTGATTGATACACTGATTAACAATGCAATAGGAACGCTTTAAAATTGATTCATTCAATCAGTCATATCACTATGCCCATAATACCAAAAGAGGCAGGCAGAGTCAAATAATGGGCAGTTAGCCCCCTTAACCACGTTCTGTTCAACAAAAAATAAAACTGGGCTGGGTTAGTTGTGCAAAAGTAGTAACAATCGGCTAGCTCGTCGCCTACACAATCACACACTCAGAACCTGATATATCTACCATTAGACGCATTTAACGACATGCTAGGCAAGAAATACAGTTAGTGTCTGGAAGGAAGCCGATGATGAGGTTATGGTAGATGCGACAGCGTACCCACGTCATCCTTATGGATGAGACGGCAGAATGGGGGAGCGTGTTTTTAGTCGGTAGGAGTCCGGCATCACTGCCCTAGCAACAATTGCGTCAAGGACGGCGATCCATGCTCGATTTTCAACTCCCAGACAACAAAAAAGGCAAGAAACACAGTTGGCACATTCTGTTTTAAGTCCCAGACCAACATGGAACATCATAATAAAATTGATTCTTAATTAGATAACGTGACTACACCATAAATCCGTGACTTATTAATATCCGTGTCATTATGACGCTAGAAGCCTCAGTTTGGGACGCCCACGGTCCTGGATAATGGTCGAGTTGTCTCGAATCCCGAAGTCAATTCCGGCCATATTGTCCCGGGAGAAAGGGGCGGGATGACATCTCCCGGGAGTTAAACTAAATGTTCTTTCACGACATTTTATTAGAAACGTCTTAGAGTGCATTTTCATTTACATTATACTGGTAACGATTGCTGTTCAACAGGTGACGCGTTTTTTGGCAGTGTACTGGAATATATTTGATTCTAGGTCTAATGGTTGGTAGGATGATATTGAGTCAACTAATTGGTTTTCACCCGACTAAAACGAACCAAAATGGTGGGTTACAGGTTGTTCGATATGTAGGTATGTTCACTTGTAACTTCTAAATTAGTTTTATAGTAACTGATTGAATAGCCGCTTGACGGAAACTCTAATTAATTACATGAATTGTCTGTCTGAATTCTGATAATATAATACAATATTTTTAGTAACAATGATGATAAAAAAAATTTCACTCCGCTCTGACTCTATCTGAATTTTTATACAAGTACAATTTAATGTTTTTTTTTGTAAACATATTTGTATACAATATCATGAGTAGCACCTACATTTTTATTTAGTTACACTTGGATTTATGTTACCAACAGTTCTACTATTATAAAAAATGCAAGCGATATCATGCCTAAATCGGATTTCCGTTCAATAGCATTCTAAATAAAACCTTCACCCATGCAGCAAAAGGTTTTATTGCACCTTTTGCTGCATGGGTGAAGGTTTTATTTAAACACTGCACAATGCTCGCGTTTCTATTCTCAGTACTTCCATCACTACGAAATGGAAGAAATTCGTATTTCACCCTCCATCGTTAGCCCGCCTTTTAAAAACACCCGTGGCAGTTAAAATGCGGGAAATGAATAATGAAAATAAAAATTTCTCGTCCATTGAAATCGCTAAATAGTCGAAGTGATGGCTGTTGGCTCCTGGAGTGCTTTAAAATGCTTCGATAAAATAGAAACCTCTTCAGAATACTGACAAAGAATACGTTTTTATTTGAAGGCTTTTTCAATTCCAACTTAAGTGAAAGTGAATTATTTTCGGTAGTGATATTAATATTAAATTAAAAATGTATACAGGATTGTGAAATATGGTAGTGTAGACTTCCAATAACAGACTTGACTGCGAATGCATATTACAATAGTTTTGGATTTATGAAGCTATTAATCTTAATCTTGATTACACGTTTCCTTCGGATTAATGAAGGTTTCATATTATATTTCATTATAATTGGATTTAACGTCGAATCTGCGAACTAAATAATTGTATCTATTATATTTAATCATAATAATTACGGTAGGCTCTTACTCCTAAATATTTTAACCGAAAGTAGGTATTCTCTAATAAACTGCCTAAAATACAAATAATATAACAGCCAGCCCGTGTAAAGTAAAAACTAACACTTGATTTGAAATAAATCATCAGCTAAAACAACGCTTTTATTCAGAAAATAACCTGAGAAACTTATTATGTATGTTCTTAAACATATTCTCTGTTACACATAATATATATTTCGATTTACCAAAATTAGGTTCAACGTTAAAGAGCTCTTAACTCATGTGAAGCCACAAGTTACTCAACAAAATACACCACTGAATTTATTGTTTATAGTAGAATTTTTATTTCTTCTCCTCCTGTTGTTATCACTATTAATAATATAATAACAGACTTAATTTCATACGTAAAGTAATATTTTACACATTATTTTATGTACATATTGACTATTTATAAGTGAATTTTTGAAGCCTATATAAATAAAGAGATTTTGAATTTATATCAATTATCTCCAACCTTTGAAAAGCACGTTAAACTGGCTAACAATAAATCGTTTTTTTTTTTTTGCATCATTGTAACGAAACGAGAGCGTTTACGTTCGTTGTGTTATATGAGAAAACACGTAATGATGACGTCACAAAATGTGTAATTTCCAGTCAGATGCTGTAACATTACAGATAACTTAGGTTTTTAACACTGAGAGTTTAGATACCATCTGCTAATACCAATACGCCCGCTATCCTTAATGGAGTAGACAGAATTCAAACCCCTTCAATTACATTTGGTGCGCTCAATTTTAAAGTGGTTAAATATATAGATTTTTTTTTTATTACAGTGTCAATCACCTAGATCATCAACTACATAAAATCACAATCAAAATACGTAATAAAGTTACGTCTGTCGTGTTCCTCTCATTTTAAGCAAGAAATACGTTATTTTTCAGGCCCAAACATCAAGATTTTAAATTTTTATATAAATTTAATTCAACGCAAGGGATATTAAGTCTGTAAACGTATCAAACCCGAGTGTAAACTTATCTCAAGTTTTGTAAATATTAAGTACGGACTTATACTATACTAGTAGTACCTGTGTACTATCTAGGTAGGTTGTAAAAACAGGTGATAAAATGTATTATTTGGAACGTAAAAGTCTGATTCATTCAAAACATATAAGTAGTTATAATGTATTATAGCGTAATTACAATGGTCACTTTTCAAATTTTTTTTACCTCTTGGAATATACCTACACTATATTCTACAGATGAAAACTTAAAAAGTCCTTTATAAATAAAACTGACACAAGGAGAACTATCTCCAGCTGTAAAAACACACGAACACATGCATTTAAACAATTAGATTGTATTACACGTACCCATAACTTCACAAGTAGATGTATTTTAAAAACTAAACCTCGTGCTTCTCTAATTTTTACCTCGGCGCAATAAATAAACTCTAGTGTCTAGTTTCAACAGTCTACTATATAATCCCGTCTGGCTCATTACACCTTATATTTTCTCTTCATTACCGTCATATTTTGTTTCTGTTCTCTCGTTACTGGCCGACGTATTTTTACGAGGGCCCCCGTGAATAAAATTAGCTTTAATTAAAATATAGCTAATTTTGTTTGCAGAGTAACACCTGGATGTATATTATGTTTGTATATCAACATTTTCCCCGGATCATATATCAGAATTTTTACAGAGAAATTGTTTCACCTTTTTTCTCGTCAGTTTGGAGGTAATAATACTTGAACATCAAAACAATTTTATTAATCTCGCAGTGTTTTACATATTTACATATTCCACAACGCATTACTAAAGTAAAAATAAATAATTGTTTGGTCAAAATTCGACTGGATATTATTAAATTTGTACAGTAGAAAAATCAACAAAGACTAAATTGAATTGATACCAACACATTAATTAGATTTAGTACAAACCGATCCATTAACCCTTTTCGAACAAGCAGCAATACATTTTTTTCTAAAAAGAAATATGCAAAAAAGTGTAAGCATTTACGGGCTCCACTTCATTGAACTATTTTCGTTCGTCCATATTTAAAATTGTTACAAAAAATGTTTGATGAGCCGTTACTTTGATTTTATAAAATTGTTAACTTGCTTTGGGATCATTGTTTATTCGTACCACGTCCAAAAATAACGGTGAATGCCTATTCGAAAGCCGAGTTTTTACGATGAAAACATCCAGTGCTAATTAAAATAATTTAAAGAAGTGAGAATAATATTTTTAACGTCATTTTATGTGGTCCGTTTTATAAAACATGAGGTTTATGAATAGCTGTTTTCGGCTGATCCGGCAATATAATCATTTTAATTAGTCTGTTAAGGCTAGTTTCAGAATCGTATAGATGTTATTATTTACTTTCTAAGTCTTGGTCATTGGTATATCAATAGTGAAATAAATAAAACCCTCAACGACCCACCAGAGGTGTTTGAATATTGAAAATTTGGCCTTACTCTTAAAAAATTTTGCTACTTGGAACTATACCTACTAATGAGGCTGCAGAATAAATTCAATATGATTTCAATAGGTGACTTGGACTCTATATATATGGATGCTATATCTTCATGAGAAAATATCTTTTCAGAAAATCATCCATAACAGAAATCGTATGAAATTAAATTATATTTAATTATATAGGCTTATAAATTGCACTTATAAATTGTCAGAACATAATAAATAAATCAAAAAAATTACCTATACATAAATATACATACATTTAAATAACTAGCAGCGCCCCGCGGTTTCCGCGTTTAGTTCCCTTTCCTGTGGGAATACGGGGATAAAATATAGCCTATGTTACTTGCCATTAAAGTAGCTTTCCATTGGTAAAATATTTTTTTAAATCGCTTTAGTAATACAAGCAAACAATCAAATCCTTCCTTTTTATAATATTAAATAAAAATAATATGATAACTTCAAAGATTACTACATTCAACTAATGATTAGGGAATAAAAAAATAATATCTATCTATAAAATATCGGTGTTTTTTAATGAAAAATGCATAATATCACACAAGAAATTATCTCCCAATAAATATGCCAATTGTCACGTATTGGTGTTCATTAGGTTGTCTTGTTAGCAAACTACGTGATTACTGGGAACTTGCACTACTATGAATGAAGACAAGCAACTAATAATAGACGCATGACTAATTGATTTTAATTAGAAGCAACCAGTGGTCTATGCTTACAATATTCAATGCATTTCGTAGTTGATTGCTAATATCTTGCAATCGATTTCATTAAATTAGTTGGTATAATTATTAAAATAAAATATTTACACATTAAAAACTGGAAGCCACAATAGGGATGTTGACTAATTTTTGGAATTGATATCGTTTCTTATATAGACCCTATTTTAAACCAAAATAATAATTTCATGAAATAATACGTAGTTTAATAGAACAATACATAATTAAAATTAGATATTAGATGACTGTGATTACGTCACAGGTCAATAAACAATCTCGCGCTCTGACAAAGTTAACCTGATCGGTGATACTTTTAACTTGAGTATGACAGTTAAGTCGGCTTGTGTATCAGACAGTGACTATGAAACGATATTGTGATACATTCCTGTTATTGACGGTAGGTACTTACCTAAAGTAAATACTGCCCGCTATTCACTCTAAGTAAGTACCGTCCGTACCTTTATTGAGACCTAGAAAAATGTATGCAATTATATTGCATCGCCTTAGTTTTAGGGGAGAAAAACGAGTCACAGGAAAACTTATGCGTATAAAATTAGTAAGTGAAGTGGGAAAGACAAAGTACCTACTACGCTCCATTAAAACCAAGAGTTTAGATTGAGAACAAATTCACCCCCAGGAAGGCTAAAGGAGAAACAGGTAATAAAGTAAAGATAGTCAGATGGCCTGGTATTGCTTAGGCTATATCAATTCCAAGCATTTTATTTCTGTAAATAAAATTGTTTAATATTTTATTTTCTATTGTAAACTACAGTATTTGCACCACAACAAATTTTACAAGAAAAGAATAGGAAAACCTAATCTGGAAGACTACACAATTTGATAAAAATGCAAATATAACATGCAGCAATGGGATTTATCTTCATGAAAATCTGATAACAGACGGTTACCCGAATGAATCTAGGCACTTAGTCTGCTATTCTAGTTATCGTATCCTATGAATGCGACGTTTATAATTTCCATACAAAATCAGGGAATATATTTATACTTTTCTTGTTTTCCGCTACAACTGGCTTGCAAACTGTCTCATTCGTTTAAAGTCCGAGTAAAGAGTAGGTACATTTTGGTTTAAAATATTGGTGTCCAAACATAAATTACATTTTATCGTATTTTCTCATTCATAAATCAGGATACCGATATGAGGACACTTGGGGGCTATTTAACACGTCGGCCGATATGTTGAAGGATTATTTACTGGCTCATTCTTTAACGTAATTTTGGGAAAATGCATGGTGCAATGTAATGTTAGGATTTGAATCTGCTCGAGCCCAAATAAATGAACACATACAAGCTGTCAACACACTTGTGGACCGGTGCAGCTGTAATCAAAGCGCTGATCCTTCTGATCAGCACAGTGTAGATGTTGTCCAGCAACCGTTGTGTGACATATTAACACCGTTGACACCTATAAATATAATGTTTTATTGTTTTCTGACGATATAGGAGTTGGCTATGGATCCCTATTAAATAAAATGTTAAATTGTAATGTTTTAAATTTCTGCATGCCAGACGCTCCTCTAGGTGAGATATGTAAACGTGTGCTTAATAGTAATTTTAATATATATTCTACAATTATAATAATGATAGGTAATGTTAAAACTAGTAAAAAAGACATTATTAAGGGGTTTTCTCTTCTATCAGAACTCCCTGTAAAAAGAATTTATTTATGCGCATTACCTTTTTATAAATTTTATTCATCTTCTCAAAATGATAGTATTCATAAATTGAATACATTGTTATACAATTTGACTAGTCATAATGACAAATTTGTGTTTTTTGACACAAATAAATTTATTCCTAATAATATGTTGACTGGCAAAACTTTTTATTTGCCTTTTAAAATTAAAAAACAACTGGCTAATTTATTAGCCTATAATATTAATAATATTAATTGTATACATAATCGGACCTTGGAACTCGTTCCAAATCATTTAAATTTACATCTAAGACAATAGAGGCCATCTCTAGCGTTAGTAGAATATCTAGTTTAGAGACAATAGGGAAGTCCAATATTTTAAATATTGTTCATCAAAATATTCAGGGCTTCTCCGGCAAAGAATTAGAAATGGAACTAGGTCTTAACCAAATGGATATACAGGTTTTATGTTTGACCGAGCATTGGTTGAGGAAGAGTGAGCTACTAATTAATATTGAAAATTATACACTCATTAGTTCGTTCACAAGAAAATCAGCTATTAGAGGCGGGTCACTTATACTATTAAACAATAATTTAAAAGGTAAAGAGCGTAAAGACATAGTGGCACTTTCAACTGAACGAACTATTGAAATATCATGTGCAGAGCTTGAACAGTTCATTATTGTCTGTATTTATAGGCCTCCGTCTGGTAATTATCACACTTTTGAGTCTATTATGGATGAGGTATTGAAAAAAATATGTAATTGTAATAAAAAGATCATTATATGTGGCGATTTTAATGTAAATATTTTAGATACATCTCCAAATTCAATTATGTTTTATGGTGTATATGGGAACTCACTTAGTCTGCTGAAGTCTTATTTATCTGATAGGCTTCAAATAGTGAGTGTAAATGGTACAAACTCTTCTGGTGCCCCATTATCGATGGGAGTACCCCAGGGCTCAATATTGGGACCTCTGCTTTTTCTTTTATACATTAATGATCTCCCTTATTTTGCAAAGGATTTATGTGCGATAGTTTTATTTGCTGATGATACTTCCCTGATTTTTAAAATTGATAGACAAAAGGAATTTGTTGACGATGTAAATAACGCTCTCTCACGAGTACTATATTGGTTTTCTACCAACAACCTACTACTTAATGCAAAAAAAACAAAATGTGTTAAGTTTTCAATGCCAAACACAAGGCAAGTTAATATACAAATCACTATGAACAATGAAGCAATTGATGTAGTTAACTCAACTGTATTTCTTGGAATTACCTTAGACGCTAAATTGCAATGGGGTTCCCATATTGCGGCCTTGGCAGGAAGACTTAGTTCGGCTGCATATGCAGTCAGGAAAATACGACAATTAACAGATGTTGAAACAGCAAGATTGGTGTATTTCAGTTATTTTCATAGCGTAATGTCATATGGTCTGCTGCTGTGGGGATCTGCGGCTAATATACAAACTATTTTTGTATTGCAGAAAAGGGCCGTTAGAGCCATATACGGCCTTAGACCACGTGACTCTCTTAGAGATATTTTTAAAGAAATTAACATTTTAACAATTGCATCACAATTTATTTTAGATTGTATTATGTATATATATAAAAACATTGACCAATTTCCTAAGAAGTCAAACACTCATAGTTTTAATACTAGAAATAAACACAAACTTGCTGTTCCAAACCATAGACTCCAGAAGAGTGGTAATTCATTTATTGGTCTTAGTATTAAAATATTTAATAAACTTCCAGAAAGTCTATTAGCATTACCTTCACATAAGTTCAAATTGTGCATTAAAGCGTTCTTAATGAAAAAGGGCTATTATAAGTTTGAAGACTTCCTAAATGATAAGCATTTATGTTTAACTTCATAATGAAGTGTTCACCTGCAGTGTTGTTACCTAATAAGTACCTATAGAATATTAAGCACGAAATTGTAAATCTTTGCATTTAAAAGAGTAACTATCGAGTTTCTTGCCGGTTTCTTCTCGATAGATTCTACCTTCCGAACCGGTGGTAATCCTTTTTTCTGTTTAAATTGACTATTTATAAGTGCTTTTTTGAAACCTATATAAATAAAGAGATTTTGAATTTGAATTTGAATAATATGAAATCGAGGAAATTTTTATGGGAATCTATTGGTGCTCAAAATTGAACCACCGACTAACGCATTTAAGAAGCCGTCGTTATTCATTAAGCTGCCACGATGTACATTTACGTGACTCCCAAAAGCTTTTATAAGCAAGACCAGAACATGTAAAATATAATTTTATTAGTTATTAGTTCAATTGAGAAAGCGTTTCATAAACTGATACTAATAGTAGGGGAGCCCATGATGCTAAATGTGGATTTACTCGAGCGTCGTGGAAACCTATTAGAATTGGTGGAGTAGATGACTGGAAGAATAAATAGTCCTACAATGATTTCACTTTTACCGGTGGGGGAAGCATTTATTGATTATTTTTAAAAAAAATATAAAAAAGTAGTGACAATGCGATGCTCAAGCGTGTCAGGAATTGATATTTTTCATGCTCCAACATGTCTCTGATATAAAATATGTATTAATCTGATGATTTGCGTGGTGGGGGTGGCCATGCGAAAAGAGTGAAAACAAAACAAAAAAATTTACTCCCACCTCCTCAAATTACGCTCAAATCGTCAGATTAGCAAAATTTATACATTTTAGCTAGTAATTAACCCTTATAGCCTTATCTTAATCTGACACGCTCGAGCTTTTTTTACTAATCTGACGGGTTTCCCTGAGTATCCCTCTATATTAAAGGCTCATACTGGTTGGAGGTACTCATTAATATATAAGGTATCCTCCCTTACATAAATCTGATGCGCTCGAGTAAATCCCAAAATCCCCTTTTGGGCTCCCCTACTATGATGAAATCCATAATATTAAAAAGAGCTTCGATAAATTTTTAACGTTTAAGAAGAAATTTTATAATATGGTAATTGAACAGTCCTCTAAGGATTAATCGTTATCTTACTGTTAAAAATATAAGCAAAATTCTTGTTTTAAAGCGAAGATTAAAGTTGGCTAAGTAAGTAAAAGCAGATGTCATTCATTTGATTACCCGCTTTGTAAAATTCACTGGCGACACAGGGGTTGCTTCAAAAATGCAAAATGCAATTTGCATCGCAAATTCGTTTCGTTTGTAACTGTCATTTTTCTACGCTAATTGCCTGTTTAATTTGCCACTCTTTGTCTGCTCTGAATTAATTTATGTAGCGTTTTTATTATTACCATAATATGCTGACGTGACTTTGAAATCTGATTGATTTCAAAGTTATGTCATACTCATTAGCTTAATGAAAAGCTTTATTTTTAAGGGAAGATTGATCTGTGCTATTTCTACAGTTCCATGCAGAAATTATAAAACATAGAGATCATTTAGATTTGATTACGGTATCTGATTTTTTTAATTTGTAATATATAAGTATAACATAACGTGTAAATGCTGCAGTATATAGTTTCGTCAAGACATTTTTATAAAACATATTTTTTTATCTTTAATTCTGTGTGATCTAGCTTATTTTAAATTTAATGTGGAATTAAAAAAAATATATATGTTCTCACAAAAATATGTGGAAAAATTAGACATCGGAGAAAAAAAATTGAGGATAATATAAGTAGATAGATTCTGCACACATCATCTTAAATTCCAAGTTAAGATGACATCTTTGGTTTGCTTAAATGTCCTTATTTTTTATGGAAAGACCAAGGTAAGTACTACTATTTTCAATTTTTTTACTTAATTTGAAATCGTGTGTTAATCTATTTTTGTTGAAAACAGTAATTTATCCCATTTATATTTAAATTAACAATAAATTGTTTAAAATTAACAACGGAACACACAAATAAATTAGTAATTGATGAAAGAATAATGTGATCAATATGTAAATTTAAAGCATTTAATGAAATGTATGCTTGTTGGGTTAAGGAAAATTAATTTTGGATCTGAGTGGACCACGAAATGACGTACGTATACAAATTTCCAATGGGTAATTTTTAACTAAATCGATTCTTTTAAATACGATGGCCAATTGTTATTTCCGCTGGTATTTTCATTGTCAGCAGTGGTAGCTCAATTGTAAGGACACGCGCCTTATAAGCGAGGGCGGCAGGTACAAACACGAGCACTACCTTTGGATTTTACAAATCTATGTTCGTATTTATACCACTAGCTCGGCAGTGTGAGAAAACGTCATGATGAATCCTGAAAATTTAAACAACTTTGGATTTGTAACCATAAATCAAAAATTGTCTGGTTCCCCTATCTTAGGGTTACGAAGGTCAGACCGGCAGTCAATTTAATGTAATTACCAGACTCGCTAAGTCCTGGATCATGGACTAAGCGGATCCCGTCTAAGCACGGGATATAATGTTAAGAAGATGATGACTTTTAAGCAAATTTAAATGATTGTAAATGTACAATTAATTATACTATTGTATTATGCTCCAAAATAATCCATTTATTATTTTAGATCTAACATATAAACAGCGATTTGAAGAGGAAAGAGGTTTACAATGTCTTAATAGATCATTTAAGTAATCTATTGTATCTATAGCTCGTCTATACTTTATAATACTAATTTTAATATGAAAAATAGTTACTTACCCAATTGGTAACAATGCTAGATTGACGTAATAACCGACATCATTTACATAATATTTACAATAATACTGGTCCGTAACGAAGTAACTAAATATATTAATTTGACTTATTTATATATGCGCATTTTTGTTTTCGCGCTTGGCTGTTTGTTCACCTAACCAAATTTTCGTCACTAACGAGTATAGATTTAAGTAGATATGTTACAATTATACATAAAATACATAAGGCAATCACCTCTTGAAGCTCATTAAACCTTCTTCGTAAAGTTTCATTCCACTTATTTACGAACAAGTGAAAACAAATTTATTAACAACGCATAGAACGACACAATCTTAGCAGGATTTTAGCAAGCAACTAATCATCAACTAATTTACAATGCAGCTGTGATATAGATTTTTCTTTGATTATCGCCACAGTACACTCTGCTTGCTAATCGTCATTCCCAAATCCTTCATGGCGCTAAAGGAATGAATATTCACCTGTACAATTTCCTTTGCCGTCAAAGTAAATGCATAATTCTTCCCAGCGATGCTAATAGCGACCGCAATATTTGGTTTATATGGGAGGACCGTGAGCCTGGTGTGTTACACTAGGAGGCGAAATCCAACAGTCTCGGTGACCAAGCCCTTTTAAAACAAACAAAATGGGTAGGTAGCATCACCAATGAATCTATAGGTACTTAAAATAAATCTGTAGAGAGGTCAATTCTGTACATGAAATATATTTTCGAAATAACTATCAGGGGGTGATTAGTGATCGATACTGATGCCAAAAATGCAATCAGTAAAATTTTTGTCTGTCTGTCTGTCTGTGTGTCTGTCTGTATGTTCCTTATAGAAAAAAAAAACTACTCGACGGATTTTAACGAAACTTGGCACAATTATTCTCGATACTCCTGGGCAGGTTATAATATACATTTCATCACGCTTCAACCAATAGGAGCAGAGTAGTGAAGGGAAATGTTGAGAAAACGGGAGAAGTTACTCCATTTTTTAAGCTTCCGTCGCGTGCGCAGCCTTAATGGTTAAAGGTACATAGAAATCATGTATGACGGAAATTGTCTTTATATATTAACCATAAAAGCGGGTGACGCCGCTGGCACAGCTAGTTAAAAATAAAACTGTATTTATTATAAAAAGCAATTGCGACCTCATTTGTGTAGATTTTTCTAACTTTCGGAACTATCAATATTTTCCTACCGTTATGACCAGTATATAGTCCATTTATTCGTTCCATTTACGTTTAGTCCATTTATGTAACTACCAACATTGAAGCGCTTGTATATCTGAACTTCGTAATGTTGACAAAGGAACCAGAAGAATTGGATCATGATCATCATCCATAGTTGACTCACCGCCGAGCATCTGGTAATTTCTGGAGAAATATTTTTATATACAGTTCTCATGCTAGTCTGGAACTCCAAAATATTGTACCAAATGTGTTCTTAGGCTAATATTTACGTAGTTAATACTTCCTGGGGCGTCTCTTAACTTGTAATTTAACTTTGAGAAATAAAGATATTAGTAGTAGTAGTAGTTGTAGAATATTTACCTAGTAACTATTCAGTCATATGTGCTAGTAGGTACGTCTTTAAAAGCGACTAATGGTGAACTGGGTATTGGGTTTTTGATTGTATAAACGACCTACAATTGTTAATTCTTTATCACATATTTCAAAAAATTCACCTAGAAATGTGGTACCTTAGTGAAACAGCCCCCAAAACCTATGTACCTACATAATACATTCCGTATTTATTTAGCCATAGGATGAATATTCAGGGACCGGACCTCTGAGGTCACCGAGGAGGTTAGACACACCTGCCATGTTGTTGTGGATTAATTTAAATGGAGAACGCATAACAACATGTAATTTAAACAGCTGGCGAACGTATCGCCTTTTAGCATAATATAGAATTGTTGTTTGCTTAGCGAAGTATGTTCCGCAATTCGAGCAATGTTTCAGCAAAACAACCGAAAAATGTATTTGACCTTGAATAAATTTTCCATAGAATAATAAAAACTTTCAGCAGTTTTTCAGTTTGGAAGCACTTGTATTTATACAAGTGCTGCCAAACTGTATCGAACAATGTTCACTAATCATTTTATTTCTTCATTATTATTATGCATGATTCCGATGTATCGACTTACCTGTGTTACAATTATCTAAGTTAATAATTTTTAAAATATGCATGACTGCAATATTATTAGGCGACGTTTACATTTACATAATCTATACTAATATTTATAAATCTAAAGAGATGTTCGCTTGAACCCGTTAATCTCAGAAACTATCTGGTACGATTTAAAAATCTTTCAGTGTTATAAAGCCTATTTATGGAAGAAGGCTATGGGCTATAGGTATAACATTAACCATAAACGCGAGTGAAACCGCGGGCACAACTCGTACTTTCATATAATGCTGTAAAGTTTGTTTGTTCGCTTTAACGCGCTAATCTCAGGAACTACTGAACTGAATTGCAAAATATTATTTTGTTGTATTTTATATTATTTTGGCTGAATGTGGTTGAAGGGGCATGCTGCCCCTTTGACTCTGCCTACCCCTTCGGGGATTATGGGCGTGATGTTATGTATAGAAATAGAAATAGAAATAGAAATATCTTTATTCATGTAGGCTCCACAAAAGCACTTATGAATAGTCATAATATAATACAAAATAAATATTCTACCGCCAGGTTCGGAACGTTGATTCTACCGAGAAGAACCGGCAAGAAACTCGGTAGTTACTCTTTTAAATCGCCATGTATACAATAACAATGCTACTTTATATCTACTTCTACAAATTTATATTATTCAAATATAATGATTGTAATACATTACAATAGGAGAGTAGACCATGCAAGAATTAGAGCGCAGACTGCAGATTCCTGTCATTGAAAAAGTCTTCAATTCTATAATAGCCCTTTTTCATGAGAAATGTTTTCATATGTGATTTGAATTTATGAACGGGCATTTGAACTACCTTATCTGGTAACTTATTAAATAACTGAATGCTAAGCCCCACAAAAGAATTACTGCTTTTATGAAGTCTAAGATGTGGAACGACAAGCTTGTGTTTATTCCTGGTATTCAAACTATGATGGTCAGATTTTTTGGAAAAGAGATTAAAGTTCTTGCGTACATACATAATACAATCAAACATGTATTGCGATGCTACGGTTAATATATTGGCTTCTATAAATACCTCCCTAAGCGAATCCCGTGGTTTAAGGCCATATATGGCGCGGATAGCCCGCTTCTGCAATACAAAGATATTTTGTATGTCAGCAGCAGACCCCCACATCAGAAGGCCGTACGACATTACGCTGTGAAAGTAGCCAAAATAAACCAATCTTGCCGTTCCAACATCCGTCAGTTTCCGTATTTTTGTTACGGCATATGCTGCGGAACTAAGTCTTCCCGCTAGAGCAGCAATATGAGGGCCCCATTGCAGTTTAGAATCAATGGTAATGCCCAGAAATACTGTTGAGTGAACTATTTCAATAGGTTCATCACCCATGTTTAAATTAATATTTGATTGCTTAACATTAGGCATTGTGAACTTAACACATTTAGTTTTACCAGCATTTAAAAGTAGGTTATTAATCGTGTGTATGTATGTATTTTGTTGTATTAATTTATCCAGGAAGGCAGGCTGTATAAAATGCACAGCTAGTCATAAAATAACAGGATCCAAATAAATATTTTTTATACCAAATAAAAGCCATCTTTATCTTGAGCATTTAGCTTTTATGGTCAGCAACACACCTGGATGCCTGGTTACTTCTCACGTTGCAAATGACCAAAGGCTACTGTGACACCTTGCGAGGGTGGCTGTATCCTTGTTCATCGCCTTTTATAGTCATTATCTCCTTAGAAAATACTTAAATGATGCAATCTTATAGGATCGTAATCCTATTCATATTATAAACGCGAAAGTTTGTATGGATGGATGTGTAAATGTTTGATATTCTTTTACGCAACAAGTACTGCATGGATTTTAATGAAACTGTGCAATACAATATTAATACATAGTATAGCTTATAAATTAAAATACCACACAAGCAAATCCGTGGGCAGAAGCTAGTATTTATATACGAGTGTGTATATGCATTTTCTGCTTCGTTTAGAGTATATATTTTTCGGATACTTTTTTCGATCCCTTTGGTAAGTGCTGAAGCTAGTAACTGTCTCCATGATGTATCATAAAATATCGTGCCATTCCTCGCCAACTATTTTTGACGTCGTTTAAATGTTCAGCATCGATTAGACCCTGGTCTGAGGTAGGAACGAATTTTATCTGTCCATTGGCTTCTCCTATTTTTGTTCAATATCACGAGCTTAAAGGTCAGATATGATCAAATAATAAAAAAAATAGGATAGAGAGGTAACGGAATGTTGCAGAGTTAATTAGAATGTGATAAACATAAACGAAAGGCTATCTTAAACTGCAATAATCATGCTTAACAGAATAAATGGAAGAAGGCTGATGAAATAAAAATATGAATGACCTACATAGACATGCAAAGTTCAACGAATGTGAAAGGGCAAGTGTGCAACAGGGTCATAGCAAATAAAGGAATCTTTGTCTAAGTCCCCGGGAAAAATACATGACGTACATATGTTAAAGTTAAACTCTTAACAATATCAATCATCTAATAAAATTCAGAATCTAGAATGTCCAGAGTGCTCGTAAAATTTTTACACTATCATAAAATTAACATGTCATAGTCCCATGACCAACATAAAAATAATGTACCATCTGTGTTCCTCGCTTTTGGTTTTGTGATTATTTAGGCGATGAGGTAGCCACTTTTCACTACTTTTTAAACATTTTCCATCTGACCCAACTGAGTTTTGTTTTGGCTGAATGTGGTTAAAGAGGATTGCTGTCCCTTTGCCTCTGTCAACTCTTTAGGAAAATATGTAGGTATATGTTATAAAATAAATTAACAATATTACAGATTACCACTTCCCTAGCGGGGTAGGCAGAGAGAACCGATTACCCATTTTACCCTCCATTTGTATCTTAGAATCAATAAATCTCCTCACTTTTTAATAAGAAATCATATTAACAACTTTTCACACGCTTAGGATATTAACGCTTTGTACTTTCTTATATCATCCACTTTACTTATACTTACCTTACCTTTAAACGTAGACAAAGTCATAAAATCACCGACCTTTATCTAATGTTGAGGTAAAATACATAACCCTTCTATGACTATACCCGATACACAAAGTGGAATAACTCAAATATGTGTAAGGGATGCCTTCGCCGACCGTCGCCGCAGCCCATTAAGGAATTTAGGGCGTTTTAGAGGCAAAAAGCTTCGACAGATACCGGTATAGCTAGCGAACCGGTATCGGATTCCTATGCCAAGAAATATTTCATCTTGAACGAGAAAAAATATAGTCACGAGATATGTTAAGTTACGTTAATAATGTTCAAGATTGAGTTTAATAATAGCTGATTTTTACTGTCTTATTTTAGTCTGGGACTCAAAAAAACGTATGTCTTGTCTATCATGTCGTTAAATGCGCCTAGTCGTGTATAAGGTATACATATAGTTTGTTATTATGTAGGCCTGTTCACAATTTCCTATAAATTCCTACTCAATTTGATTTTTGGCTAAATGTAGATTAAGGAATCCATAGAATCTTGGACTTTACCTACCTTAGAAGATTTTGATTTGGGCTTGAGGGTAATTCCAATTTAGGTATGCTAAATCACCTATGCTAATAAAATAACTATCACTAAAGGCACCACCACATTTAGACTGAAAAGATACTTACCTAACTCCTTATTTACACAAGCATTCTAGAAACTACATACTTTTCCCGATTCAGTAGGCTTTTCCGCGCCCCTATGATTTAGTATTTAACAGCTGATATTCATAGCAGATATTACTGGGATGAACTATTCAACAAGCCTTGAAACCGCAGAAATTGAAGTCGTGATTAACATTGCATTCGTAACACTTATCTATCCATTACCACGAAATAGAGTATTGGATAGCATTAGATAAAACTACGCTACGTTTTTTCATGTTGGTAACATATTTTTAGACAAACGTTTCGCCACTAACCATTTTGTTACAACCATTTTGTTTTTGCTTTGGCATCTCAGCATAAAGCTGGTATTTTATTAATATTATTTACCTACTAAGATTTTTTGTAATTTTGTAACCAGTTCTCACAAAGATGTTCCAATTCTTCTCATACTATACAAAGTTTCACACTAACCGTTTCGAAACACGTGGTACCCAAACTTTCATCAAGACACGCACTTAAAATGCAGAAGCGTCCCTTATAATAAATCGAAGGGTGACCTAGTGACCCTCTGGGAGGTATTTGCTTCCACAGCCAAATAGATGAACGAGGAAAACATTCATCATGCGAATAAGTATTAGCGGCCGTATTGATCGAAACCTTCTAAATAACTTTATTTCGTGGTCGATTTACAGCAGCAGGCTGTACATGCTTAAACTCAAACTGAAATTCAAAATATCTTTATTTACGTAGGCCTAAAAAAACGCTTGTAAATCGTCTAGTAATAGGTACGAAATAAAACAATTTTAATTTACCATCGGTTCGAAATGTCGCATTTACCGAGTAAAAACTTAGTTACTATGTATCTGGCTATTCCGTTAAAAAAAATGTATATTTTTTGATAATGAACTTTGACTACAAGAAGGATTGCAAAAGTTATTTGAATTTGGATAAAAATCGAAAAAAAAAACATTGGCATTTGGACAAAGTGCCTTTTGAAATTAAGAGCTTTAAAAACTGAATTCTATGGACATGTGCAGCATTCAGTCGTAGCTAATCTATTTATCATATTGAAGCTATTGCCAGTCTTCATACTCAATCCATTCTTAAAATTTTGGACACACAACTATAGTAATCTAAAACTCCATGTTTCCTTGATCCCTATCTATAGAACTGATTTAAAATCTGTACTTATATTTTAAAAGTTTAAGGGACATTCAGACCTTACTTTTAATAGTTATTTCGATAAATACCAGCATAGTTATATCCGACAGTATTTGTTAAGCTCCCATAAATATACAAATACTCGTAAAACGTGATAGTACCTGTTTACCTGCTAAAGGGTAAAGAGAGCTTTTCAATAATAAGTGAGCCGATATTTTCCCACCTATGCCTAGACTAGATTTGCAGGTGGTAAACAACTCAGGCGAGCCTGTTTGAACTGAATATTTAACTGGATCTTTTATCTGAATGTACGGACGTCATATATTTTTAAGGATTTGTGAGCTTATTTTATAGCTTTAAGCTTTGAAAAGCCACTTGCTTAGAGAGGCTTCGAATCCCACTAAAATGACTTTGTTCTAAGGAGCACATACACGACTACACTGACACAACTTGTTCATTTATACTTGATTCATGGACGTTAACGTGGGTATTCAACTTTCCGTTTTCTATAATAATCCATCTGGCTATTGCTAGAGAGTTGGTGCCAATAGGAAAAAACACTCTTAATTTTGTCATACATATTGGTTTTGGTATTAACATTCGTGTATATAAGAACAATACTTACCTACCGTATTTCTAATATAAGGCAATTTGATAGAATTCTATAGCATACTGTAGAAATTACTGTTAAATCACAATGGCTGGGCAATTTTAACCATTGACATTACCAAAATGTTTTAAGCCTACAATTACCATTTTAACATATCGAGAAACAATAGTAAAAACGATCATAAAAACGCAACACCCATATCCACTCCCACCTAATAAAGGCCCGTTAAAACTAATCCGGCAGAATAAGCCGACGAACAGTTGATAAGTAAGTAAGTAAGTAAGAGTGAGATGATCCTCCTCACTCTCGTTTCATTATCAATTATGCGTTCAGAGGAAGTGGTCGTAAAGAAACCTCCCTGGAGACTAGTAAACAAGTTGCCGGCGGCAGACAGGGATGGAGTCAGGGCCTCTGGGAGAAACTGCCAAACTTTCGGTGAGAGCAAAAGTAGTTGCCAAAAATTTTATTAACCTTTGCAACGGCGGTATATTTTAGAAATGTTTCACTATAGGTCGTTATATATTTCACTAATTATGTTGTTGAGCTTAAATGTGTATAGCTTGTTGGATTTCAAATAAGTAATATGTAGGTACCTACTCATTAATTTTAAACGGTTAGGTAAGTAAATTTTACTGTTACGAGTTTAAATATTTGTCAAACAGCGCCAATGATAGATAGATGTAGATGTCATCATCTCAATAAGGTAATCAAACCATTACTATACTACAATTAATATTATATGAGTTAGCCACAAGTAAAATATGTAAATCAACAAAATATTATTTTATATTTTTAGAAACCATTGGTTTATTTTATATATGAAGTTATCCATGTCAAAAAAGCCACGACCTCCAACACCAAAAAAAAATTTTATCAAAAATCTCTCCAGTCCGTCCAGTGGGCCGAACTAAATTATTGCAAAGTGACCCCTTGGGGAGGTATTACACGCAACGGGCGTGTTTGATTCTATAGAGAGTCAATAGCTCGCCGGGATATTGCCTTGTTCCGATTATTAATGTATGGGCTGTTTGAGGACGAGCCGGGCCGCCCTTTGAACCGACCAGTTGTCTTTTCGTTTTAGACGGACGCCCGATTGATTTTAATTATTCCTATTCGCTTATAAGTTCCAAGGCGATTGTAGATACTGAGCTACTCAGAAGATTAAAGATGCCTTGCAAGCTTAATTTTCTGATTTTATATTGAGTCAATACTATTTTTTTAAATGGATATGATTCCTTTAAAAGTAAGAAACAGACTTGGTAAATGCTTATTATAATCTAATCATGATACACATGTACCGGCACGGATCAAATTAATGCAATGAATCAGATATTCGCCTAGGCAGATTTCCATCATCCAACAAAAAATAATAGTACCTCTTATTTTCGAGGGATAGAAAAATCTAAATGAATGCGAGCAGAACCAAGAACCAACAAGAGTTAGCACACTATAATTCACTCATTGACCACCAGTGACTAAGCGGTAATGCATTAGCTTTTTTTCTGCTTTGTTAATATTACTGAGATATGTGTACCTATCTATGGACATGAAACAGTTCAACTTCACCGAACATGGTTTAACAACACCAATCGTTGACTCCCCACATTAAGTGAGAAACTCGAAACGTCCATGAAATTTCATCTCTCAGACTAATCTCCGACGTCCTCAGTAATTATAAAGGAAATGCGATCTTGAAATCCCTGTGCACTTAGTGGAGATGCTTAGAGTAAGCCTAAGTCGAGCCGGCCTGTACTGCATTCTTGCGGCATCTGGCGGATATTCCGACAACTTCCCTGGGGGCTCCGCATTATGGCTCGGTTAGCTAACAGCTTTATATATAGTAAGTATAAGTAAACTGCCCTATCTATACTAACTTGTAATATTAGCTTCCGCTCATAGCTTCGGTTGTTTTTGTCAATCCAAATTGTTATACCGGTTAGCCGTCTATCATTTTGAAATTTCCAATAACATCTCGATTTTGATATTGTCAAAATGCTCTATAGTAAGCGGCTATATATTTTACTCCCGAGAACGATAATGCTAAATATAATAATGATCGGTTAAGTAGTTAAAACGCGGAAGAGAAACAAACGAACAAATACTTTGACGTCTATAATACTTAAAATAACAAATAAGCAACTTCCAGTCGAATGGTTGACTGTTCTGCAGATAACTTGCTCTCTCATAAGGAAAATCAACCAAATTATGTTCTTCAACCAAAACGGGAGACATATTATTCCACCGCCCAAGATCGTGTTACATCTCACCACATTTCAGTTAGAGCCGGCCTTGACGCATAAAATATTCATCCGCAAAGCTATAAACCCGAGCCACGGAACCCAAAGAAATGCACCCGTGCGGTGCAACGGCGTAAATTGCATCTGATACGTTACCGCACCTCGGGTGGAAATATTGGATTGGCGCCTGCGAGGAATATCAACGGGCCTTGCAAATGTTACTGGGTATTTTTACTTGACACATAATCGCCGCCTCCGCTTCGGTTACGTTTAAACAAGGTTTTTGATATAGAATCACGTTTTAAGTATACCTAGTGAACATTTATTGATATAATCTTCATAACCTTGGTAAGTAAGATAGCACACATCAGTGTAAGAAGTACTAGAGGTCTTCCTTAGCAAGGATTTCTAAAAATAAACAAAAACCTTTCAAACTCTAAGACAAAGTTGACGGTAAAGCCTCTATTAATAACGATTACCCGCACATATTTGACATAAATTAGAAGTGTAAACTTAGTACTTATAAATCTTAAGCTACTCTCTCGACAATCACGCAAAACCAACAACTTTGTTGACTTAGGCCGTCTCCCTAACAAGGTTTTAATGGTTATCGGTCATACGTAATCGTTGTAATTAGGGGTAGGGATAATGGAGGGTAGCGAGAGGATCTTCATATTTTTTGCAAGCGCCGGTAGGGTTGAATGATGATAATATTTCCATCATAGCTGAGCTGAAATACGACGGTTTATATTCGTGTACAAGCATCTCACTTTACATCAAAAGACTCCAATTAAGAACTGCAGTATCTCAAAAATCGATTCAAATACAAGTGCGGCCATTTCTGTATAAATTTCTTTCAACGACCCAGTATTCACAAAGGAAGATGCATTGTGTATCCGACATAAAAGGATGTAAGTTGCGATCAAATTTTTTAAATCAATGCCTAAATGTTGTTTCACACAAAACATCCGTCCAATTGAAAGTTAAAAAACAATTGCCCGAATTCTGGTTTTACCTTTAGTCTTTCTCTGAAAGCCAGTTTTAAATGGATGGTAGAAAGCAGCCAGTAAATAGGTTTTTTAATAAACTCGGGTCCTTTTGTCGAGATCTCATTGTAAATTCAATATTTGTCGCGAAAGATTCGAACTGAATACCCCCCACCTTTCTTTTGTGGAGCATTGTTGTTAAAGGGACAATAAAGATATCTTCGTGGGCCATTCTCGGCTCTTACAATAGTTCTTTAAGAGAGCAAGTTGAAATTTTAAGTGGTAATAATGTTCTAGCCTAGGATTAAAGGTACTGAATTGAGAGTTCTATCGCTTTGTCACAATGAAATCTTTTTAACTTAGTTGAGGTGCGTATGGATTTAGAATAGATTTAGCCAATAACAAAAAATGTGGTTTTTACTTTTGTAGAGATATGTAAATGTTTGAACAAGTTACTGCTGTTTGTAGCCCGATAAAGAATTATCGCATATGCCAATGGTTTGGATATTGGGAGCAGTGATTTCTTAATTAATTCATTCCATTTATTCATAGTACGTTTTATTTAATTAAATAAACTTTTGAAAATATTTTATTTTTCAAATTAAATGAAACCCCGGCTGGGTATATAAAACATTACCTACAATGTAAGGCTTTTGATTGAGCTAGTAATATATAAACGAATTTATGAAAAATTTAGGAATATTTAGCTTACAAATAATACAAATTACAAATAATTTGTGGAAACCGAAATGAGATTTTTGTGAAACTAGTAACCTCTTGTTCAATAAAGTACTTCTAGATTATTATTTTTTTCTTTCTTCCTTGGGGATTTTTACACATACAAAAACATGATTTCTCCCACATCAAAGCTGAATAAACGAAATTCGATCACTTCAAACTTATGCAAGCCCAACTTCAACAAAGTTAGTTTCAATCGAGGTATTTTACAAATTCCGCTATCAGTTTGAATATAATAAACAAAACAAGTGGAGTGAAAGTTGGATTACCTGCCTGAATTAACTGTAGAACTATTCGGAGCGGAGATGAATGCGATCCCGGCCCATGTAAAAGTAACGGGGGAGGAAACTAGTAGGACTCTGTACTGTTTGGACTTAACGCATTATCTTAACTAGCATCGTAACTGCGAAAGTGGACATGTTTGTTTGTTACTCTTTCATACCTTAATTAGTCTGCTGAACATCATAGAATTTTGCAATGATGTTTCCGAGGATACAAAAAAGAGACGGGAGAAAAAAACAGTAGTAACTAACTTGAACTAAACATTACTTTTTAATAGTTAAATAACTTAGAAACCATCCTGATTTACATACCTGCTAGTAATTTTATAGTCGTTGTGAATTTTTTTCAAGTAAAAAAAATACATAGGATTTTCTAACCAAGGGTACCGAAGATCAAATTGCAGTCGATACAACGTAATAAACAAATGTAGGTGATCCCACATGTATAGTCCAGGCAGATTCTAAAAATGAACGTCACACTAAGAGTAAGAAAGATAAAAACCTAATAATCACAAGATTACTGTCAAATCTAACACGCATTTTCCTCAAGTCGGCAGATTTCGTGGCGACATTCTTTAGAGGGTCTGCCAAAAAGTTCAGTACTGAATTACGAAGAATTAATTAATTGAATTCCACTCCGAAGTTTATTGAAATGGACTATAGCATTCATACAAGCTGAGTTGAACACGTGAGCCGAGTTTGTCCCTTTGTGTGCCGGCGTGGAAATGACTTTTTCACTTCATCTTTCAAACTTGGCGCGGAGGAGCCAGAGTGTTACGTGATGGGAACTTCTATTTTAGGGCACAATAGAACCATCAAAAGTTGTATTAAACTACTGTTGGCTAATTTTGAAACTTGAGATTGGAGATTCCTGTAGACTTTTTCAATACTTTTAATAAACAGCGTTTTTAACACAATATACGGTGTTTTATTATTGTGTGGCAACATTTTATGTTGTTCTGATATTCCTTAGATTCGGTTTGAAACCTTGTATAACCTATGTACCTTAATTTTTATGTAATAGGACCGAATGGGTTATGCAAAATTTGCAATAAGAATATAACTGCGAGTTTGCATCCCGTCCTTGAAAAATAAAAACTGAGTACATTCTTCTATCGACATCTAATTAATTGTGCCATCCATATTGCCGATCATTTAAATAATAGTAAGTAGCACAGGACCCCGATATTAAATAAATTAAAATCACGACAACAAACTTAGACTTATTCAAATTAATGCCGACACCCAAGGATCCAGTTCCCGAAGTATTAACTACATACAACTATGTCGAAGTCAGGCGGCTGCGACGCGCCTTGGGGATTACTCACACCTGCAGCGCTTTTTAATTTGATTCAGTTCTATACGTGTCGGAATTGCAGCCGGGAAATGTAAGTACGGCTTCCATGTTGCCTTTAGCTGTGTTCTTAGTGTTGATTTGTTTGTTGCAAAGCGCATCTGCTTGTATAATAACACTGCGCAATTGGTTTTCAAGTTGCTTTCTGGTATTTCAAGAAACAGATTAAAAATGTTGTGCGTATCTCCACACATGAATATTAAAGATTTGGATAACTTTGACGGACCTATGGCAATTCTGTCTTGTTTCTGGCATTGCAAGAAGGATACGAGAAATACATGTAGGTACGTGGCAAAACATATACCTAAGTGGCAAAATATATTTAGATGATTTTAGCGTACGGTAATTTTTGTTTCGTAATTATATATTATACCTATCAGTAAGATACTTACTCAAATTAAGTGTCTAGTAGCCCGTAAAACTGATTTGATCCTTTTTTAATATGAGAAAAGCTACAATAATAAGAGACTAGAAATAGCTGGCTATTTTTAAGCACAACCGTGCAAAATTGTTATATTTCGTTACTTTACGATATCTACCTATTGAAATTACAAAAACGATGCAAACTATAAAAACCATTCTGCTTTACTCTGCCGCTAATCTCTTGCACGACTCCTAGTAGCATTCGTTTCCAGAGCCGTGTGGCACGATTCTCCCTGAGGAGGCCACGGTAAGCGACAGGCCTCTAATATCAAAAACCAATATTGACAAAAACATTTTTCCACTCCAACAAAATGCCGCAAGTTTCGTGCAGTGATTTCTGTTGGTCTTTTCAATGTCCCTTTTTGTTTTTTTTTAATCTTGTACAACATTTTCGGAACATTTTTTGTAGACAAACACTGAAGGACAAATATTATGGAATATAATATTGGCGCATTTGGACTTCAAATGAGCCTCAAAGTGAAACAAATAATTTATGGGATTATACAGCGAAAACATTTTTTTTTCAGGTTTTGAAGTAAAAAAAAAGCAAGTGTCAATGCTATTTTTACATGAACATTCCGCAAATATTTTACGTATACATGTACTAGCACTAGAAATGAAAATCAAACTATAATTTTTTTTTATCACTGGCACAACAATCGGCTTCTTCGTCACAAGTCAGTTTTAGGTTCTTGGCTAGTCTGTAACCACTAGAACCAAGCAGCCCGTTAAAATATGTAACTTTATGCAATTAATGCTATATTATTTTACTAGCTGTACCCGCGATTTCGCCCGCATTTATGGTTAATGTTATATTATAGCCTATAACCTTCCTCGATAAATGGGCTATCTACTACTGAAATAATTTTTCAAATCAGACCAGTAGTTCCTAAGATCAGCGCGTTCAGCTTTATAATATTATTATATTATAGATAACGTTTACTTCGCTTTCAATTTCGATTGATATTGTAAACAGGTTATTGTTACCTACAAAAAGAATTTTAACAGTAAGATTTTTCTACGCTGACAATAGCACATTCGTTGAAATCTTAGCGATTGCAACACACGGTCCAAGGTCTTTTATACAGACCGTAAGCGTTCTTTGTAACTCGATCTAACTGTCGTACTAGCTCTTATTTGACTTCCCATCTGATGTAAATACGCCGGGTTTTGACACGAAAACCCTTTCTGAATTAGATTGAAACTCGGCTTTGTTGCTAAGTTTACCGGTGGGAGTTCTTTTAAACTTGAAGAAATTTTAAGGACTTACCTCACAATCAAGTTTGTTAACTGTCACTGATTGTGGAGTACAGTGAAGCAAAAGTTACAGATAAAAAGTGCTCGAGAGGGAGTTAAACTCACTTAATGAAATATCCTTATGGTTGGCTGCTTCTACGTTTAATGAAAAAAAAGAAATACGTTTAAAATATTTCTCTAATAAATTTGAATTACTAAAGATCTGTGTACATCCTACTAATATTATGAATGGAAAAGTTTGTTTAGATGTTTGTTACTCTTTCACGCAAAAACTACTGAATGAATTTTACTGAAACTTTAGAATAATATAATAACACATTGGCTATATTTCATCGATGTACAAGGTGAGTGAAGCCGCGGACAGAAGCTAGTTTGTAATACAATGTAGCCTTTGACTTATCCAGGTCATCTTTGCAAAAATATCACTTGTGATAAAGTAACCCTATAATGTTTGTTTTTATGACTAGCTTACTTGTATTTTGCAATCAAATGCTCAAATAAATTCTGATATAAGTGACGTACCTACTACGTTTTATCGAAAAAAAATCTGCTACTAAGTAGACTACATGCATGCAATGATTATGTATGTAATTCTTAAAGATATCGAACCTCATTCTGAGACTCCGATCTATATTAATACATCAGTGTCAATCCTCTTTGGTCTAGTCAGTTCCCTACCCATTTGTCCTAACCCTTTTCAAATGGAATGGATACGTGTCAGTTGCTTCACTGGATTTTATTAGATTTATAATAAATAGGGTAGAATAAGTTTAACCTTAGATTTATTTTTATCATTGATAATAAGAATAGAAACATAAGCCATAATCAACTGGGTACCTTATTTATTTGTTATAGACCGTCTCACAAATTCAAACACTATAGGTATATGAAGATGACCATTATTATAGTATATCATAGTTATTAAATACTTACGCCTGGAATCTGTGTAGTAATTAATGATTTATACTGCTTAGTTAGAAAACATTAGAAGTTCCTAACTAAATTATATTTTTAATTAATAAACTTTTTTGCTCAGAGAATAAAACAATATCGGTATTTGTGCTTGAAGAAATGAATTCACAGCCTTTATAACAAGGATTTGCTAACGGAGGAAATATAAATAAATTTATCGGATCGTTTTTGAGAAAGAAACCTTCCTCCACCAAAGCATTAACTTCGTGAAACAATGAAACCTATTTTCCCTTACAAAGGCGACAGAATTTTCAAAAGCCCTTTCTGATCAAAGCATGGATCGTAATTCGTCAAAAGCCATTGAAACGGTTTCCGAACGCCAAAGCGAATAGGAACTAACACATGAGAGATCGCACTAAATTCGTACTTAAATGTAATTTAATTAAGAGAACATAATCTATGTGAATTAGGCGGCGGTTGTTAACTTAACGACATGAATGGATTAGAGACGTTTTGGCTGATCACAAAGCAGTTTAGGATCAGTATGTTACAGATTTTTGTACAATGCTGTTCTCATTTGATATAACTGTCTTCAACGTTTTACCTTAACAAATAAACAAAAACTTAATCGTTTTGTCGATAAAACGATATAAAAATCGGAATAAACGATTTTTTTACTTATATTTTGTCTAAGACAGTAAAAATTGTTTGAAACATAATTCACTTACCCTAGGTTCGAATTCTTTCTTTTTAGGAAAAAAAAATGTGCGCAAAAACTGTAAGAACGTCCATTACTTTAAAATCTTAATAACATAAGAATATTTTGATAACGTAGTTTGATAGGACTTTTCTAAAATAGTCTATTACCACATTACGTTGTGTTACGGAAATAATCACTTGAATTTATCACTTAGCAATAACGAACGATTTACTCTTAATTATTTTATTTATCCATATGTTTCAATTCTAATATCATAACAAAAGTTACTGTGATAAATTAATCTTGTGGCAGCAGTTAGCACTGCTATCGCATTCATTTTCATTGTGCCATCATTAATTCATATTAACGGGACTAGTTCGCGTAATTTATAGAGAAGAAACGTCAGAATTATTTGCGTCAAGTTGGTAAATTGCAATAAAACATATAATAAGGCTTAATCTGGCTGTTTTTAAACAGACTATGTATGTGAATTAAGAGTACAATTATTATTGTTTTGTTTGCTAGATCGTGTTTTGTTTTGTTTATTACATTTTTATATTTATTATAGGAATAAGAAAAAATATTTTATAATAGTTCACAAGAAAAAATCATACAGGGTTTTGTATTTTTCAAAAAAACCGCGAAGTCTATTAATATTTCTGGGCATCGTAATTGAATAATGAATTAAATCCGGCAATAAAAGTAGTCCTTCATTATATTTGTATCAACTAAACTAGGTAGTGTATTTTACAAGTTGGTAGAGTCATGGCAAACCATCCAGTTAATGGCTTTCCTAGTAATTGTTGTTATTTCAATTTCACTGGAAATCTAAAACATGCGGTTAAACAAGCCGACCGACTTTTCATAAATTTTGAGGATATAGGTTTTTGCTAAGTTAATATCTTGTGACTTCTAGAAAGTTATAATACCGTGTCTTTGTCTATTTTTATTTGACTTATCTACGAGCAAAGTCTTGCACAGTTGTTCACAGTCAAATTAAATCTATACTTATTATAAATCTGTAGAGAGGTCAATTCTGTACATGAAATATATTTTCAAAATAACTATCAGGGGGTGATTAGTGATCGATACTGATGCCAAAAATGCAATCAGTAAAATTTTTGTCTGTCTGTCTGTCTGTCTGTATGTTCCTTATAGAAACAAAAAATACTCGACGGATTTTAATGAAACTTGGTACAATTATTTTTCATACTCCTGGGCAGGTTATAGTATACTTTTCATCACGCTACAATCAATAAGAGCAGAGTAGCGAAGGGAAATGTTGGGAAAACGGGAGAAGTTACTCCATTTTTTAAGCTTCCGTCGCGTGTGCAGCCTTAATGGTTAAAGTTACATAGAAATCATGTATGACGGAAATAGTCTTTATAATATTAACCATAAACGCGGGTGACACCGCTGGCACAGCTAGTCCCCAATAAAAACGCATTTGACGTTGATTTTTGATGTTATTGAATTATTAGAACAGTAGACCGAAATCCGGATTTATTTAATCATAGCTCCGTAGTCTAATTCCCAGTTGCCGTTCCCACTTATTTCAGTCCGTTATCCTAGAGAAGCTGCTGAGACAATAAGTACCACTCGCGCAATTAACTAAGGAAGCTAAGCGGTAATGTCCAATAAGAACGGCTGAATGCGACACACGGATACTTTGCACGACTGTTAATAGGATTTTCGGTACACTTACAGTCAACGATCCGGTGGCGACTGGATTCGTTTGTTAAACCAATTGATAATATTTAATGTCACTGACAAAGTATCCAGGCTATGGTGACCGCTTATCCTAAGGCTGAAAGTATGCAAGTTTGCTTGAAAATAAAGCTTGTCATATGTTTAATAATACAAAGTGATTACCTAAATTATTTAAGAGTTAGAGCCTGTCACATCTAGTGCTGACGGGCTTGTTATGACTAAAACATCAAACAAACAGGTGACCAGTTTAGCTCATGCGTGCAAAAATTAATAATAACTCATCCATCCTAAGGAGAGTGAGATAAAATTTACTCATATTCCTCCTTTGAAAGATGAGCTTATGCTCATAGAATCCTCCTGGGTATAAATTATCTTTCTTCCTTCCTGTCTTCCTAAATTATGATACTGTTAGAATACAAGTAGCGCGTACTTGTATTCTGACAGTGCAACATACCATTTCACCACTGACTTGTACACTAGACTTAAAATTTCAACATCTGACAATATCTGCTAACAGGCTTAGTACAGTTCATATTATAATATAACCCTAACAACAAATTATATATTAAGTACTACAGTATATTTACTGTTATATATCAGTAAGTGTAAAGAGCCCTTTGAGATATTTAGTTAGGAGGAACCAATTAATGAAGCAACCTCTCTAGGAAATAAGCATTTCAGTACGATGCACAAAAATGTCTACATCGCAATCTAGTCGCCAGATGACGCTAATAACATTATTATGATTATGTTCGTGTTCGGGACTTTAGTTTTAATGAACAGCCGTGTCGTTGTGGAGGAATGTTGCATGTGCAACAATCTCGGTGATGTAATTGCTGCTTGTTTTTCGTGTTCTAAGCAGGACTTTTATTAACCTCTTGTATGATGGCAAACCGTTTTCTGAACTGCAAGTTGCTAGAAACATTTATTTTGAAAGTTGACTTTGTTGAATCGGAGGTTTGGGTCAGATTTTCTGTTGCATTATTTTTAAAAATATTTTTTAACAAGTAGATACGTTAGGTTCTCTGCCTCCTGGGGTAGTTAAGGTTGATCCGGATTCCTTCAGCGTCACCACCGAAGACGATGTAGGAGCGTCGAGGGTTTAGTGGGTATACCCCGACCACTCCATCTTGGCCAGAGAGGGGTGCACACAGTGCCGTTTCCCCCGAAAGGCGTGAGGGAGAGAAAGGCATTCCGCCAGTTAAAAAAAAAAGGTCTCTTTGCCTACCTGCCTAGGGAAGTGGCGTGAAGTTTAGTTAGTTAGATATGCATTATATGGAGCATTGTATATTGCTCTAAACTGTACATTTGGAACAATATTCTATAATTTTGAGGAATTTTATGTAATTATAAGGCAAAAAAAAATATACACGTATTGAATACCCTGTTTCATAATACATCTTCGTTATCAGAAAGAATCTATGTTGCCTTTATATATCACAATCTCCTTGTAACAGCTAGATTAATTACGAACCAAAGTCTCCAATCCTCGCCATTCTTAGATTTCGAGTGCTCATTTCCCAGATCCCGCGATCCCGCCACACATGGCTATACTTAATACGCCTTTCGCCATATCTGGCGAATCTAAAACGCCCTTTACGCGTACCTAGAACCCTTGCCATCTCGAGGGGCATCTGAAAGGGATGGCGGCGACAAACGGGCGACATAAATTAAGGAGACTTACACCCGGCTCCTTGAACAAGCCCGTACTTATAGAGGGGATACATCAAACGCTTGTTTACCTTAGATTCATAGGGTTTTATGGGCTTTTGAGTGAATTAAAAATGAGTTAGTGGGAGTTGTGCCTCGACGAAATAATTAATCTTAAGTAGCTTAGTTGGGTGTGATATAAGAGTGTGATTATTTAATGTTGTGGAGAGTTGTGGCTTGGAATTGGTTTTATTATGTTTGCTTAATAAATTGATATATTTAAAAAATAATGTTTTTCAATCGGTCACGGCGGCCAATCTCAACGAGGATTAGCCATCTGCGCAGGAGATATTATAGTGCCTTGAGCACTGTATGCGCAAACACAAGTGCATTCTCTTCCTTCACCCTCATAGTCCGGTGAGACGGCAATCCGACATGACCGGAGAGAGGTCAGGCGCAGAACCAACGGCTTTACGTGCTTTCCGAAGCATGAGGGTGAATATACCGCCAACTCCCTGACTCCGACTGTTACTGAGTAATTTTAATATTGAAATAACTAGCCACCAATGTTTGCCCCGACCCGGGCCCTTTTGGTCCTTAGGTGGCGCAAGCTACCACTAGACCAACGAGGCAGTTGATATATTTTATTATGTATCAATCTTTTACAAGTTACGCCAAGAAGCGAGGACTAAATATATTTGGTATGTATGGTATGTCAATTAGAATAAAAAAAGATACCACTAACACCCAGACCGATAATATACCTATTCAATCAACAACTATCTGTATTATTTATTATCATGGGATGCAACATTTAACGACAAAAATATTTAACCAATGTACTTTGAGCTTTAATGTTTAATTTATCAAGGCAACTATTGTTGTGATATGAGCTGGGAAAATGCCTAAGCCCCTAATGTTTCTGTACTCGGTTTATTCGATTAGATCACAATTAATACCTAGTGATTTTTAATGATTTTACGCCCGGAATGACTGACACACGATCTCACTTATAAATAGTTTTGATATAAGCGAAGTTTTACTTTTTTTATTATTTAGATACATACAAATATATAATTTATAGTTAATATATTTTATCATTTATTCGCTGAAATATTATTTTTAATACCAATAAAAAATATTCTTTAAGATGTGGCTTTATGAAAATCATTTATCAAAATATAACCATATGAAACCTTTTTTACGCAGAATGAGTTTTCAATCAAACTACGAATTCAGGCCGAAAATAAATATTCTCCAAAAAAAAAGTTTTTACTGACGGCCATGTCACACGATCATGTTACGATATTTTTATTTACTGTGTTTATTAATTGCAATCAATTGCACTCTTTGTTATGATTATATTTCCGATCACAATTTAAAGCACAAACAACAAAGACGACTGATCAAGAAGAACAGAGATCAACATATGATAAAGGAGGAAGGTAAAAACTATGTCAAAAAGAAAGGCCAGGAGTATGACATGATTGACGAAAAAGAGCCAATAGCTCAGATAGACGTTGCCAGCTTTATACAGAAGCCTGACGAGTATGCTGTTGATAATAACTTTATGTATGAAGGTGAAACTAAGAAAAGGTAAAATTGTTATAGGTATTTTGTGTTTTTATGACTGCACCCACAAGTCTGGGAGTACCTAGGAATTCCGTGTTTGTCTAAAACTCAAAAATAATGTACACAACTATGTTCGTAACCTAGTTAGTATATCGTAAAAGGTGACTAATACTGTATATGGGATATGTGATTATATAGACAACAAGTTAGCCACTACGTTTTAACAAGTGTTCATATATCCCAATTCACTTTAATTTTTGGCTAACCTAACCTAACCCTCTGTATTCACAAGCGCCAATTTGTCAAGTTATACATAGGTATCTATACGAACTTATATATCGAATTGTGTACACAGCTTAGTAAACAACAATACACCCATTCTGTTTTGTTACAATCATAACAATGTGTACGTAACACGATCGCAAAACGGGGTCAAATTATATCTTCACAAATGTGTGTACAAATATAAAGTGCTTGTATTGGTTAAATATATTTATGCCGACTAGTGGCAAATTCTTTTATTGAGCTATAAATAAACTTTACACAAATTCATACAAGTTTATACATTGTACATGTTGTTTTATCTAATAAAATATTAAACCGATGCCTTAAATATTTTGAATGACAGCAAAATGAAATGATGCAATTTAAGTACATATTTCAATAAAGAACGAAATAAGCTGTAGTCATTTAAATAACTAAGTTCTTACCTTTAGAATTCACAAATTACGGCTATTTCAAAGCAAGCAATAGTTAGTACTGTTTAAATATTTTTTATAAAAAAGGAAATAATTAACGTACTTATTCTTTTTCGGAATTCCACATTTTTGTCTCTTCATTATTCGATTGTGATGACAATTCGTTATTTGTCCTTACTTTCTCACAGGAATGAAGTCGTGGACACAATTAGTCTATAAATACTTCATTTTACAATTCAATACATTTCAGCGATGCAAATGTAAACAGCTACAGCGACTACGGATCCCCATTGGAGTACAATTCTAAAGAAGACATTGTGAAAAGGAGCAACAAACGGCCATATTATCTAAGACCTGGCGCAGATAAGCCCTTCGACTTAGGTCTCAATTCGTATCCCAACAAAGGCACATTAAATTCGCGACATTTGAATTTAGACTCGATGTCCTTGCACGGATTGAATAATGGAAAGCTTATCCGGAATGCGGGGACCACATCTTCCACAAACAGTTATGAGCGTGCGCTATACGATCCCGACAGCAATATTGTCCACAATCCGGAGAAGAAGTGGTTAGAATAATATGTCACTTTTTGCCTCAATACTACAAATCTAGGCCCGCATAACCACTTGACCTGAATAGATACACGTTTCATGTCAGCTTGTGTATAAATGGCCTTGACATTTAGGCTAAAATAAGTAGTAACATTATGGTTAAGTTAGTTGAATTCTAAACTATTACAAATTTCTTATTCTATTGATTAAAATATGATAATGATGATAGCGGCAATTCAAATCAGTTTATAAAATAAAATTTTGAATTTTTGTCTAAAAAAACTAATGTCTTTCGTTCTGATTTTCTTTTCTTTTCTCTATAATTATAGTGCTATCAAGGAAATGATGAAACTCCCGTTTTTTTTCCGTAACAAAAGCGAAACAACAAAAACGAAAAAGGCAAAAAAGCGAAAGTTGTTTTGTTTTAATTGCTCCAATAAAAAAGACAAGGAAAATAAGGCTAATGATTCATCTATGGTAAATTTTGTTTGTTTTTTTATTTGTTAAATATTCTTTATTGATTTTTTTCTAAATGTGAGATTTATAACCATAATTTAAAGTCTTTCGTAGATTTGGTATAAAACAGGACATTAATATTAGAGTAGTGAGGGCACTTCTCTAATATAAATTTTAGACTAAAATAGATTCGGCTAAAATATTCTTATCAACTCACAATCACTTTAATTGTTAAATATATCAGTATGTTTCTTAAAATACCAAATTTATAAATAAACAAGTATCTAGGAGGTTCAAATATATCTTAAGATACATATAGACTACTGGCCCATGGCCAAAATGGATGGGTCATATGAATCACCAGGTGACGTATATAGGACGATATAAGAGCATAAAATAATAAGATTCAGCACTATGCCGTCACTTGTAAGCTGTCCAACTGGGTGCTGGTGAGAATTCAAAAATGCCTGTAGAGTGAGTAGATTTTGGTCATTTATTTTTGTACGGCATTTTGACCATCGATAGATCCATGATAATACAAAAACATAATATAAAAGCGCGCATTGCCGTACAAAAATGGTGCGCCACAAAATCGGTAATTTTTTTTTATTTTCTGACAATTTCCAGGGTAAATTTGGTCATTTGATTCTGTACGGCATCAGTTTCATACTGTTTCAATACAGCTTCTAATCCATTATTCCGCAACGCCGTACAAAAATCATGCGACAGTACGGCTTCGGTTCCAAAACATTATCTATCACTCAAAAGTACTATTAAAAATAATGCCGTCAAAAAATTATTGTTCCTTAGAATGTATATTAATATTTATATTAATTTCATGGTATACTTGATTGATAAAGCTGTAAAATCATTTGACTCTGTACGGCAACTTTTTTTTAACATGATATTGTAAAATACAATTGTTATATAGTACTGCCGTCTAAGAGAAACTGTTCTAAAAAAAATTATAGAGAATACAAAAACTGAAATTTTTCAAATTATTGCAAAAGTTTAAATATTCATAGATTAATAAAAAATAGCAATTTTCTACATTTTTCCCTTGTTTTAAATAGTATTACGATAAATAAATTAGAAAAAAATTATGCCGTACATTTTAATGCAGACCATATCTTTTAGGCTGATGAAAATGACGCTACCATTTTAAGGGTGTAGTACTTTATGGCCATCTGATACTGTACGGTATTAATATATTTTTGAAGAGAACTATTGATAATATGACAAAATCATTATGACGTCTAACTGAAGTGAAAGGGTGTGTATATAATATCTAAGAATTGAAACTGTAAATCCCAATATCAACAGTTTTGTAAACTTTTTGGTTTAATATATACTTCATCAACAAAGCATATGTATGTCGGCTTGTTGAATTCTCGAGCTATTCAATAATTTGACGAACGATTTGAATTTGCTCCCGGGTTCCCTTGCCTTTTATAAAACCGGCTTGTTCTGGCGCAATTTCTCTGGACAAATATGCTTTCAATCGTTCGTTTATAATATGCAGCATTATTTTACTTGCGTGTGTTATTAAGGTAATGAGTCGAAAGTTGCCACATTTCTTTGTTGAACCCTTTTTATGCAGAGGAACGAAAACTGTGTGAGCCCATTCTGAGGGCCATTTGCCTGTGAGCCATATCTTGTTGCAGATGGTGTAGAAGATGAGATAGCCATGTTCTCCCATTGCTCGAATAGTTTCGATTAGGATGTCATCTTGCCCTGTGGCTTTACCATTCTTAATATGTTGAATAGCGGCTCTTACTTCTGATTCAAAGATACCAGGCTCTAACAAATCATTCGTAGGCTCCGTGGATGTAAAATTTTGCGGTGTAGATATATGCTTACAAATGCTAAACGTCGTAACAGAACGTGGCTCCGTAAGCGATAATGTAAATTATATTTATTTAATATTTTTATTACTTTTTTATCAATATGAACTTTAGATTTGTACGGCATTAACTCTTTATAAATTATTGCATTCAGTACCAAAAAAATATCTAAATGCCGTATAAAAAAATATCGTCATGAATTTCAACTTACATTTCGTTAAGTATATGGATTTTTCTTACATTTCGTTCTATGGATTTTTCCTTGAGTTTTTTTCCCTACAAACCTTTGGACCAATGAAAATGTACAACATGTAAAAAAATATTATCTATGCATAAAATACTTTCAAAATAAATTAATTTTATGTTGTGTCAAATCACCCCCCGGACCACGTAAAAAGAGGGGGTTGGAACCCTCGATTTTTTCCCCTTGTCGCATGATTTTTGTACGGCGTTGCGGAATAATGGATTAGAAGCTGTATTGAAACAGTATGAAACTGATGCCGTACAGAATCAAATGACCAAATTTACCCTGGAAATTGTCAGAAAATCAAAAAAAAATTACCGACTTTGTGGCGCACCATTTTTGTACGGCAATGCGCGCTTTTATATTATTTTTCATGGATCTATCGATGGTCAAAATGCCGTACAAAAATAAATGACCAAAATCTACTCACTCTACAGGCACTTTTGAATTCTCACCAGCACCCAGTTGGACAGCTTACAAGTGACGGCATAGTGCTGAATCTTATTATTTTATGCTCTTATATCGTCCTATATACGTCACCTGGTGGTTCATATGACCCATCCATTTTGGACATGGGCCAGTAGTCTAATACTTGTATCTTAGTAAATCAGTTTACATATCTCGCTTTAAGCCCACATCTGTAATTACTGTAATAGTATTAATACCAAAAATAATTATCTAATTAATTTGTGACTTTATTCGTTTAAAAATTTTAAGGATTCTCACGATATAAAGGAAGTAAAAAAAGAAAACTTGGAGGCTTCATCTAAGGCATCTATGGTCGATCCTGAAGAGAACGCCGAACGTTTGAAGCCTAACAACATCAAAAGAGATAAAAGAGACGAATGGCTGGGCGACAGAGAGAGGCAACTAAAGGAACTTGACGAGATACAAAGGAAAGTAGATGGCGTGGAGATTTTGCCCTCATATGGGAAATTGCCTGAAATATCTAATTAGAAATAAAGTGATCGTGAAAGTGTCAAATTAATTTTAGAAATAAATATGTATAATTTCAATAGCCTTTTATCATTCATCGTAACTAAATTAGATTCCTTATTTGCATGTTAGTCTGGGACTTAACAAAAAATTGTGCCAACCATGTTCCTTCTAGCATGTCATAAAAAGCGACTAATAATAATATCAGGTTTTGGTTATGTGATTTTGTAGGCGACGAGCTAGACACTTGTCACTACTTCTTTACAATTTTCCATCTAACCCAGTTTTATTTTTGGCTGAAAGTCATTAAAAGTGGCTTGCTGTCCCTTTGACTCTGCCTATCCTTTCGAGAATTACGGGCGTGACTATAACTATTTTAGCAGTATTTATATACTGCCAAAATAGTTTAAAAATACTAAGCAAATTATATAATACCTGTTCTTATGTTTTTACCGTCTTACACAAACACATTTTATACACATTTTAATGCGTATAACACTTTTTCTTTATAAATATAAAATATTGAGTAACTTTTTTTAATACGATCACTCCTCCCCGCTTTATATATTTTTTTAACATTTCAATTAAAATAAATTCATAAAAAATGTTTCACAAAAAGAATGTAAATCCTATCTATACTTATAATAAATCTGTAGAGAGGTCAATTCTGTACATGAAATATATTTTCAAAATAACTATCAGGGGGTGATTAGTGATCGATACTGATGCCAAAAACGCAATCAGTAAAATTTTTGTCTGTCTGTCTGTCTGTCTGTCTGTCTGTCTGTATGTATGTTCCTTATAGAAACAAAAACTACTCGACGGATTTTAACGAAACTTGGTACAATTATTCTTCATACTCCTGGGCAGGTTATAGTATACTTTTCATCACGCTACAATTAATAGGAGCAGAGTAGTGAAGGGAAATGTTGGGAAAACGGGAGCAGTTACTCCATTTTTAAAGTTTCCGTCGCGTGTGCAGCCTTAATGGTTAAAGTTACATAGAAATCATGTATGACAGAAATAGTCTTTATAATATTAACCATAAACGCGGGTGACACCGTTGGCACAGCTAGTATGAAATAAAACGAGAAATTGTCAGCAACCTTGCGGGTGACAATATATGGCTTCCCTACATCACATTGTCGAATGGAAATACGATTTTCCTACATAAAATATGTTTTGCTCTACATTGCATAAATTCAGGTTTTAGTAATGTTACCCGGTGTTTCAGACGATTAGAATAAGAACATAAAGTAACTTTAATTGGTTTAACTTTTTTACTAATCGAAGAGCAAATTAATCGCTGTTTGATAAAATAATTTACAAAAAATTTTTGATGCTCTTAAATAAATAGAGTATGAGCCTTACCAAGGGAATTACCTTATTTTTGTTTAAAATCAGACCAATTTTAAGGGTACATTACAGTACGTATTATTTTTTAATTAGTCATCAAGGGAAATAACCAAGTTAATAATTGAAGACGTGAAAAATTGTTCATCAAGTTATTCTGAGTTTTGGTACTGCCTCAGTCTTTCAAGCTGATTGACTTCCTAATAAGCACTACATTGACTGGCCTAGAAATTTGTATTGCATATTTGGTTCGGCTCCTAAAAAGGTTAAGGCCGCGTTCAGGAAGACGCGGGGCGCCAGGCGGCGCGGTGCGCAGCGCGGCCTGCCGAAAACAAACATATGGTGGATGTATTGAGCGTTCACGGAGAAGCGTTTTTCCACTCGTTTGTTTAATTATAAGCAAGTGAAGTGGCGGGCGACGCCGCGGTGGAAGCCGCGGGTGACGCCACGGGTGAGGCTGCGGGTTTCGCGGTGGTTGAAGCGGCCACGTTTGTAACTAACTAATTAGTAATTTGATTGCTTACATAACATCGCATTTTTTGCATGTTAAGTATTTAGAAGAGATATCTCATTTACTAATCTCATTTACAGTATTAAGAAAGGCTGAAAGAATACGTGTTCCGTTATCTTCATTTATGATTTCTAAGGATAATCAAATAATCCGTTTAGTTTACCAACGTTGATTTTTGACAAAGTTTAGTTGATTTTAATGGTGATTATCGTAGTAGAAATTATATTGATTGTATTACATCTCGAAGAATACTGGGAGGCCGCAGGCAAGCTGCGCTAATCGCACGTTAGCTGCATGCGATTAGCGCAGCTTGGAGCCGCGTGCGACGCCGCGTACAACACCGCGTGCGAGTTCGCGTGCGATGTCGCGTGTGATGCCGCGTGCACTGCCGCACGCCTAACGCCCCGCCTTGGATGAGGCCTAAGGCGTCATATTGATTATGATGTGTCCCGTCAGTCATGACATTTTTTGGAAGGGAAAAATATTCATACTTATTATTTATTAGCTTTATTTTCCAATATCATTATATATGAGCTTATATTGCTTAGTTGAACTTGAAATCGGTATATTTAGTTTCAGCTGCTAAAAACACACTTTCCAGTGTATAGGTCCCATCTGAAAAACAAAGGCTATATATGCAGTAAAGAAAAATTGCGTTAGAGTCATACTACCCAAGAAAAATTTGAGTTTTGCTTACCAATTTCAAACCAAGATGTTATCCCAAAATCAAGTCTGGCCGATGCCAGTGCTTGTCTTATAGCATGAGGCACCGCTACAGCCATACAAATAGGTGGCTCACCTATAACTGAAGCCAAAGATGTATTAGAAAATATATTTCGTTACCTTTACTTATAGGTTAGATGAGCTCAATTATGAATTAAACAGTTAACCAAAAAACAAAAGACAATTACGTTTTGAACCCAGGATGACCGCATTACTGTAAGAGTTTTTTCTGAATGAAATCCTAAAATCCAGTGGAATATCTCTAGCTTGAGGAATGTTGTAGGTCCAAGTGCGATCTGTAAGGAGTTCTCCACTGTTAGTATCGTACACCAGTTGCTCTGTTAACCAGTATCCAATTCCCATCACAAAAGCTCCTTCTACCTAAAATTTCAAAAAATTACAGCTGTGATTGAAGTCAATAAGGAGCACTGATCTATTTTTATAGTTATCTCACCTGTATGATGTAAAACAGATATCTATACTTATAATAAATCTGTAGAGAGGTCAATTCTGTACATGAAATATATTTTCAAAATAACTATCAGGGGGTGATTAGTGATCAATACTGATGCCAAAAATGCAATCAGTAAAATTTTTGTCTGTCTGTCTGTCTGTCTGTATGTATGTTCCTTATAGAAACAAAAACTACTTGACGGATTTTAACGAAACTTGGTACAATTATTCTTCATACTCCTAGGCAGGTTATAGTATACTTTTCATCACGCTACAATCAATAGGAGCAGAGTAGTGAAGGGAAATGTTGGGAAAACGGGAGAAGTTACTCCATTTTTTAAGCTTCCGTCGCGTGTGCAGCCTTAATGGTTAAAGTTACATAGAAATCATGTATGACGGAAATAGCCTTTATAATATTAACCATAAACGCGGGTGACACCGCTGGCACAGCTAGTTCACTAATAAAAATAAAACTCTTCAAAGGATAATGGGTTTTACAATTACTAATTCTTTCCATTTTTATTTTAGTTAATAAGATTATGTGTTTTACTGTTTCTCATCACTAATTAAGAAAATAAAATAAAGGATATAATTTTTTTTTGATCACTTATTTCACCTTTATGGGATTTAAGAGCGATGGTAATTACCACTTGATAAATCGAGCACGAGACATAACGCCAAGAAAATATAATACTTACTTGACCTATATCTATTTCAGGGCTTGGACTTTGACCCACATCTTCTAATATATCGACTCGTAAAATCTGTCTTTCTCCTGTCAATATATCGATCTCAACTTCAGCTACTGTCATTCCAAATAAGTAATAGTCTTGCGCATATTTTGCTCCAACATACTCGTGAACTTGCAAATCGACATCCATTTCATAGGCTTTTTGAATCACATCTTCCCAAGTTGGGTTGTTTAATTGATTCCTAACAGAGGCTAACCTGTTTAATAATTCCAAAGAACAATTCTGTACTCCAACGGTAATGTATTGAGTTGTTAAACTACCTCCCGTTACTGCAGCATTCGGAGTAACTGTAGTACTATTTGCTTTGATTTGTATTTTATTCAAAGGAATCTTCAGTATGTATGCACAAATTTGGACAGCTTTAGTATTAATACCTTGTCCCATTTCAATGCCACCGTGTGTTATGATTACTGAGCCATCGCCATGAAAGACAGAAAGTGTTACATCAAAATTCATTATACCATTATCTGACCATCTTAATAGACATAAACCTACACCCCTCTTCTTCCATCTATTGTCTGTGTTAAATTTAAGTATTTCAGCTTTCCTCTCATTATACTGAGATCTTGCTTTGACTGTATTCACTATTTCCAATATATCTGGCGCAGTGGTTTTATCCAAATTTTCCAGACGAACTTCTAGTGGATCGAGGGACATTTCGAAAGATATGCGTTCCATAATATCTTCTACAGCTGCTACATTTTCGAAACGTCCTGTTTAGTAAAAAAAAGTTAAATAAAAAAATTTGTTAAGATTTAAAATGCATTATCTATGATAAAAAATCGTTGCATAAAAAAAAATTTAACCATTTAAATTGTAGTACTACTCGTATATTAAGAGTACTTGAATTCTGGACAGTATATTTTTATTTACATATTATCATATTATTTTTTCACAACTAATATTAAATGCAATTTTTTAAAGTATTTATGCAATATTACTAACCAGGTGCTCTAAACCACGTATTTTTAGCAGTATCTGTGATTGTGCTTATATTTTTATAATTCCATCGCGTTCCATCGTAGCAGTTACTATAGTTGGCGATCGCAAATGCTTGTAATAGTTCATTTATTTCAAATCCATTGTCTTCATGCATACTAAGGTTTAAGGTTTGAATTAATCCTTTTGAGTCTACTGATATCTGTACAAAAATTATCATAATTAATCTATGCATTGTATAAAAATGTGTTTGTTGTCATCAGTAAAATAAATAAATAGCTTACTTCGTAATCTGATGAGCAAGGAAACCTTTTTCCAAAAGCTTTTGTAATATCAGTTAAAGGCATAATAAACCGGCAAGGCCTATTTAACTTAAAAGATACAAGGCTGCAGGCTACTGCTGTAAGGATTGCTCTAGATATTTTTAAACCAAAACCACCGCCAAGGCGTCGTACAGAAACATCAACTCTACAACAAAAAAAATATATTATAGAAAATCTGTATGGCTTGTCTACGAAACATAAATACTTACTATATTCAAATAATTATTCATCTTATTCCTAAACTGCAAGTAGGCACATGAGAACTGAATTTCACAATTATTTAACTACTGTCCCATGTTGGTCTAGGACTTAAAAATAATGTGCCAACTGTGGTTATGCCTAGCAAATCTTAAAAGACGACTAATCGTATATCGGGTTTTTCTGTATGTGTTTGTGTAGGCAACAAGCTAGCCACTTTAGTGATAAGTTTATTGAAAAAAAAATTGTGGAAAGTTACCACAATTTTCCATTTGACTCAGCCCAGTTTTATTTTTGGCTGAATGTAGTTAAAGAGGCCTGTTCCCCATTTGACTCTGCCTACTCCTTGTGGGTTATGGGCGTGATGTTATGTATGTATGTTTGTATATAACTACCTATTTTGCTGTATGTTGAGTGCTTTTGCAATCATTTCTTGCATTCCGTCAATCCACTGAGATGTTGCAAATACCTCTAAACCTTCTTCTGTTGGTCGTGATATACATACTACGTTTTCAACAGTAAAATAGCTTTGCCCACGGCTCGTAAAATTTCCTTTTATCGTTTTTGCAATGTCAGTCCCTTTATCAACAGCATCAATTTTTCCAAAAAGAGTGTTTCGTTTCGGGTCATCTTTTGCCTCTTTGACATCAATAATAGGGGCTTTAATGTTGGTGTATTTTACTTTAACCATTTTAGCTATTTTCTCAGATATGTACTTTGTTTCTGCTGCAATAACACCGATAGGTTGATTGAAATATTTAATTTCCCCACTTGAAAATACTTCTTCATTGATGATACCCTCAGGAGTTTCTACTGGAGTAAACGAGTTAAGACCGGGTATATCTTTTGCAGAATAAAAAGCTACCGCTCCTGGTTGTTTCTGAAAATATATATTTTACTTTATAACTGAGCTATATTATAACTTCATTCTATAAATGTAATTAATTTCCCTATTAAGACTTTGAATTTATCCCACAATTAAATCACACCCAAGCAAAATACATGTATTGGATACTTATACACTCTTACCAAAGCTTCACTAGGATCAATAGAGACAATTGTGCCAGTTGGTACAGTACTCAGCACCAGGGCCCCGAATACTTCATGTGGGTATGTTGGCTGATCTTCCGTATAACTTGCCTCACCAGCACATTGAATCTGAAAAGCATTCAAAAATTATACTTTTAAAATTACTTTTTAATCTTCTCGGAGGCCCCATGTTATTTCAATTGTGATGTTTCTCACATGTGACATATAGACAAAATGGCAATCTATTTTCTTTTATATAGTTAATTAGAGACATTGAGATGAATTTTGAGTAATGAACTTTAACTATAACTAATTATAATACTTGCCAACGCTTCTATTTTCGGTATGGGCTGAGTTAAAGGATACAATGACGGGTTTGTATCGTAAGTCTGCTGGCCTTTTGATAGCGGACGTGACTCATTCAGCTTGACAGCTCCAGAGCGTAGCCGTGGGCTCACATTGCTTTCAGGGGAAAGATGCAATAGACTCTGAAAAAATTAACGAAAAGCAGCAAATCAAGTAAATATTTGGTAACCCTATAGGTATAAAAAATTTAAATTAAATAGACCAGAAAAATAGGTGCCCTATATAATTTAATGCAATTTAAAATGAACGATGTTAGAAATAATAAACCTCTCGGTATTCACCTTATAGAATAAGGCATATGCCAACTGCTCTCTGTATGCAACAGACGGTTGCGGTGGATTTTCTAATACAATCAGCTCAGTTCCCAAGTTTTCTAAAGTTGACTGTAGGGTTTCATTGGTAAATAAGACTTTTCCTACTAAGTATTTTTCAGTTGTCTTTGCTCGAGTGAACATTGAAGAAAGACCACCATAAGCTATGCGCGCTTCAACTACTTTGTTGTCCGTGCTATCGTATTTATAGAGGAATCCGGCATTAACAATAGCTTGTGCGTTTTGAGCTCGAGGGGCTATCTGAAAATAAGTAAATTCGCTAAACAAAGTAACTTTGTATGAAAGTAACTTTAAACACGTTTTCTTTTGATCATGACATGCCTACCCCGCTAGGGAAATGGCGTGAAGTTAGTTTACTTTTAATGTATGAGATTTTTAAAATAATTCACGTTTATTGAATTAAGAATGGTTGAGATGGTGATTCTTACCTTGTAAGTTACAATTTTATATTTATCACTAAATGGAGGCAATTTCACATTTAAAATAACTTTTCCTTTCATATCCATTTTCAAAAAGTCTTCCATCTCCACAACTTGTTGTACATTTTGACTATGTACTGAAATGTAATGATTTATTTTATTGACAACTATTTCTCTCTTATTACCTATATTTTTAAATTAACTTTACATACATATTGTCATTACTGCGCCAACTGTGTCCAGTAGAAGATAAAGATCTGATGGAAACTCGTTATGCTGATATTTTATCATCAAATTGCCTCCTATCGTGCCCAACTAAAAATATACGAATGTTTAATGTCACTTAGCAAATTTTACTTGAAACTTCGAATCATCCCCGTCGCCCCCCTAGTAAGGCCCACCATGAAGGAAGGCTAGTCATCGGTAGTGCTATAGAAGTACATACTGACTAATAATTGCTGCCATATTTCCCACTCAGCTTGCCTGGAAGGAAGTATTTCAACAAGAAAGAGTCAGCCAAAAAATTATAATTTTAGGCTTTTCAACGTGGCGTACTTGGTTTAAATACTTATTTACCTGCAAAAATAAGTATGTAAACCAAGTACTCCACGTTTCCATCATCGATGTGGGTAAATAAACAGTAACTATATAAATTACCCACTTATTTCTTTACTTACATTTCTAACTGCGGTGTGAGCTACTATAGTTAAATGATCATATAACATTTTCAAGTAACTGAAACAATCTTCAGTCTCAGATAGTTTTTGAAATATGTACAAAAGCTCAGTTAGAGTAGTTCCAGCGCGTATTATTAAGTTTTGATCTATTCTGTACCCCTTTAGTTCCGACACATCACTTATATCGATCAGTACACGAGGATATTCCTCTATTGGATAAACTCCTGAAAAAAAAAATCACCAATCAAAACAATTTCCTATTTACCATCAACGATACTTGAAGGTCTTTTGATATCCATTAACTTATGTATAAATTTTATGTATAAGTTTTACAAAAATTACGTAACGACTGAGGAGTATGAGAAGAAGTACATAAAGCTAATATTTTAATAAATAATGCATTAGAAGTACATATAAAATAAAATAATAGCGAATTATGGCCGTATTTTGACCACTGGGCGACCACGAGCATATCATCAATTAATAAATATGGATATCAAAAAACAAAGGTAGTACGTATTACCTTTAGCTGTGTTCCCTGCCACTAACATGTATGAATCATCACCTCTTGTCTTAAAAATGTTAAAAATGTCTTTAATTTGCTGCGCCCGATACCAACATTTACCATCTTTTAGTAATATTTCTAGTACACTCTGACATTCTACATCTTGTTTACTGATGACACACCAGTCCTCAGAATCGCAGACACGCATCCGTTCGTGACATACAGATCTGTCTTTTTTACAAATATGCAGGTCTTCTATATCGCTGATGTCACATTTAGGAGCATCTGTGGCGAGAGACTTAAATGCATCCAGAATGGATCTGTAACCTGTGCATCTGCAAATGTTACTGTCAAGAGACTTCTCAATCTCAAGCATTGTTAGATCTTTGCGGCTTTCCAGAAGGCTGAAAGTTTTGTTACTAAATGCTTTATTTTCATAATTAAGACTTATAACTAAATAAAATAATGCTGATCTTCGATTAAGCAGGTCTATTTTATTGGATACTAACACTTTGACCTTCCTAACCCTGAGATATGGAAATCTGCCAAATTAAATCATACATACTCATAATAATTTGTATAAGACAAATCCACACCGCTGAGCAAGAGGTTTAAATTCGTAATTACTTTACCGAACGAAACGGAGTAACTTTGTCTGGTTTTATGTATAACCCAGCTATTATTTTAATGTACTTTTTTGTTGTTGTTTCTTAGTATAGTCAATAATTGTCTTTTCTTTATTTCTTTCTTCTTTCTAATTGAGCTACCACAACTTTCTTAAAGAAAGTCAACAGCTTCCGACAAAAGGGAAGTGGAAGGATCTTTGTCACAGTGAAAACTACTACCATCAAATATTATCCAAACCAATTATCCGACAAACCTTCTTAAGGATAACATTAAAACACTCACCTGTACATAGCCATCACCCAGCCAGGCGAGCAGTGCCCGCATTGCGTACCATTGTACTCAGCCAAAGTTTTCTGTATCGGGTGGTAGCCGTCCAATCTGTTTCCCAGTTTCTCTATTGTAGTTACTTCCCAGTTGTGGCATGATAATACGGTTACCATACACTGTAAACAAATAAAAATGTAATAATGAGTCGTATTAAAAGCAAAAATATGTCTAGCCATTTATATCATCAGGAATCGTTTGGAACGAGAAACAATAACAATGATATTAATAAACGTAAATTTTTTTTTCTCCGTAAACACAAATATACACAAAATGTACGTACCTACACTCTATTTGGACAGAGTGCCCAATTTTGTGTTCCACTTCGTTCCAAGCGATTTCTAATTTTATATAAAAGTATAAAAAAAACGTCATTTTTTTTTTTACAAAGCTCCTTTTGAGAATTTATTGACGCCACTACTACTTAAAATGCTTGACTAATCTTTGGCCTCCCTTTTGAGGCGACTACAGCAATATTATCCTTCAGGTCACACAAATTATGAATTGCAAAAAAATTCACCGTGTTAATGGCGACTGGCGGAGTGCCCGGCGCGCGCACGACGCTGACGATGCAGGCGCCGCAGCCGGCCGCCAGGCACATGTACTTGGTGCCCACCAAGTTGGCACGGCGGCGGATGAACTCCACCAGCGTCAAGGACGACTCCACCTCGTTACCAACTGTACAAACAGCTTTTTTGTGAACGTAAGAAAAAATAACTAGCCACTTACTAGCATAAAATCAAACTAAATGCATGTATGTTTGTGATTTGATTATTTTTACATAAACAGGTAAGACCTGTACCTAATTAATACAATCTAAAAAGCCTAAACAAAGAAATTAAAAACCAAAAATATTAAAGCGTTTGTTTTGTAATTGTTATATTTATAAAAAAAATACATTCGTAACTGCTCAGAGACACGGAGATTGTGTAAATTGCATTTGAAAATCGGGACCTTTGAAGTCTTAAGGATCTAATGAAACCAGCATCTTTTGGCAAATGCATAAAATTAATCCATGTTTTCTAACTAACTAACTAAATTTCACACCACTTCCCTAGCGGTGTAGGTTGAGAGAACCAAACATTATTGCTGCTTACCTGAAAATTGTCTTCCATTAATTTTAAACTGAATTCTGTCCATGACTTAACCAGAGAACCTCTACATAATGAGTGATGACTGTCCTTTCTGCATACGTGTTAGAATGCAAATCAAATACAATGCGTGCGTGTTTAAACAGTCAACCATTTTTATTAAAACGTAACATGATTTTATTGTTTCTGTTAAGTAATCATTAATTTATTCAATAAAGCAATAGTTGTAGTTTACAAATAGCTTGACATTTAATAAATTGAAGTGCGTTTGTTAAATTATTTTTGAGTGCAAGCAAATTGACGTTAGAAAAATAATAACATTAATTAGCCGATTACATCTTATCCGTTGGCGGTTTGTAGATAGTTGATTAATCTTGGAGTTAAATTAATTATATATGTGATGATAAAGAATATCATGTTAGATAAGAGCTATGATACAATGTAAAAATGTTCTTAAAGCCCATATAAATAAAAATATTTTGAATTTGGATTTGAAAAATTTGTAATTACTTTACCGATATACTTTTATACTTACTTACTGATATATAAAGTTAAAGAGTTTGGTTTTTTTTATAGTTGAACGCGCTAATCTCGGGAATTGAAAAATAATTTTGAGTTGTATAGTTAATTTATCAAGGAAGGCTATATAATGTCTACCATAAACGCGGTTGGTACCCCGCCGTGCCTACCTAGTTAAAAATATAGTAAATTCGTTTTAATGCAGGTATAGGAAACGTATCTTAATAGAAATGGTAAATTAAATTTACACAAAAGTTTAGACAATGCTTAGCCAATAAACATACGCACATCACAGCTGCACGCACAGCTGATATACGTTTCCACACGTTTGCCAAAGCCAGTCACCCTGTGAAGGTTCAATTGTGTAGCCATGGAGAGGATTCGGTTCAAAATTAATGGAAAACAATATTCAGGTATGTAAATTAAACGGTTCAGTACTGAAAGATTACGCTAACTCTTAATACCTATCTGTTACCCATTTTGGTCTGGGACGTAAATAATAAATATGAATTGTGTTTATTGTTTAGCACGTGCTAAAGAGTGACTAATGATGTTTGGGTATTGGCTTCGTGGTTATGTAGGCGACAAGCTAGCCACCTAGTCACTTTTACCGACTTAAAAAAAAAGGATGTATGTGATGTAACCAGACATTTATTTATTTATAGCAATTTGTAACAATGTCAAATCATCATCATCTTAAATCTATTTAATAAATACATAACATCACGCTCTTAATCCAGAGGGGTAGGCAGAGTTAAAGGGGCAGCAAGCCCCTTTAAGAAATAATTTCAGGAAACATTACATATAATAATCTCATTCCAAAGTATGTAGCTTGAATGTGTACAACAATCATCAAGTCTCGAGGAAAATACCTTTCACAGCAACTATTGTTCGTCCCAGTGTGGAGATCGAAACCTCGCCTGTTGGGTTCGACGCAAAAAATATCATATCAACTCATCAATCCAGTGCAGAGTTGTAGACGAGAACAAGTTGTTATATACATATAGTATCCATGCCCGCGATCCTACCTGGGTAGTTTTCGAAATTCAGCAATAACTCCCTAATAAATGTTTATTTAAACAAATAGGTATAGCCTATTACCATTCCAGGAGTTTAAAGTGTTGAAGAATTCATTTCAGTGTCTGAGTCAATCAATGCAACGAAGGAAATAAATTACAGAAAGACAAAACGAATACATTCATACATACATAACATCACACCCATAATCATCGAAGGGGTAGGCAGAGTCAAAGGACAGCAGGGCCCTTTAACCATATTCAACCAAAAATAAAACTGGGCTAGGTTAGATAGAAAATTGTGAAAGTTAGTACCCAAAACTCCATATACCTTTAGTCGCCTTTTTAGCATATGCTAGGCAAGAAACACAATTGGCATATTATTTTAAGTCCTAGACCAATATGGGACAAAATGCATTCATATTAATAATATTTGTACGTATGGGTGTGCGCTAATTGTTATGCAAGCATTTCATTAATTACTTGTCTTTTGTTTGCAAACAGTTCTTGACCTCGTTTGTTGCTTAGTTAGCAAAATTTAATAATTTCTATATACATTGCAAAACTGCTTTCATTACAAAATTATTTGTCAACTCACATATCTTAATTATAACTTTCAATTGCAAATGTTATTTTCTTATTATTTATAAAGCCTGAATTTGCTACATTACAAATACATTGATTACGTAAGCGGTCTATTAAAGTCTAATATTTGTTTATTCATATAATTTTTTTTCGAGTTCATCATTTTACCAACGCAAAGTTAAATTACCATAAACTATTTTTTTTTTAAATGAATTAGTCAAAAATTAAAGAAAAGGTTTTACATTGTTCACCCAATGAACACATTAAAATTCTTCTTCTTCCAAAGTGCTTTAGTAGTTTTAAAAAAATACCTAAAATGTAACTTCAGTTGGCAGCGAGGTGGAGTCGACCCTGACGCTGGTGGAGTTCATCCGCCGCCGCGCCGACCTGATGGGCACCAAGTACATGTGCCTGGCTGCTGGTTGCGGCGCCTGCATCGTCAGCGTCGTGCGCGCGCCGGGCACTCCGCCAGTCGCCATCAACACGGTAATTTTTATGCATCTCTTATTTGTGTAGAAGAATAATATTGTCAAGGTTAAATCCTAATGGATTGATTCGTCAAATGCATTTTTAGCAGTAGTATTAAGGCACATTCAAAATGTATATCGGATCATGTGTACATGCCCGGGTTTGAACCAGCACTCCTCGGTTAAGAGGCGCGTGTCCTTACCATTGAGCTACCACCGCTCTTAAATTACAAATTATAATATCGGATATAAGTACATGATCTCAAGGGAACATACAATTATTAGAAATGGGATAGAAGATTTCTGGTTGTTTCGTTCAATCAATGAAATTAAATATTTTACAGCCGATAAACCATGATTGCGTAAAAAAAATTAAACTTCGATTTTTAAAAATTTAGGATTACAATGTGTAGACAAGTTAATTTTAAATATTTACAGTGTATGGTTACCGTATTATCATGCCACAACTGGGAAATATCTACAATTGAGAAACTGGGAAACAGATTGGACGGCTACCACCCGATACAGAAAACCTTGGCCAAATATAACGGAACGCAATGCGGACACTGCTCACCGGGCTGGGTGATGTCTATGTATAGGTAAATATTTTAATTCGGTCCTAGATAAAACAAAATAATGTATCACTAGCTATACTTGCCCCTATATCTACTGTAAAAACTAGTTGTGTTAACGGCTATAGGAACAGCTAAAATTTAAATAATCACAATATAAACAAGGTTATAAGAAATGTTCATTCTCTTTTCGAATTGATGATAAAAAGATTGTCTGCGCGCCTCTAGCGGCGAAATTTAGAAGATGTCTAGAACGACACTTTGCTAATACAGTAGAGGCTAATAAGTTTAGACATAATCAGATCACGATTAAAAACAGAAACTTATTGCTAATAAAAGCAGAAATATTAAATATTGTTGCGTTCCTCAATGTAGTACTTACGGTAATTCGGGAATAAGTATTCATTTATAAATTGTAAAAATTCTTCTCCAGAATGCATTGGTTTTATGTATCCTGCAGACGCTTCAATTACATCGACTATTAACAACATAATTATTGTCTCGCATAGCAAGTAACCAAATAAATCTGATGTATATTTAATAAATAAATACATTTTTCCGTGACGTAAATTGTATCGAAAACTGTCAAAGTATTGTTCATAGACAGTTTTACAATTTTGACTTGAGGCGCTAGTTAGAATCTTTGCATCGCTAATAATTTGTAATTTTATTTTCAAGCCTTTTAGAGAGCCGGAAAGACATGACAATGCTCGAAATAGAAAAGTCGCTTGACAGCAACATCTGCAGATGTACTGGCTACAGGCCTATTCTGGACGCCTTTAAGTCTTTCGCTAAAGATGCTCCTAAATGTGACATCAAGGATATAGAAGACCTGCGTATTTGTAAAAAAGACGGATCTGTATGTCATAAACGAATCAGTGAGTGCGACGACGATTCTGAAGAGTGGTGCGTCATCAGTAAACACGATGTAGAATTTCAGAGTGTAACAGAAATATCACTGCAAGATGGTAAATACTGGTATCGAGCAAAACAAATTAAGGACATCTTTGATATTCTTAAGAAAAAAGGTGATGATTCCTACATGTTAGTGGCGGGAAACACAGCTAAAGGTAAATTTGTTTTCTAGAATTCGAGGATTGGCTCCTGAACATGAACTTTCCGAATGCAACGCAATTCTTACCATTGAGCATACTGGAATAGCCTATTCTAATTCATATAACAGTGCAAAAATACCATATATAATATATATTTACAAATATTTTCCAGGAGCATATCCAATAGACGAATATCCACGTGTACTGATCGACATAAGTGACGTAGCAGAATTGAAAGGGTACAGAATAGATCAGAATTTGATTATACGCGCTGGCAATACATTAACACAGGTTTTGAACATATTCGAAAGATTGTCTCAAAGCGAAGATTACTTTAAATATCTGGAAACTTTACATGAGCATCTAAGTATGGTGGCTCATACTGCAGTGAGAAATGTAAGTAAACTCCACTAAGTTACCTTCAATATAATATTATTTGAGAAACTGTTCTTAAATCTATGTTTTAGTTTTATGTAGAATACACAGTCCTTTTTCTTACATGCGGAACTGACCTTTGAGTATCTGTTACAATTAGTTTTAAGAACATACTGTATATCATAATCATTCATTATTGTAAGCAGATATTGGTTGGTCTAAATAAATAAATATTTCTACCGTTTTCGACGAATATCGAAAACATCTTCGTTTTTTTATTTGACTTAGCAAATCAATGCTTTCTTTTTAGAAAATACAAAATACTAGTCTATTTGTGTCTAAATGTTAACTTATATTCAAATGTATGAAATATATGTGAAAAGCTGATATTGATTTTACAAGGACTCCAAAGTATCTTGTACGTATTTTTCTGCTATTTTAAATCGTACGATATTTATTATTGTGTACTACCATATTTTTTTTCCAGCTAGGCACGATCGGAGGTAATTTGATGATAAAACACCAGCATAAAGAATTTCCATCTGATGTTTATCTGCTACTTGAAACTGTCGGCGCAGTAATAACAATATGTACGTAATTTTTACCTTATTAATACAGGAATTTTCACAGTTGTCCACGTAACCGAGCCCTGTCTTATTTTTGGTGTTTAAGGGGACTATCTGACCCACGGATTTCTGTGGTCGATGATCTGACCATAGACTAGGCCACCCTTAATACGGGAATCAACTTATAATATCCTCTTAAATATTTAACATAACACAATACAGAAGGTTTTCCACATGCCGATAAGCAAATTTTTATTAGATGTAAAATTGTGTGATTATTTTATCAAACGTAAACAAAATCAACATGTTATTAACTTACAATCACCAATTTATATAGATCAAAATTACTATCAAGAATGTTCTACTAGATACACCATCATCTATACTTATAATAAATCTGTAGAGAGGTCAATTCTGTACATGAAATATATTTTCAAAATAACTATCAGGGGGTGATTAGTAATCGATACTGATGCCAAAAATGCGATCAGTAAAATGTTTGTCTGTCTGTCTGTCTGTCTGTATGTTCCTTATAGAAACAAAAACTACTCGACAGATTTTAACGAAACTTGGTACAATTATTCTTCATACTCCTGGGCAGGTTATAGTATACTTTTCATCACGCTACAATCAATAGGAGCAGAGTAGTGAAGGGAAATGTTGGGAAAACGGGAGAATTATCTCCATTTTTTAAGCTACCGTCGCGTGTGCAGCCTGAATGGTTAAAGTTACATAGAAATCATGTATGACGGAAATAGTCTTTATAATATTAACCATAAACGCGGGTAACACCGCTGGCACAGCTAGTTATTAATTATAATTAGATTAGAGCTATTTCTATTCTTTGATTTCACGTCCAATTTATTAAATTAGCCATTTATTATCATCAATCTTATGACATATCAACTGAATGTCCTTAATTTTCATGTATATTTTTAATTTTCAGTACATAGTCCAAATGAAAAACAAGTTCTAGATCTTGAACAGTTTTTAAAAATAGATATGAGAGGTAAAGTTATTATAAACGTAATATTACCACCATTAAGTGACAAGTACAAAATAGTAACGTACAAGGTAAGTTTTTATATAAAGACTAAATAAAATTACTTAACATTTGTAAATATGCGTTTGACAAACACAGCATTTGACATGTACAAAATATTATGATCAGTTCAGCGATAAATAAATAATAAATATCAGACTACATCACATACATGATTTGACTCTTATCTTAAGCACTTGTGTTACGGATATCACAATCAACAGTGGATTACAAATGTATACTTAAATATTCAATATTAATACCCAGACATAGAACAAACACAAGTATTCATCATACGAATGTTTGTTCTGGGTGAGTATCGAACCCAAAACTCTTTGGCGCATGTGGCTGGGACACTACCGAATGAGCCATCGAGCCAGTCAAAGCGATGGTCGTTATATATTAGTAAAGTCAATAATAACCTTATTGAAATGTTCCCTTTATATTATGCGATTTAATAATAGTGTATCAACTGTGTTTCTTGCCTAAAATGTCGTAAAAGGGATCTAATGGTATAATGGGTTTGTGATTAAAAAGTCGTCTCATACATGACTTTTCACAACTTTTTCCACAATTTTCCATCTAGACTGTATTTTTGACTGAATGTGGCTAGAGGAGCTCGCCTTGGACCTTAGAACTTGCATTATCCCTAACCCTTCAGGGATTGGGGGGTGATGATATGTATGTACATCTGTTTGTATGGAAAGCTAATACTTACGTCACTGCACGATATATCCTCATTAGTTTTTCTAACATATTTTCAGATAATGCCACGAGCCCAAAACGCACAAGCAATTGTGAATGCAGGATTTCTATACAAATATAATTGCACAGATAACAAAGTACTTGACACAAGGATAGTATACGGTGGTTTGTCGCCTAAGTTCACACGAGCAAAAGCTACAGAGAAGTACTTAGTAGGAAAAGTATTATTTTCCAACGAAACGTTGCAGTCTTCTTTACAAGTTTTGGAAGCCGACCTGATTGTACAAGAAAATCCACCACAACCTTCTATAGCTTATAGACGACAATTAGCTTTAGCTTTATTTTATAAGGTAAGGTGTATGAAAGTAGAACACTTACACTTTTTCCTGTTATTAAAGGTAAAATTATTATCTGTGATAGTAACCATAATTTTAATAAAATTCAATGACAGGTTCTTGTATTTATTTTGAAAGGAAACACATGAGATTTTTTCAGTAATGTTTACTTAATTTGTTACTTCCCATTAAAACATTTCAGAGTCTATTGTTTCTTTCTCCTGCACGCAACGTTAACCCGAGGCTACGCTCTGGAGCTACCAAGTTGAATGAGTCACGACCGATATCGAAAGGACAGCAGACCTACGACACAAACCCGTCGTTATACCCCATAACTCAGCCCGTACCGAAAGTAGAAGCATTGGTCAGTATTCAATCACGACATTTAACTAACAAGACTATTTTTTTATGTTTGTTTACAAGCAGTAACACAACTGAGATTATATATATAACATCACGCCCATAATCCCTGAAGGGGTAGGCAGAGTCAAAGGGACATTGAGCCAAAAATATAACTGAGATTCATATACATATGTTCCTACCAAAAATAGAAGAACTTTATGGGAGCTGGCAATATGCTAAGCGTCTAAGATCTAGTTAACCATCATAGTTCGTTTTAGACAGACATATTTAGAAGTGATATTATCTTTATGTACAATGTATAGCGTGAAGTTGACAAATCAAAAACGTTATCCGTTTACTATACAATGTAACTTGTTGCCTGTCATCCTGTGGTGTAGTAACTAACTAACTAACTAACAAAACTTTACGCCACTACCCTAGCGGGGTAGGCAGAGAGGACCCAACGCCGCATGGCACGATCCTTACACACCTCACTTGCTTCTACAACATTCATTCTGTGGCGTAGTAGACAGAAATTACGTAGGCTACAGCCGGAGGATCTAAAAAAAATCAAATTTTATTTAACTAATTTAATACTAAAGTAAAGTTACATAGAAACTTATAACTAGCTACAACGATGATACTGCTTCGAAGTATGAAACCAATATGCATTACAAAATATCGGAAATAACTTATGAAAGTCTATTGACGTCATTGGCTATCACGTTGCCATCACGTTGCGCTGACGATGCACCCTGCCGTTGCCGAGTGCCTTGTGCAATGTTGATTGGTGTCATGCCGATGCAGCGATCCTCATAGATTAGGTATATGTAATTCCTCCACCCTCAGATTAGCAATTATTTTCCGATTTTGAGAGAAAAAATTGCTGGTTGAGATGGTTTCGCGTGGATATGATTTTCAGGATCTTCGGAGATTTCATCTCGCTGAATACTGGAGCTGGTTATCTCAGGATCAACTTGTTTCTCGCGGCTGCATTTCCGTAGTCCGTAGCGGCGGGTAAGTACTACTGCTACAAGTGCGGTTGCACCGAATAACACGATATAGAACGGTATGGTCGTATGATAAAGTGTCTCAGGTATCGGCGTAAGTTGTAGCGGAGACTGATTAATAATTTTATCTTGAATTCTATGAATTTCTTTCAGGTCTATGGTGTTCAAATGGAGCTGCGGTGATGCTGCGATCTTCATGTCATCTGGGTAAGTAATCTTCATGATTTTCAGTGGCTGGCCTTGTACAATATCGTCGATGTTCGTGATAGTAAATTCCGAGGTACGTAAATAACAGTGTGTAGGTACAGTCGCTAGAAAACTGCCATTCAGCGAAGTGTAGTCTTCAGTGCCACAGTGCAGTTGAACTCTAGTAGGACGGGGGAACGTGATGACGTAACTTCGATCGTCGAGTTGCTCCATTGCCTCTCTGGATAGGTGAATGGTAGACAAGTTGCATGTCGGATTGATGGTCTGCTGCGTGATGATTTCATGTACGCAGTCTGGTTGAGTGCGAAGCTTTTGATGCGGGCTTTCCTCGCAGAGATGTAGACCTTCGAACTTCGGGCATTCAGCCTCTATGTACACAAATTCTTTTCTATTAGTTGCTATGAGAGGTAAAGGTGGTATTAGGACTTTATGGAATTTATTGGGAGCCAGGGATAACCTATATAGATCATAAGTACTACTGGAAACTATAGGAAATCTAAAAACTATAACTATCTGTTTCCTAACGAAATAAGAACCAGATTTTATTATATTAAAATAGTCTCTTAACTCTAAATCTATAACCTGATCTATACTATAAATTGATCTCAAGCGATCCAGCATTTTTCTAAGTACTCCTAAACTTAACATCGAATGATGTGTAGTCATAGTACGAGTGAATGCTAAGATGTTATCTATTCTCTTAAGTTCATCTAGTAAATCATCTGTGTTTTCAGAGATGATTGCTAGTAACTGTGCAAATTTACCGTATTTAATAAGATCTCTCTCTTTATACGCATTACTATCTAGCATTAATTGTAACGTCAAATTAATCTTATTTTGATTATCTAAGATTTGATTCATAACATGGCTTTGCTCAGACATCCATTCACTATTTAAACTAACACGATTATTTAATTCTGTGGCTAACTTATTCTGATTGACTTCTAAAATTTTAATTGCATCATTGTATATTATGGCATCCTGATAATCTAAATTACCCGTAATACTTTTGATAATTGAACCTAATCCATCTAATAGACCTCTTTTTGTCCGACTAGGTTCAAGACTATTTAAATGATCTAAAATCTTATCTGTTTTATTAACTAAGTAATTTATCTGAAGTTCGTATAAGATAAAGGTATCATTGGTAAGCCTGTCCTCGTAATCCTGTAACTGTCCTTTTAATATAGTAATGTCACGCTCTATTTTTTCAAGGTCTATGTACTGTAAGAAAGTATGATAGTGAGTTGTAAGTCGGGTCGGTCCAAGTTTGAAAGGTAAAAGTCCAGGGCCTTCGTCCAAGTTGTCAAGTCTTATCTCCTGAGCTTGGGCCAGGTGGGCTGTCAGCAACAGTAGTATCCTGCAACAATTTTTTATTTTTAGGGGCTCGCTTGAGACGGGATTTAGCTACTGGACCTCGTTTCTTAGACGTGTAGATGTGGATAGGCAGGTCTGCAAGGACTTTGTCCTGTGTATACCTGGGGGCTACTTTTTGTCGACTAGCAAACGGATTCTTTATGAATACTTGCTGTTGGGGCTCGTATTCCGCTTCTGGTTCTCTAGACTTATTGCGGTTATCTATAAGAGCTGTGCGGTTGGCTAAAGAGGATTCGTTAATTATGTCATAGACTACTTTCATTTGTTCACGGTGAGTCTGGACGTATTGTTGAAGCAATCGTTCAGTTATGTCAATGTCAATAGGGTCACGTGGGTCAAAATGTCCTTTTAATATGTCGTAGGGTCTGCAACGGGTAAAGCTGTGAATTGAACTGTTATAAGCGATAATAGCGTATGACATAAGGTTTACTATTGGTTCATCCTTTTGCTGTAACTTTAATATTCTAAGATGTTCTAACAGTGTAGAGTGAAACCTTTCTATGTTACCATTATCATTGGGCGAATGAGGCAATGTCTTATGATGTGATATCTTATGGAGTCTGAGAAATTCTGCAAATAGTTGGTTTGTGAATTCGGTTCCGTTGTCAGTTACTATCGTCAGTGGAAGGCCATGGTGAGTACAGAAGGTAAGTAAGGCTTGGAGTATGCTGATAGCTGTACCATCTTTAAGATGATAAGCCTGCCCATATTTAGAGAAAACGTCTATGAAGGTAATATACTTTTCGCTTTGTACTGTAAAAAGATCTGCATGTACTATTTCTAATGGCTTTGTTGCTGGGGGAACAATATTAAATTGCTGTTTAATTGGATTCCTATCATACTTGCTTTGGCCGCATACACTACATTCATTTATGTATTTAACTATGTGATCTTTCATTCTGGGCCAATAGTACCTACGGGATAGTGCTAAGTAACACTCATTAATCCCTCTATGATTAGTTTTACCGTTATGATAATGCCTAATTATTTCTTGTTGTTTCAGATACTCTTTAATATTTTCTAACTCAACTTTACATAAAACAAGGTTCATTGAGGAACATTTGAACTTTTCCTGGATGATTGGAATTATCTGATACATGGCTAAAGGTGGGTTTATTAGCAAGGCGGTTTTGACTTTGGGATTGATGTACTCTTTAATGGCATTCACTACGTCATTTTCTAAGTCAGATTCTGTCACTTGAACTGTCACTTTAGTTTGTGTCTCAAAAGGTTTAGTCACTACTGGTCTGCGTTTAATGTCACCTACAACAGTTAAAATTAATTGCTTATGGAACCTGTTAAGAGGCTCGTCAGTTATAGGCACTTCTAAGATAGGATGTTCCTGACTAGTATGAGCTGTACTGGTGGCTGAATTATCAGGGGTGAGTGGCCTTTCAGAAGGATTAGCGACTATAGAGCTGATCTCCTCATTGTGGATCTCTACTCTAGAAAGGGCATCAGCGTTGGTGTTATTTTTACCCTTTTTATATACGACTGTGTAATCGTATTCACTAAGCTTTAGTCTCCATCTAGTAAGTCTGGAGTTGGGCTCCTTAAGGCTCATTATCCACTGGAGTGGTTTATGATCTGTTAAGATCTTAAATTTCCTACCAAACAAGTATGGGCGGAAGTACTTGGTTGCCCAGACTATGGCAAGCAACTCCTTCTCAATCGTACTATAATTAATCTCACTTTCATTAAGAGTACGTGAGGCATACGATATTGGCTTGTCTGATCCTACAGGTCCCTGGGACAGAATGGCACCTATTGCAAAGTTAGAAGCGTCAGTGGTAAGTAAAAATTCTCTATTAAAGTCAGGGTATTGTAGTATGGGGTCATTAGTCAGTAGTTTTTTACATTTTTCAAAACAGTTAATATATTCGTCATCTAACGTAATTTTCTTGTTCTTTTTCAGGCACAGTGTCATCGGTTTGGTGATTCGAGCGAAGTCGGGAATGAACTTTCTATAGTAACCTAACAGACCAAGAAATTGCTTAATTTCTTTAGGCGTTTTGGGCAAGGGATACTTCTCAATAGAGGAAATCTTGTCTGGATTGGGTCTTACACCTTCACTACTAATAACATGTCCGAGATAAGCAGTTTCAAGTTTTAAAAATTCTGATTTGTCCATCTGGATCTTAAAATTGGACTCTCTAAGTCGCTGAAACACTTTTTCCAGGTTAATTATGTGCTCCTGGAGGCTGGTACTATAGACAATTATGTCATCTAGATACACGAGGCAGATCTCGTTCTGTAAGCCTTTAAGGACATTGTCCATCACACGTTGAAATGTAGATGGAGAATTTTTTAAACCCATTGGCATTCTGAGAAATTCAAAATGCCCGTGCTCGACATTAAAAGCGGTCTTTTTAATATCCGATGGTTCCATCTCACATTGATAGAAACCGCTGGCAAGATCCAAGGTCGTGAAATATTGACACTTGCCTAATTTGTCTAACACGTCAGAGATGTTGGGAATTGGGTACTTGTCGTCTATGGTTTTCTCATTTAACTTCCGAAAGTCAACTACAATACGCCATTTTTGTTTGCCCGAGGCATCAGCCTTCTTTGGCACAACCCAAATGGGTGAACTCCACGCGGAGTCTGATGGTCTGATAATACCTTGCGAAAGCATTTTCTCTATTTGATCTTTAACCTCTTGTCGATGAATAAAAGGGTATCTATAGCTCTTTGTATAAACTGGTATTTCATCGGTGGTGTTAATCCGATGCTTGACCTTGTTGGTAAAAGTCAAAGGTTCATTATCGATGTAAAATACATCTGCATATCGCGAACAAAGTGATATTAAATTTGCCTTCTCCTCCGGATTTAAATGATCAGTACGCAAACGCGATATAACCTCTTGTGTGCGCGACTGTTGTTCAGTACGCGTGCACTCAACATTAAACACTTCGGCCCGAACGAAATAATCTAATGAGAGAATTACGTCATTATCGGTTAAGTTCTGAACCTCTAAAATAGCGCGGCTGTTAACTACGGTTGTAACGCATTCTGAAATAATACAATTACACGTTACTTGCTCTGGAATGTAAACGTCACCATCCGGGGCGTTAATAGGAAGTCTTACTAACTTTGAACTCTGAGCCGGGATCATATCTTCATATAAATTAACATTTCGGGAGTTAAACATTTTTATTTCATTAACCATAGAACGAGTAGTCAATGTCCTATCCTTTAAGTCGATCTTAGCTTCCCACTTAGTTAATAAGTCTAGTCCGATAAGTCCGTCAAAGTAGTCATGAAATTTATACACAAAAAGTCGTATGTCCTCTGAGTCATTAAATTCTGAAAAACAAGGCAAGGTTATAGAGAAATCGTTTCTAGTAGTTGCGTGCACATTGGTTACCTCAAATGGATCGTAATTTAAAGTAAAATCCGAGAAATAATTTTGAACAGCCTGTGGACTAATAAACGACTGGTTAGCGCCAGTATCGATTAAGAATTTAAGAGGCGGATTACTTATTTGAATGTATGGTAATTGCCTCTGAGTCTGAAGATTAATTTCTATTTTGGCTTTTTTGATGTTTGACCTTTCCGAAAATTTTGGCTATCATCTGAGACTTGGCAGTCCTCAGCATCAGCAACGGTATCAAAAGATTGAGAGTGGTCGTAATAAGGCTGTGACTCAATTTGGTAATCATAGCACGGATAGTCTGAACAATCATAACCTACTGCATATTCACTATACTGTGGCAACATGTAATCCGAGTCATTATAACAATCACCGTAACAAGAGCTCGCGTCGTAACACTCGTTTAAGTTCATTTCGCGCGATTTAAAATAGTTATTCGGTGGCGGGTTACCATGTAAACGCCAATCATGACCTCGAAGGCCTCCCGATGGAGGTAACGGCTTGGGTGTGAAATGTTGTACGCCGCTCATCGGTTTAGGAACGAATGAATTACCGGGATAATTTCTAGGTGGAAGACGGAACACGTTACTATGCGGATTATAATTAGGTGGCCTAGCGCCAAACATTTGTTGAGTTCGCGACGGACCGACACGTACCTGTGGCTGTTGCTGTGGCTGGCTCTGCGTAGGGTTGGCCCTGAAACCTTGATTAGGTTGCGGAGCGAACCTAAATGGCTGCGGCGCTGGCGGCAGTGCCCTTTGATTAGTATGTAAAGGCCAGAAGGTTGCTGTAGGAGATTTTAGGATGTGTACAGGGGCTGGTTGAACTTTAGGTGCCGACTGGGGCTTAGATACAGCGTCGTTACGTTGTTGCAAGTACATAATATTCAGCTCCTCTTGTACAAATTCTAAAGCCTTCTCTAATGTATCTGGTCTTATGCATCTAATTCGTGAGCCAAGTGGCTCTTGCAAACCGCGAACAAATGCCTGTTTAGTGAGCTTGCGATATAAAACACGTTTAGCCTCTATGGTGGTGGCTAAAGTCTCATGAAGACTTACGTACGTCATTATTGTGCTAAATAATGATTGGCAATGCTCATAGAATTCTTGAGGTGACCTATGACCTTGAGTGGCCAAAGAGAGGTCGTTATAGAGAGCTGTTTCATCTCTCTGGTCCGCGAAATTATTTATTAATGTATTTCTTATAGCTAACCAATTATCGGGTATGCCATTTGAATTAATTATGCTAGCTGCGGGGCCAGTGATTTTATTTAATATACCGTTTAATAAACATAAATTTGATAGATCACTGCCTGGCTGTGTACTAAGGTAAGTCGCTACGATTTGATCACAGATCTTTATAAATCTGGTGAGCACATTAGGATTACCATCAAAGTCTGGTACCGGGCGTAATGCCTTAAAAATAGTGTCTGGCTCGTAAGACATATTAATATTACTTTCAAATAAACTATTTAAATTTAAATCACTAATATCTATATTTCTATTATGATCTATATGCCTTTGCCGGCGAGACTGCAATAGCGCAGACTCGCTGGGTCCTGAAGTACTAGGACGGAAAATTTTTAAAAGGAATCTAATCTAAAAGGACATAAGGATAGCAACACAAGAAAGATTCTGTGCAACTCACAAACTCATGTCTCTGCTGGTTGTATCGATGTCTGGATACTCTCCTCCTGGTGGCTGCAGCGCTCGTAGATTCTGGATACTCGAAACGGAGCTTGATAGCCGCCCGGGCGACCCGCGATTCCCGAATTCCGATATTAGAAACCTCCCCGCGAATCGACCGCGAGTATCCTACCGACTGCGCCAATTACGTAGGCTACAGCCGGAGGATCTAAAAAAAATCAAATTTTATTTAACTAATTTAATACTAAAGTAAAGTTACATAGAAACTTATAACTAGCTACAACGATGATACTGCTTCGAAGTATGAAACCAATATGCATTACAAAATATCGGAAATAACTTATGAAAGTCTATTGACGTCATTGGCCATCACGTTGCCATCACGTTGCGCTGACGATGCACCCTGCCGTTGCCGAGTGCCTTGTGCAATGTTGATTGGTGTCATGCCGATGCAGCGATCCTCATAGATTAGGTATATGTAATTCAGATGTAAATATTTGCTGTTACGTATATTTTATATTATTGTCCCGTGTTGGTCTGGGACTTGGCCCATGTTGGTCTGGGACTTAAAATGAATATGCCAACTGTGGTTCTTGCCTAGCATGTCGTAAAAGGCGACTAATGGTATATCAGGTTTTTGGGTGTGTGATTGTGTAGGCGACAGATTAGCCGCTTGTCACTGCTTTTTCACAATTTTCTATCTAACCAAGTCCGGCTTTATTTTTGGCTGAATGTGGTTGAAGGGGCTTGCTGCCCCTTCGACTCTGCCTTCCCCTTCGGGGATTATGGGCGTGATGTTATGTTATGTATGTATATATTTTATACACACATGTTCTATATGTTTAGATCCAATGTGCTGGTGAGGCGGCTTATACGGAAGACCACCCCAGTTATCCGCACGAGGTATTCGCAGCGCTGGTGCTGAGTACTGTTCCCACTGGCACAATAGTATCTATTGATCCGAGTGACGCTTTGGTATGGTTAAATTTATTCATCTAACTAGCACATATTGAATTTAACGTCGTCTTTTTATATATTTTAAGAAATATAATATTTGAATTAGGGTTCTCTTAAAAACCAGTTGATGTTTTTTTAATTCCTCTCATCAAAACTATAGGTATATATTTTTATATATTTTTACCAAGGAAAATTAGGAGCTTGTATAGATTTCTAATTACATTTGAAAAATAATTTTCAGAAACAACCGGGTGCAGTAGCATTTTATTCTGCTAAGGATATACCAGGATTAAATTCATTCTATCCAATCGATGGTCCTGCAGGCTTAAAAAATGAAGAAGTATTTTCAAATGGGGAAATCAAATATTTCAATCAGCCTATCGGTGTGATTGCAGCCGAAACAAAGTACATAGCTGAAAAAATTGCTAAAATGGTCAAAGTCCAATACGCTAATGTCAAAAAGCCTGTTGTTGACGTTAAAGAGGCAAAGAATGATCCAAAGCGAAACAATCTTTTTGGAAAAGTTGATGCAAAAGATAAAGGCACCGATATTTTTAAAACTATGAAGGGTAATTTTACATGTATCGCGCAAAGCCACTTTACAATGGAAAGCGTAATTTGCATAACACGACCGACAGAAGAAGGTTTAGAGATATTTGCCACCACTCAATGGATAGATGCGGTGCAAGAAATGGTTTCAAGGGCATTAAACATACCACAAAATAGGTATCCAATGGATTAAATCTTTATTGCATAATGTTCGTACATTTTTGTATTGTTCTTTTTTTATAATTTTGTTGCAGAATTGACGTTAGTGTAAGACGCCTTGGTGGAGGTTTTGGTTTGAAAATCTCCAGACCGACCCTTATTGCAGTGGCGTGTAGCCTAGTAACTTCTAAATTAAATAGACCTTGTCGGTTTATTATGCCATTAACAGATATCACTAAAGCTTTTGGAAAAAGGTTTCCTTGCTCAGCAGATTATGAAGTAAGTTATATACGAAATACTGACCATAAATAGTATTATATGAAATAAATTAGCCAAATTCTATAATAATTTGTCTTATCATACAGATTGCAGTTGATTCAAAAGGGTCGATTCAGAGCGTAAACTTAAATGAATACGTAGACAATGGATTTGATGTAAATGAAATTTTGCAAATAATTGCTTTAGGCGACTTTAGTAACTGCTATGACGGATCGCGATGGAATTTTAGAAGTATAAGTACAATCACTGATACTGCTAAAAACACATGGTGTCGGGCACCTGGTATGTATATTAATTTATAATATTTCTTAATATCAAATTACTGTACGAAAAAACCGATATACGTCAAAATTGTTTACAATAATGTTTATCAATTAAAATAGTTAAAAGAGTTCGATATATGAGATATATAATAAATAAAACATACGCAAATATATTAAAAAATACTGTTGAATGTGGCTGTCGGATAGCTGAAACCTAAATAAGAGTTTCTACAGTTAATCACACAGCCATCAAATTTTTCGAATAACCTATGTACCGATTTTTAAAGCTTTCTTAAAAGATAATCATATTTTAATTGATACAATTTTATGCAGGTCATTTAGAAAACGTGGCAGTTATAGAGGAAATTATGGAACGCATTTCTTATGAGTTGTCCCTAGACCCTCTTGAAGTACGACTAAAAAATTTGGATAAATCTACCGCTTCCGATGTATTAGAAATTGTAAATACATTGAAGCATAGTTCCCAATACGATGCAAGAAAAGCTGAAATACTTAAATTTAATACAGAAAATAGATGGAAGAAGAGAGGTTTAGGCACGTGCCTTTTAAGATGGTTCGATAAAACCTCACGGACTTTTGACGTGACATTGTCCGTGTTTCATGGTGATGGCTCCATAATTATAACACACGGTGGCATTGAAATGGGACAAGGTATCAATACTAAAGCTGTTCAAATATGCTCATATATGTTAAATGTTCCAATGGATAAAATACAAGTCAAAGCAAATACTACTACCGTTACACCCAATGCTTATGCAGAAGGAGGAAGCAAAACAACTCAATTTATTTCTGTGGGAGTTAAAAATTGCTGTTTAGAATTAATAAAAAGATTAACTCCTGTCAAAAATCAGTTAAAAAACCCAACTTGGGAAGAACTGGTTCAAAAAGCATATAAAATGGATGTGGATTTGCAAATACAGCAATATGTTGGGGCAAAATATACGCTAGATTATTATTTATTTGCAATGACAGTAGCTGAAGTTGAAATCGATATACTAACAGGGGAAAGACAAATTCTACGAGTCGATATATTAGAAGACGTAGGCCAAAGTTCTAATCCTCAAATAGATGTAGGTCAAGTAAGTAGTTCCTTTTAATATTAAAATTATATTACCTAATACATACATACATACATAATATCACGCCCATAATCCCCGAAGTGGTAGGCAAAGTCAAAGGGGCAGCATGCCCCTTCAACCAAATTTAGCCAAAAATAAAGTCGGGCTGGGTTAGATGGAAAATTGTGAAAAAGTAGTAACAAGCGGCTAACCTGTCGCTTACACAATCACACACCCAAAACCCGATATACCATTAGTTGCCTTTTACGACATGCTAGGCAAGAACCACAGTTGGTATATTCTTTTTAAGTCCCAGATCAACATAGGACAGTGGGCTGGGTTAGATGGAAAGCTGTGAAAAAGTAGCTAGATCATTGCCGTATGTGACTGACTAGTCACATACCCAAAAGCCAGTAAACCATTAGTCGCCTTTTACGACATGCCAGACAAAAACCACAGTTGGCACATTCTTTTTTTTGTCCCAGATCAACATGGGCCAAGTCCCAGACCAACATGGGACAAATACAAATTACCTAATAGATATTTGAAATAACTTTTCGATTTTCGTTTTATGTGGTACTGTAACCAAAATACCCATGATCACCAAATTACTAGCCAGGTTTACTACGGTTCTACTAGTTTAATGTATTTTTTTTACCTGTAAAATATGATTTTAGATAGAAGGAGCCTTCGTTATGGGAATCGGATATTGGTTGACAGAGGATATGGTATACGATTCCAACAGTGGGGAACTCCTCACAGACCGCACGTGGAACTATCACGTACCCCAAGCGAGAGACATACCACTCGACTTTAGAATTTCTTTCAGAAAGAACTCTTATAGTGATGAAATAATTTTTGGCTCCAAACGTATGTTAATTACCAATTATTATTTAATCTTATTTGTTGTATCGGCTATTTTATAAATATATTTTTTGTTATTCAGTTGTAGGAGAACCACCTATTTGTATGGCAATAGCGGTGCCTCATGCCATAAGACAAGCTTTGACATCGGCCAGATGTGATTCAGGAATTCCCACTACATCTTGGTTTTCAATTGGTAAATAGTTATACAATCTTAGAAACATAGCAACTAATAAGCAGATATCTATTTATTTATTTTTTTTCATTAATTTTCTTTTGTTTTATTTTTCAGACGGAACTAATACACTTGAACGTATTTGTTTCGCAGCGGAAACCAAAACTTCTGATTTCAAATTTTACTAAACTTTGCAAGGAAGCCTAGTGATTACCTTTATTACAACAAGAAAATGAGATAAACAAGAGTACGCAAAAATAAGTAATATGATAAATAATTATGATTTTATTATAAAATTTATAAACAATTGACTAAAAATTAATAAATTCATTTGTTTTAAGATTTGCTACCTATTATTTTTAATACTAATTTAGAATTTTAAATAATGTTCACTAGTTATCACAATCATGAATCAAATAATCTTTTAAATAGCATGCTAACATATACAATATGCATATACTAAAATATGCATATATTAAAATATGCATATATAATACTTATACTTACATATAAGTATTTCCAAAAAAAATTCAATCTACAAACAGCACCTGCCAAAAATATCGATAGGTGCTGTTCGTGCAGATGCTAATCGGGTGGGTGCTTAATGTAGACTACATCCCCCCGAAAGGGTAGGCAGTGTCAATGGAATATTGAAGTTATTTAAAATGCATTCAGCCAAAAAATAAGGTTGAGTTGGGTTGGATGGAAAATTGTGAAAAGTAGTGAAAACTGGGTAACTCATCATCTACATAATCACAAACCAAATAAAAGACAGTTAGTCGCATTTAACAACAGCAAGCAATACAGTTGGCAGTTGGCACATACATTTTGAGTATCAAACCGATATGGGGCATGGGACATTTTAGTACATAATTAAAAGTGTTGTGTTACATGAAGATTTTTTTAATTCCAATTATAATTAGGTACATAAGTATGTTTTTAAAAAAATAACCATACACAGTTGTTTAAACAATTAAAACTTCATTCAAATAATTTACATTGAATACTATGCATGAATGAATTCGCGGGTGGACGCAATATTTTTATTCCTGCTAAAACAGTTTCAACTAAAAATACTGAGGATACCTATATAATGCACTGATAAAAATGTGTATCCATTGGACCATGTAACATGTTTGTATTATGTAAAATCAAACGTAAAATGCCTATACATTTTACGTGCAGTTATCTCTAGTATGCATTGAGAGGTGGTAGTGGTAGCTTAAGCCTAAGGATACCGTTTCATATCTGTGAGTTAAAATCTGGGCACGTAGGTACCTCTTTTGGTATGGAATATATGGATCAGCTGCAAAAATATCGCCCCATCTCACTTACCACAACCGAAGTGGTCATGTATTAATAAAATGTACGTACTTTAGGAGCCATAAAAGACAATTTATGAAAGTCAAAGAAGTGAGATGTGTAAGAGCCGCGGGAATGGTCCTGAAGTTAAGTTGATATATTATGAAAAATAGACTTAATGTGAATTAATTACGTATTTGAATAAATGCAGACACATCTACTTATCCCATGTTGGTCTGGGCCTTAAAAATAATGTGCTAACTGTGTTTCTTGCCTAGCGTGTCGTAAATAGCGACTAATGGATATATGGGGTTTTGGGTATGTAATTATGTAGGCGACGAGCTAGCCACTTGTCACTTTCCACAATTTACCATCTAACCCAGCCCATTGTCCCATGTCGGTCCGGGATTTCAGAATAGAATTTGCCAGATGTGGTTCTTGCCTAGCATGTTGCATAAGGCGACTTATGGTATATCGGGTTTTGGACATGTGATTGTGTAGGCGACAAGCTAGCCACTTGTCACTACTTTTTCACAATTCTCACTCTAAACTCTATGGCTAAATGCGGTTAAAGGGGCCTGCTGCCCCTTTGACTCTGTCTTTGACGAAACCGAGGGTCGCGGGTTCGAATCCCGCTAGGAGTATATGTTTCGTGTGATGAACATGGATATTTTTTACTTGAGTCATGGATGTTTACAAACATATTAATAGTATATATATCCGTCCATCTAGTATCAATAGCACAAGCACAAGCTTAATTTGGGGCTAGGGAATTGGTATGTCAGTCTGGAGAATTTGTTTTATTTATTTATATGAATAGTTGGTGTTCAAAACGTTAAGTGTTATTTGGTGCATTTTTTTTTTCTTCTTTACTGCTAGGCTGGCAACTTTTTTCGTCATTTTTAAGTCGAGGATAGGAAGACGAGCAACGACAACACCCAGGTCCTCTGCTTCCTCGGCAATCCAAGCATAATCAAATTAAGAAGATAGCGCCTACATAAATCAATAAGGCAAATTCAGTTTTACGATTCGGGCAGATTTATTTCTGCATAGTTCAAATAGTACAGTACAATAAAATGTTTGGTTAATGTTCTTCTGTTTAAGACATCATCAGTAAAAAAAATGCCAACAGGCCGCTTGATACACCATGCACATTTAATTTAATTTATTCATAATAATTGTCTTATTGGCTTACAGAAATGTCCAACACGGCCATAAGCTTAGAACTAAATTATACAAATTAATTCATTTTAATACATACAATCATACCAATAATAATACAAAAAAATTCAATTACATTGAAATCTAATAGTAAATATGTAGTAATATAATGAATGTTGACATAAATTAAAATTAATAACAAACATGGCAAAGTGTTTTCAGCCAGCTCCCTCTCGCAACATGTAAACCAGCCCTCATTTGAACTTTCCCTCCAAAAAGTTTGATGACGAAATCTGGATATCCCACTTGGCCAAACACAATACTAAATAGCATGTCTGGTCAGTCACATACATTTTAGATTTCGTATAGACTTGACTCAGACAGATGTCGCTACAGGCATCATTTAGACCATAGATTTAGAATTTTTTGACTAGTACATCCTAAATCTATGATTTAGACTGATTGAGAGATACAACCGAATAAAAACATTATAAATTCACTTTTAAAAAATGTTTTTTTTTCATTAAATAAGTTTTTTACGTCATTTCTTAGATAATTCATTAATTTTAGGTGAAAAACATGAATATAAAATATTTTCTTCACAAGCAAACCAAAATAATATTTGTTTTAAAACCATGAATTTTACACAGATGGCGTATTATTACTAAGAAATAACTAACCTGTGCTTGTAGCGCCAACTTGTATTATTCCTTACAAACAGACTAAACTTTTTTGTGGTTCCAATTACTCACCACTGTCGCTGTTCTTGCGCGATTTATAGCAGTAATGCCACTTTTTGGCTTAGTAGTTGATTCGCACGAAATTCATTCGCCCGAACGTGCGAAACGACCACTTTCAATAATAATATTTTTTTAGTAGGCGTTTCGCACGGAAGTACATTAATCTCGTGCGAACCGACCCTCTCAAAAATTAGTAGTACGCCTTTCGCTTAAGTATGGGCAGTGAAGTGACCCTCTGTTGTACGTAGTATATTATTACTCTTGTGATACTAGTAAATATTTTGATAAACTATTATATACTAATAATATTAGTAAATTCAACTTTGACTAAATTAATACGTCTCCTGTGACAATTATACCAGCCATCAGTGCTCTGTGATACAACCAAAAATAGTGATACTGGATAGAAGCCCTGTAAAAATGGATCCATAGTTATGTTTTTATTATAAACAGTGGACAACAATTTATAAGTTTATCTGTATTGAGATTAACTACCTTTTTGAATTAAAATTAAAATAAAAATAATAATGAAATAATATCTAGTAATTAAAAACACAGAAGCCAGTATAAGTCTAAATTCTATGACCCCCACACTAGGCTGGGCCTGTATCGTGGGAATCAGTACAGTAAGGATAACATTTTTATAATACTGATCAAAAAATATAAATAAATTTTACTTGTAATTAAAAATGTTTACTCCTTTAAATAGCGTGGTAACTTTAAAAATATTTATATTACAAGTTCATCCAATTGTGTAAAATAGTTACGCAGAAGGTCAATAATTATTTAAAATAAGTATTAGGCAACAACTAAAATATGTCAGCTACAGATATAATTTTTTTTTATGATAGTTCATAATGTGAATTACTTATTTCATGCATAGAATTTGAAATGATCTGTCTTCGTTTCCGTACTCAAACATATTTTCTCCAATGTGTAAGGTCCATCTAAAAACAAAAAATGCATATTAATAACTAGTTTCATGTGCAGATAACTGGTAGATATCGCGTTTACTTGTCACATATACTTATATATGTCACATATCACATGTACTTCTTACATTTGATGGACTATAGTTGCGTACACGTTGTGCATGAGATATTGATGATATGAACATGTGCTATAGAGCCGAAATAAAGCACAAATAACTAGATCAAACTACTATTAAACGATCAGTAAACTACAATTCTAAACTAATATTATTATAACAGAACGTATTAAGTGTGCATCTTTAATATCAAATTGCAAGTGGTACATCCATAATTATAATTTTATCTGTGATAAGCAGTGCACGCGGTTTCGCGTTTATGGTTAATGTGTCGTAGCATGATGTTTTAAAGCCTTTCTCCATATATTATCAACACAAAAATATTTTTTCAATTCGGACCAGTAGTTCCTGAGATTAGTCAAACAAACGAAGTCTTTGCCTTTAAATATTAGCATTGATATATTCACCACAGTTATGCAACTCTTACCTACTGGAAACCATTCAGTCTTATCTTTCCCAGCGTCGACGCGGGCTGCCGTTACTGCTTCACGAATAGCAAAACCTATTACGACAGACAGACAAATCGGAGGCTCTCCGACCGCTAAAAGTAAATATATTTAGTTAACTAAAACGTTCGTCACGAAAAGTAAATCGACTGACCAATGATGCATATTAAGATTTGAATGTTATACTGAATAATTGGTCAGCAGATCAAATATTATCCCGGAACGCAGAGCTTTCAGATAATTTTCAAAAATTCAAAAAATGTATTTAAATTCCTTTTATTTTGTCCGAACAAATAAAAATATAAACACCTTTCGCTCCAAGGATAATGTCAGTACTGTAAGATTTTTTTCTGAAATATACTCTAAAGTCCTGCGGTATATCCTTCGCCTGAGGTACGTAATAATTCCAAGTCCGGTTCGTGATTATTTCACCAGTTTGAGGGTCATAAACCAAATTTTCACATGTCCAGTACCCCATACCCATTATAAACGCACCTTCAACCTAAAATTAATTTAATGTATATTAATTTCTTAAACAATTTAATATTGGTACCAAACATGTAGCAAATATATATACTAACTTGTCCAATATCAACTTCAGGATTAACGGAACGTCCAACGTCTTCCATCAAATCCACTCTCAATATTTCGCTTTGTCCTGTAAGTATATCTACTTCAGCTTCAGCAAATGCTACTCCATATATATTGTATTCTTGTGCATCATTAAATCCTACAAAACCCTGTCCTTGTAAGTCAACGTCTGCTTCATATGCACTTATTACAATTTCTTTCCATGTTGCTTTCGGCATTTTAGCTCTTATTGGTTTTATCTTTTCTAACAGGTCTTCGCATGCCCTTTGCACTGCAATACCAACATTCTGCGAGGCAATACTACCGCCAGTACCAAATGCATTTGGTCCAACTATTGTCGAATTTCCTTTGATTTTAATTAAATCTACTGATATACCTAAGGTATAAGCAGCTATTTGTACCGCTTTAGTGTTGATTCCTTGACCCATTTCTATACCTGAATGAGTAATTGCTACGGTTCCATCAGCGTGATATACTGAAATAATGCAATCCAAACGTTGGCCTCCGACAGGCTCATATCTCATGAAGACTCCTCTCAAACCCCTCTTTTTCCACCGATTTAAAGAATTAAATTTGTATACAGCAGCTCTTCTTTCCTTTAAGTCGGATAGTTTTTCTAACTTGTTGTACATTTCTATTATGTCGTTATACTTTGTGGTGTCTACATTATCCAAGCGTACTTGCATAGGATCGACATCCTGTTCATATGAAATCCGTTCTAATAAAGTTTCACAGAAAACAATTGCTTCCAATGAACCTGCAACGATAAAGTCATTGTTAATAAATATGATGTAATAATTACTGAAAATTCATTGTGCATATATTTTTTTTACATACCTGGTGCTCTACACCATGTGTTTTTATGAGTGTCAGTTATCACATTATATCCGTTGAAATTAAAACGTGACCTGTTATAAACATTATGAATGATGCCGAGTCCAAGTTGATACAGTGTTTCATTGGTCTTATATCCATTATCTTCATACAATTTATAATTGGCATATTGAATTTTTCCTTTTTTATCTACTGCTACCTACAAATTGTAATGATAATAGTGTGGCGAATTTTCTATATATTTCATGAGGTCTTAAATATTATCATCCTTGTGACAAAAAAATTAAAAGTGACTGTTTCAACATTCAACATTAATTACAAATAAAAAATAACTATGCTTAATTGTGACATGCTTAATAAATAAATAAGTAAATACGATTTACGACCAAGAATTCGGTTTCACACTGCATCCATTTAAAGTCATCAATTATAAAATATACTAATTATCTTCATGGAATCTTACCTCGAAATCATTGGAGCAAGGAAATCTTTTCCCAACGGCTCTCATGTTAGTTGTAAGTGATTGTATGAATCGACACGGCCGATTTAACATCCACGCCGCGAGGCTGCAGGCTATCGCGACTTGCGTGGCGCGGGATACCTTAATTCCAAAGGCCCCACCAAGACGACGCACATATACGTCTATACTGAAATCAAAAATCAAACAAAACTTCGACGTAAGTTTTCACTCATTTAAATCTAGCTTTTCCTTACTGCTACACCCCTGTAGTATAGGGCGATTTGCATAGAAACTCTACAACTGCATACCACGCAAGCTATAATTTAAAATTAAAATTTTAGGAATAAAAGTAACACTTGTCTATTACGTTTGCGTTACAATTGCAGTATATTTTGGTACCTACGTCAAAAGGTTGATCCTTGAGGTAGAGTGTCATTCTCCTTAAATGTCGAAAAAAAAATCGCAGAAGTTGTAAGACGAAACACTGAACGACCCGAGTGAAAAGTAATAAGTACCCATTAAGTATGACGCTGTAAAGTGTAACCACCGAGTTTATTGCTGATTTCTTCTTAGTAGATCAACATTCCGAACTGGTGCATGGTATATTTAAAGTTTACACTGCTTTATAGATTCTTGTAAAATTTATGATTTATAAGGGCTTTATGAGGCCTACATAAATAAAGACATTTATTTTTTTATTTTAATTAGACACACTAGAGTTAATCTATAACCGTGATTGTTTAATGTAAATATAAAGACTGTTTGAGACGAAAGATCATTAGGAAATGTTATATAGGTCTTTCATATATAGAAAAAAATCTATCATCATACAAGTAGCTACTTTCTAAATAATTACCTATTCGACTCCATGTTAAGCGCTCGGGATATCATGATTTGCGTTCCGTCCATCCATTGCGTTGCGCTATGCACCTCCAAACCATCCTCCGAAGGTTTCGTAACACAAACAAGCGTCTCCATTGAAAAATGATACTGACTATATATTGTATGTTCCCCTTTTATTATCTTGTCTACGTTGCTACCCACATCAGTTGCTTCTGATGATGAATATTCAGTCAGTCTACTTTGATCTTTTTTTGCTTCCTTAACATCAAGTACAGGCTTTTTGACATTTTTATATGTAACATATACCATATTTGCAGCTTTATCTGCTAAATACCGACTGTTAGCAACAATTATCCCAAGTGGCTGATTGTAATATTCTACAGTACCGCTGCATAAAATTTCTTCATTAGCTGAATAAAGTACAGATTCGGCTGGTGTAAACGAATTAAGACCTGGTATATCTTTTGCCGAATAAAACGCTACAACCCCAGGTTGACTCTGAAATTCGGAAGACATTTCTTTAAGTACTTCAATCGTATGGGCAAATATATTTTAGATTGACCTTCTTTATGATGTCTCAATTTAATATCATCATCAAAAACACATCATCCGCTTAAAATTGTCGTTAATTGGCAACTAACCTGGTCCAGGAAAATAAATAAAGTTATATACATAAAACCAGAAACTTTGCTCGTTTAAAAAGTCAAACTTACCAAGGCTTCTGATGCATCAATACTAGCAATGAGCCCTTTGCCTACCGTAGAAAGTACGAATGCAGCGTAGACCTCGTGTGGAAACGATGGCAAATCCTCTGTGTAAGGAACTTCTGCCGAGCATTGCCTCTGTAAAATGTGTGTGAAATTGTTGGTCTCTTTCTCCTGACGGTTTTTACGCCATTTATTGTTAGTTATTTCCTAAGGTACACATTTGACCTCAAAATGATAATTTATTTATATATGAACATTTTTATATTTCTTATTATAAAACCAAGAGTCTTGAAAAACTTATTAATTCGATGATATTACCACATGCAGATGCACAATATTTTATTTTAAAGTACTTACTAATGCTTCCACTTTTTGTAGTGGCTGGTTCAACGGCCATAATGCGGGGTTAGTGTCAAATATTTGCCGACCATCTGACACAGGTCTGGTTTGATGAATCTCTGTCGCTCCTGACTTATAACGATTATTGAGTTTGTTTGGACACAGTGATAACAAACCCTACAATATACAAGCTTATAAGTATGGAAAATGTGATAAAAGCAACGAGCTAGCCATAAAGCCTAATTTATTTTTATTGGGTGAAAGTGGTTTATAGAACTTGCTTCGGCCTACACTTTTTTGGATTGCTAGCGTGAAAAAATATTAAGGCAAAATTTACAACTATTGAACAGATATGCAGTCAATCCATCTAATTGGTGTGGCTTTTCTTTGTTTTCAGTTCACCACTACCCGCCTGCTGCACAGACCTACTATCTTAGGGTGTATCGGTTACAGATCTTTAATAATAACAATTTCGTGCTTAGATTATAATTAAGATAGATTATAATTAGGCAGTTAGAACCTTGTAAAATAATCCCAAAGCCAATTGTTTCCTGTACGCTGCGGAGGGCTCAGGTGGATTTTCTGTAACAACAAGCTCATTTTCCAATATCTTCACCGCCACTTGTAATGTCTCATCGGTGAACAGATTTTTGCCGAATAAGTACTTCTCGGTCGCTGACGCCCTGCTGAAGGGTGTAGTCAGACCACCGAAGACAATCCTGCTTTGTCTGACTATGTTGTCTGGTTTAATGAGTTGGTAGAGGAAGCCAGCATTCACGACAGCGTGTACATTTTGAGATCGAGGCATTATCTGTAAAGAAAAGATCTTTGGGCAAACTTTTCTATACTTATATAGTGGTTAGCAAGTATACGACTGGTAAGCCACTTTATAACATCACTACATTTAAGTATTTAAATGATAATGTTAGCCCACTTTCCGTAAGGCAGCCAAAATACCTGTTTAGCACATAACGTAAGTACATTAATTTATGTACACACATAGTAATTATCTTTCATTCTGAAGAAATAGCTACGGATGTCTGTTTACAAGTTGCAACATTTTAGCTTGCATTTTTTGTAGTTAACTGGAAAGAGCAGAATTCTTAAATGCGTATAGGTACTGTAATAATACTACTAACGTCCATTACGACTGAACGTATTTTAAGTGCAGCTGCAATAAATTTTTTTTTCCTAACTAACTAACTAACTAACTAAACTTCACGCCACTTCCCTAGCGGGGTAGGCAGAGAGAACCGAACGCCATATGGCACGATCCTTACACACCTCACTCGCCTCTTCAACATTCATAATCCTTTTCATACAAGCTCTACGATTTTTATGACTCCTAACATCACCTTCTTTTAATACACGACCAATCTGGTCGTGGTAGGTGAGCCTGGGCCTTCCGCGGCTCCTACATCCTTCCACATTCGCATTGTATATCTGTTTAGTCAATCTTTCGTCATCCATTCTTTCCACATGTCCGAACCACCGGAGCATGCCTCTTCTTACCTTGACTCCGACGCTGTCCTTCAGACCAACTCTCTTTCTTACATCATCATTCCGAACGCAGTCTGTGAGCGATACACCGCAGATTTTCCGCAGCGCACGCATCTCGACCGCGTTTATTCTACTTTCATGCTCTTTCTGCCATACCCAGCTCTCGCTTCCATATGTTAGTGTAGGAATCAGCACCGCATTGTGTATGGCGAGCTGGGCCTTCTGGCTTAAGATTTTGCTGCCTAAAAGTTTTCCTAACGCTCCATTCACCCTATTCCCTGCATTCACTCTTCTTTCTATATCAGCGGAGTACCTTCCATCTCTACTAAATGCAGATCCTAGATATACAATTTCATTCACCTGTTCCAGCACTACATCGTCAACCGTTATCCTTGTATCCGTTCTGGTTTCATCTCTTTCAAACACCATAATCTTTGTTTTCTTCGCATTCAAATGTAAGCCTCTCTCCTTGCAATCATCTTTCAATGTTGTGACTAGTTGCTGCAGATCCGATGCCGACTCTGCTAGAAGTACGGCATCGTCCGCGTAAAGCAGGCAGTTCACAACCAGGTCACCCATACTCACTCCAACATTCATAGATCTAATCCTCTGGAGACAATGGTCGAGATATAGGATAAACAGCAGAGCAGACAGCACGCATCCCTGTCTGACACCAATATTGACGTCAAACCAGGGTGACAGGCTGCCCTCCACTTGCACGCATGCCGTACATCCCACATAGGTGGACTGCGCAGCACGAAGCAATGCTCCATCAATCCCATATCTCGGCAATATGTCCCAAAGGTCCTTTCGTACAACCCTGTCAAAGGCCTTCTCCATATCCACAAAACCGCAAAAAACCCTCTGACTTTTGGCCAGATGCTTCTCCACGATGTTGCGAAGAGAGAAAACTTGATCCGTGCATCCTCTACCATTCCGGAAACCTCCCTGTGCCTCCCACAACATTCCATCAGATTTCACCCTCATTCTCCTCTCAATAATCTTGCCATACACCTTTGCTGCTAAGCTGATCAAACTGATGGCTCTATGGCTGGCACAGTCCATACGTGACCCAGCACCCTTGTACAGAGGCACGATAACTGCCCGTCTCCAGTCCATTGGGACCTTTCCGTTTCTCCAGCATAGATTGCACAAGAACCAGAAAGCGTCCTGGACGCTAGCGCCACCTAGCTTGATCATCTCCGCAGATACCTTGTCTATTCCCGCGGCCTTTCCACTTTTCAGACTTCGTATCGACCATTCAATCTCATTCATAGTGATGTCTTCATCAGACGCTGGCACCACAGAATCAGACATAGCCTCACTCTCAGTGCCAACATCAGAGACATACTCATACATTTCTCCAAAATATTCACTCCACCGTTCTAACACCTCGTTCGGGTTTGCAAGAATGTCACCAGCTTTAGATTTAATCTTACTCATTCCGGATGCCGACGAATATCCCCGAGACCTCTTAACCTCCCTCCAAAAGAGCTTGGAATTAGCCTCGAAACCATTCGTCAGTCTCCTTTCTTCATTCATAGCTACTCTTTCACGCTTCTCTTTCACTAAAGCTTTGGTTTCACTCTTGCAATAACGGTATATTTCTTTCTTCATCTCAAGCATACTTTCATCCATTTGCAAAGATGAGACATAATCAAGCCAGGCCTTCTTCTTTCTCGCTACGGAGGCTTTGACCTCCTCATCCCACCATGCGTCACCTTTCATTGTTCTACGTCTCCTTGCGCATCCACATGCCTCTTTTGCACTGTCCACCATGCTCTCTTTCAAAATGTTCCAGCAATCATCAACATCTAAGCCAGAAAGACTCGCATTCGCAAGTCTTTCATTGACTAAGCCTACATACACACTCCTTACACTTTCATCTTCCAGTTTTTCATTCCTTATCCTTTCAGTGCCTCCGCATGGAGTACGCACTCGCCAGTGCCTCCACTTCTTGAAAAGCCCAGCAAACCGGCATACTACCAGGTAGTGGTCTGTTTCAAGAGTAGGGCCTCTGTAGGCTCTTGTATCCAATATACTATTGCGGAGGCGGCTATCGACTAAAATCAAATCAATCACACTTTTTTGGTCATTCCGTCTCCAAGTATACGTGTGAATATCCTTATGACGGAAAATAGTGTTTGCCACAAGGAGGTTCCGTTCCAAACATACTTCCAAGATTTGCTTACCAGCATCATTCACTCTCTTGTCTCCATATGGGCCAAGGACTGCTTCATAGTCAGATCGCTTGGTGCCAACCCAACCATTCAAATCTCCACACATAATTATCCTCTCATTTCCTTCAGTCAGGTCCAGAATTTCTCTAACAGACTCCCAGAACTCCTCTAGTTCTTGGGGACTGGCTGAGCTTACTGGCGCATAGCCTGCAACCAGAAAGACTCGCGTAATACCCAGTTTAATACGAACCCAGAGGAGTCTCGGGCCAACTAATCCATAGTCTTTCACACCAGAGACTAAACGAGAGGAAAGCACTACTCCAACTCCACCGCTGGCATGACAATTCTGTTCCACACCAGACCACAGAGCCATCATACCACCGGGAAGCTCATCTGCATCGCTGCCCTTCCGCTTAGTCTCTGTCAAGCACAGAACATCCAGGCGTCTCTCATTCATTACGTCAATCATCTCATACATCTTATCTTTCATTCCACCTCTTACATTCCACGTGCCTATACGGCACTCTGTTCTCCTCGTTCCGCAGTGTCCGGCGTGGCGTGAAGGGTGGCGGCCCCCTTCGCCGCACTCGCCACTTTTCGCACCGACGAGGGCTCGTCGGTGCGCGTCGCATCGGGGGAACGCCCTACCCCGCTCTGCGGAATTAGATCGGTCCAAGGTTGCAATCCGAAATCGGACTGGCAGGAGTCGCGACGAGCACGCCCTTGGCACATGACCCCCAAATTTTTTTTTCCTAGAAATATTTTTTGTACGTTTTCTAACTACGATGCGCAATTTAGCAAAACTGGTAATTACATACAATACACATCAGTATAAATGTAACCTTATTTATAGACATACATGATCTTAGAATTTCCTGCTGAATTCTTTCCGAAATGTTCGCTTTCGGCCAAAATAATATGTAGTATAAATCTGTAGTTATTAAACACGGTCATACGAAACGCGCTTCCCACGCGCGCAGGCAGTCAGCCGGGAGAATTTACTCTGACTTTTGTCAGAGTTATAAAGAACTGAAATCTTTGAGTTCTTATTTTCCAAGAAAAACTCCGAAGACTCTATGACTGGAGCACCCATAGATTTAGAATTTTTTGACTAGTACATCCTAAATCTATGGGAGCACCTAAGTCTATATGAGCTCTTAGTCGCAACATGAAGCTCGAGTCGTTTTCAACTACTCGCCGCGTAAAAACGACTCGAGCGCTACTCAAGTCGTTTAAGGGCAGCGAGTCGGGATTAAGTTCTTTTCCATTTAAAACCATTTGCTTTATAGTAAATAATACAATTTTACTTTTGTGCATGACTTATTTATACCAAGAAGGTTATTTAAAAAAATATTATATTAATAGGAAGAACACATTTTTAATCACCATAAAAATAAAAATAAATCTAAAAAATTAACACGAGGGCTTGAAGCTCGGTTTGGAAAGGCATACGGCCTTTCCAAACCGAGCTTCAAGCCCTGTCTTATAAACTTCGAGTTTGAAGTAGACTCAAGATGTTTTTCTAAGCTCAAAAAGGACTCGATCCTATTTTAGCGCTAGTCTTCTTAAAATGTCTGACCTCGGCTCGACTCGACACTCCGAATTAAGTTAGAACTCTGAGGCTAGTAAAATTCAGCCAAGTCTATCAAAATGAGATAAAAAGACTCGAGTTCTTTACAAGTCTGAAACCAGCCTTACTCCTCAGATGTAAGACATACGATTCCCTACAATTGCTGTCATACTGTAAAACAATAAATATATAAACGGTAATCTTTAATATTTCTATGTCGTTTATGTATGGTATGGATACCTTTATCATCCGTATGAATAACGACAATAAGAATCACCATAAAACTCTAAATGAAACAGATTGAAAGACCCACTTCTAATGACTTCCAAAAATTACCAAAAGATTTTTGCATGGAGCAAATGTTTCGTGTGATTTACATGGATACAACTCACAACTCGAGTCATCGACGTTTATATGCATACGTATTTAAGCATGTTTATCCGTACCATTAGTGTCCATAGTACAAGCATAAGCTACAAGTATGTTTGTAACTAGGGAATTGGTGTGTCAGTCTTGGGAGTTAATTATTTTTTTCTTGGATAATTTAATTAAGCTAAATAAATAAATAAAAATCACTACTCACTTTATAAGTGACTATTTTATATTCTTTATTCAATGGCGGCAACAGAATATTTAAAATAACTTTTCCTTTCATATTTGTTTTAAGAAATTGGTAAGGAGTTATTATTTTCGTCACATTCATTATCCCAAAAGTCGGACCTGAAATATTAACAAGACATGTTGTGATTTATATTACATAATATCTTTCAATTGTGTAGTTATATACATACATAGTATTATCATCACGCCCGTAATTCCCGAAGGGGTAGGTGGGCCTTAATCACATTCAGACAAAAAATTAAACTGGGCCGGATTTATCTAAAGAACTTGGCCAAGAACAGCTTACGGATCGGAAGGCTTTTTTATTGAATATTAAGTTGTTTTAGAATAAGAAATTGCAAAACTTATGCAATAATAAATGCTTACAAATCGTTATTTGGCCTCCAACGGTCTCCAATAATAAGAAAATATCAGATGTAAACTCATTACATTTATGTTTCATCATTAAGTTCCCAGCTACAGTTCCAATCTGAAACAATAATAAAAGTAATGAATAAATTGACTCAGGCATATGTTATGAATGCTAATAAAATAAAATAAAATAAAAATATATTATTTCCCTAATCTTTTACAAAATTTACAAATACTAACATACTTAAATATGTTTATAAACATTTGTGACTTAAGTAGCAATGTCCATGTTTAGACAGACATACATAAATACGTTTATAAATATCCATGACTCGAGTATAAATGTCTATGTTTATCCCACGCAAAATTTGCTCCTAGCGGGAGTCGAACCCGCCAGCCTTGGTTAGCATGATAGGCAGGTTCTCTAACCATTCAATAGACCTGTCCAAAATAAATGAATATACTGATAATTATCGGACATACATTAATTTCATTACAAAGTACTAAACAGTCATCATCATCATCATAATCATCAGTAGGACTAGGTACGTTACCAAAAGTGTGCATTATTAACATGTTATTTAACTTACATTCCTCACGGCTATGTGAGCCACCAGTCGGAGATGTTCGTAGAACGTTTCCATGTAAGCAAAGTCCTCATCGTACAGGCTAACGTTCTGAAATATTTCCAAGAGCTCAGTAAGAGTTGTTCCTCCGTTTATTTGTAAATTTTGATCTTTGACCCAGCCTTTCAACTCGGATACTCCACTTATATCTATCAGAATTGAAGGATACTCCTCGATGGGCACCACGCCTGGAATATTACAATTGTGATGAGATTAGGTATACTAAAAGTTTGGACCTTAAGAGTGGACCTAGGCTATTTCTCATCCTAGAAAGATTGATAAATCGTCTAAAGTTTTTTTGTATTGTACCACATCAGATTCTGCGGGCAGAAGTCGTACACTTCTGTGTACAACTTCTTCCCGCAGGATCTTGCTTCTTTCAAAACTATGTTCTCATAGTTTTGAAAGAAGGGCAGTTATTATTAAACATAAATTCAATAAAATTTTATTTTTTATCCCTTTTATTATAAATACAAATTTTAAATTGACATCAAATTATTGTTAAATAAAAATAAGAATTGTTAAATAAGGTAAATTCTTAACAATGTAATATGTACGTAGTATATTATTACTCTGTGGTATTTTTTTTTTATCTTTACCAGATAAATACCAAATACTCTATCGAATGCTTAGTCAAATTAAAAATTTTATATATAATAGTAATTATAATAAAATTTTGATAAAATCAGTCGTACCTTTTCCTGTATTTCCCGCAACCAACATATACGAGTCAACTCCTTTCGTTTGCCATATATCAAATATGTCTTTCACGGTCGAAACTCTGTACCAACATTTTCCGTCTTTTAAATCAATTTCCAGAATGTTTGGTATATCGGCTTTGGATACCATGCACCAATCGTCGTCTTGACTACACTTGTTGGAACAATTTTTACAATTCTTCTTGCATTTATGTATGTCTTCTATATCTGGTACTTTTATCTGGTTTGGTGAGTCTTTTGCAAATTTCTTGAAAGCCTCAAGTATAGGCCTGTATCCTGTGCATCTGCAGATGTTACTAGCAAACGACTGTTCAATTTCTTTCATTGTAAGGTTCCTCTGGCTTTTTAACAAGCTGTGAAATGATACATAGTCAACAAAAGTAGGTTTTATTCAGAAGTAGGTTTGTAGGCTTCAAGAAAGCACTTAGAAATCGTCAACTTTATTTAGGTGATCCTTAACGCTACAAGAATCTACCAATATTATAATCCGGCCGGTGTTCCATTACCCATTTAGATCAAACTCTCAAAAGGCCTCTGCATGTTGGACATATGTCCCTATGCAAGCCTTAAAGGCCCGGGCTTGTCCCGTGATTGTGCCGAGAGACAAAATAATAATGTCCTAACCATCGAGATATAAGTAGTTCGTAGTACATATATCTCGATGGTCCTAACCGATTTCGGTCAAGACGGCCAATCTCAACGAGGATTAGCCATCTGCGCAGGAGATATTATAGTGCACAAGTGTGTGCGCAAACACAGGGGCACTCTCTCTTTCTTCATTCTCATAATCCGGACTGTTACTGAGTAATTTCAATATGTATTCAAATAAACAGCCACAAATTCTTGGTCCGACCAGGAATTTAAAACGGGGACCTCTTGGTCCTTAGGCGGCACATGCTACCACTAGACCAACGAGGCAGTCAAATGTAATACTTATATAAAATATAAATATAATAGTTTAATGCATACATACATAACATCACTCCCATAGGCAGGTTCAAAGGGGCAGCATGCCCCTTTAACCATATTCAGCCAAAAATAACACTGGGCTGGGTTAGATAGAAAATTGTAAAAAAGTAATGACAAGTGGCTAGCTTGTCGCCTACACAATCACATACCCAAAACCCGATATTATAATAGTTTAATATTATATAAGTTTATACATTTGTGCAGTATATACACGTATATTATTAATGTTAGTGGATGAAGAGGAAGAGAAGGGCGATGGACGGATTGTGTGAAAGATGATATGAGTGAAATGGGAGTACATAGCTTGATGACGGCCGACCGGGACGTATGGAAGAGGAAGACATGCTGCGCCGGACCCCAGATGAACTGAGAGAAGGACAATGATGATGACAATGATGATAATAGACGTATGTTATTATATGAGTTTAGAGCTGCTAAAGTGAATGATGCATGTGAAATGAATACCATCACACCTGTAATCCCCAAAAGTGTAGACAGAGTCAAAAGAGCGATAAGCTTCTTAAACCACATTTAGGGAAAAAAATAAATTGATTTGGCTTAGATGTTAAATTTAGAAAAAGTAATGACAAAGAGCTAGCTCGTTGCATACATAATCACAAACCTTTAGTTATAAGTCGCTTTTTACGACATACTAGGCAAGGAACACAGTTGGCACATTGTCATTAAATCCCAGACCAACATGGGACACGCATTACTTAAATACGTTTATAAACATATATGGCTCGAATACAAATTGCCATATTAATTTCAAGCAGAATTCAAACCCACCACTTTTAGATTGTTGGACACGATCTAACCACTCAACCATGCGGCTCAACAACAAGGAAACAAAAACCGGCTAAGTGAGAGTCAAACTCGCACACGAAGGGTTCCATACCATTATCTACCTTTTTATCATATATAGAAAAGAACAACAATAAAAGTATCCGTAATAAAAGTATTTGTCCCATGTTGGTCGGGCACTAAAAAATAAAGTGCCAACTGTGTCTCTTGTTTAGGATGGTGTATAGTCGTAAAAGGCGACTAATGGTATATGGGGTTTTGGGTATGTGATTGTGTAGGCGACAAGCTAGCCACTTTTCATTGCTTTTTTACAATTTTCTATCTAACCCAGCCCAGTTTTGTTTTTGGCTGAATGTGGTTAAAGGGCCTGCTGCCCCTTTGACTCTGCCTACCCCTTCGGGGATTATAGGCGTGATGTTGTGTGTGTGTATGTGTGTAAAAGTATCCGTCACACGTTCATTAACATAATGTGAATTGCTATGCCCAAATAGGTAACATAGTGTACTGTATAATTTAAAATAACATATTGTATAACAAATAATCACAATCATGTAATGCATTAAAATAATTGTTTTTTTTTTATATTCTGTGAATATTTGAAGTTATTAATATGGACCAAAAGGAAAAAGGCAAAAAAAATCATTTGTATTGTATGGGAGCCTCCTTAAATATTTTTATTTATTATTTGTTGTTATAGCAGCAACAGAAAAACATTATCTGTGAAAATTTCAACTGTCTAACAATCATTTAACTTCGGTGCATGAGATACGGCCTGATGAAAGACGAACAGACAGACAGACGGACGGTGGAATCTTAGTAGTAGGGTCCCGTTTTACGCTCTGGGTACGGAACCCTAAAATCTAACCTACAAAACAAAACAGAGAGAACCGAGCGCCATATGACACGGTTCTTACAAACCTCACTCGCTTCTTTGACATTCGTAACTCTTTACTTACACGCTCTATGGCTATTGTAGACAACAAGAACTGACTTATTACCTATACATCGACATGACCCAACCAGGGGTGCAGTATCCACATTGGGTGCCATTGTGTGCGGCGAGGGTCTTCTGGATGGGGTGGTACCCGTCTTGTCTGTTGCCCACATTCTCGATGGTGGTGATCTCCCAATCATAGCAAGACGTCACCGACACCAAACACTGCAAGTAATAGTTACCAAGGTCTCAGCGATAGTCTCTTGTTATATATTATCAGAAATATGTCAATGACGCAAAGGTGGAATTTTACTCGAACATTAATATGTATCTACTTCAATATTGACGCTACAACGGCGATACGAAATTCCCACTAAATATTTGTGTATCATATTTGTCCAACTGTATCACTGTACCATTTGTACAACTCTTTAATAATATTATGTCTGTGTTATATAAAGGCAAGCTCTTACGGGTGTGAGTCAAGTATTTCTATACGCGTTACTATTAGAATGAAAGAAATAAAATAAAATTTATTTGGTGCAATAATACACACAGGAGAATGTCAAATGGTTGCCACTCAGCATTTTCCATGACGATGGGGCGACATGACGCTGATTTTCCGACACCGTATTAATGAGAGGTGGGGCCTTGTGTTCAGATAAAATTCAGATGATCACGTTTTAATACACAGAAAACGCACTTCGTTATTTTCAAAAAATATTTAATTAAGTATGCACTGCGCACCTAGTTTTTGTTCGAATGATTTTTTTTGTTATTTTATTTTATTAGTGGCATGATTTAAATAGTAAATAATGTTATATTTGTACACCAGTCGAACAAAATAAAGTGTTCCGTGCCGTTGTCCTTACAACTACAACATTTGACACTAGACAACTAAATTTATTGTATGAATAATTCAAACGTATATCTGTTGCCGTTATTAATGTAGAGCAAAAAAACGGCACTAAAATCACGATAGTTGTATGGGAGCCCCCTTAAATATTTATTTTGCGACTATCATGTACTGCGCAGTAGCAAAATAACCGCAAGCGCATAACCAGGCACGGGTTTCTCGACTCGCACATTGACAATTTTTTTTTATATTTCAACTAGGCTAAAACATGTTCCCTATATTCGTCATCAGCTCTCCGGCTATTAAAGGCGACTATTGGTGTACTGAGTGTTGTGTTTATAATTATGTAGGCGACAAGCTAGTCTCTTGTCACTATTTTCTCACAATTCGCAATGTGATCAAACTCAAGTTTTGTGTTTGGCTAAATGAAGTCGAGGCTACTCGGACTCTGCGTACACTTTAGGAGATTTTGGGTGTGAAAGTTTATATGTATTACATAAAAATATTTCAATTATGAAAATTTACTCCTATACAAATGCGTTAAATTACAATACAATTCAGGTAAAATATCCAAATATTATCATCTCATCTGTTAATTAACTTTTTGTTTTCAATGCATTTAAATATACAGGTTACTTTTAATTTACGTGATAAAAATGACACATATGTATCTACGTTCGGGACAAAATAAGAGTGTTTGTTTTTACTTTGTTGCTACTTGTTTGTTATTCTACATATTTTTATTTCGTGAATATAAAATGTATTTGTAATCAAGTTACAAGTTTTTACCCATCATACTGAACACCCCATTTGTCTCGCAAGTAAATATTACCGTTGCAAGGAGTAATCATATGAAAAAATATAATTAATGTATTGAAAGGAACAAAAATGTGCACACCATTACTCTGCGAATAAGAAGTTATAGGAGGGAGGAAGAGTACTTATACCGCATTGTAAACGCGTACAATGACATCTGTTGATAGATTACATTAGTATATGACTCAACAATAGCCTTGCAGTCAAAATCAAAATCAATATTTTTAATAACAGCCTCGCAGTTCATTTTGGACTGTATCATGTGTGTGTACAAAAACATACACATACTTAATAATACTTAAATAGATACAAACACTAGGAATAAACACATGCTTGCAGTTCCAAGTTATAGACTCCATAGGAGTGGTAATTGTTTTAATGGTCGAAGCATTAAAATTTTGAATAAGCTGCCACAAAGTCTCATTGATCTAGCTGTGCATAAGTATAAATTATATATTACTTGTTTGATTAAAATGGGCTACTATAAGGTACAAGATTATTTAAATGATAAAGATAGTCTTAGAATAAGCTGTTCGCCAGCACTGATAGTAACTTGGCTAAGAAATTGTAACTAGGTACATATTATATATACATACATTTAAATATACTATCGAGTTTCTTGCTGGTTTCTTCTCGGTAGAATCTGTGTTTGTACCGGTTTATATTTATTTTGTTTCGACGATTTAAAAAAGTACTTGTTTTTAAGCCTAGATAAATAAAGATCATTTCATTCCATTTTATTTTATTTCAATAATAAATACACGCATCTCACACTAGGTATGCTGGTTCAATCCCGGGCAAGGATGGATTTTTTATATGTATATTCGAGATTATACCACTTGTTCTAGGTATAAATCCGAATGGAAGGTAAAACATCGTGATAAAATGGGAAACTTCAAATAACTCCGACTTAGCACCGGGCATATCGCTAATATGATTTGACCATAGATTTAGAATTTTCTAAATCTATGGATTTGACACATTCATTGCGTTCGGACAAGCTCGATGGCGCATTCGGTAGTCCAATGCGCCAAGAGTTGTGGGTTCGATCCAGACCCAGGACAAATATTCGTGTGATGAATACTTGTGTTGGTTCTGTGTCTGGGTGTTAATATCCAATATTTAAGTATATATTTGTAATACCACTGTTGTTTCTGATATCCGTAACACAAGTGCTTAAGCTACTTACCTCGGAGTCAGATCAATGTATGTGATGTAGTGTGATATTTATTTATTTAATTTATTTGTTTATACTAATTATTACTAATAGGAATAAATGTATGTGCTTTTGAACACCCAGGAAACATCCTTAATTAAAACAATAACCAATATTTATTTTTAAAATATGGTATAATTAAATTAAGTATTCATGTAATCTTTACTTATGTATAGTAACCTATTTATCTATACATGTAGTTGAAGTGTTTTTCTTGTTACTAGAACTTATAGTCATAATATTTTTAACTTCCCATCAGTCAGATCAATGTATGTGATGTAGTCTGATATTTATTTATTGCCACTACGATTTTTATGATGTCTTCTCGGATGCAGCCTACATTTAAGAGCAAGATAATGAACTCGTCAAGTGAGTCGTCAGCACTAAAATAAGATTTGAACTATCCAGGCGAGTCGATGGCACTGAATGTGTAAAGATCTGTGGTGAAGAAAACTACATGATAACTCACAGCGTTGACCGAGGCCGGCTTTTCCCCGTGACATTTGACCACACTGACGATGCAGGCGCCGCAGCCTCCCTCGCGGCACATGTACTTGGTGCCTCGCAGCTCAAGATAGTCCCGTAGGTAGTCCAACAGTGTCACGTCTGAGCTCACCTCACAGCCCACTGTAATACAAACATTTTTCTCTTGATTTAGTAGTGGTGAAAAATGGTGAAAAATGGTGGACGACCAAATTTACTTTTTGTGTGACTATTTGTTTATTTTTACTCTGAATACCGTATTGTTTTATCTATTGATACAAAATTATATATCTGTTTATGAATTTAAAGGCAAGGCTTGTTTTTAATGATAAATTGTATTGGACATAGCATAAATTTAAATAAACAATCTGTTAACTTGTTTGACTTGAGGCGTTATTAAACAACTAAAATGCATTTAGGGTATTTTACAAATTTTTAAACCAATTTTAAAATAAACACAAAAAGTCTTTTTCATAAACAAAATAGTTTCATTTAAATATAAAAGGTAATTTTTCCCTTAAACGCTACGAGTTCACGTTTCAGTATACATAGACTACTCGTACTATATGGTGCCATAATGACGTCATTTTCGGATCTGTTCGGTAGATGAAACTTACATTCAAAACAAACTCAGGAGAGAATTTTGGACTTAATGTTATACTTGTTGCTAGACTTGCTGGAAATAATGTCGACTATAAAACAGTCATTATGACGTAAACGGCGTTTTATATACATATATAATAAATATATCATCATCTTCCTAGCGTTATGTCCCGTGCTTAGACGGGGTCCGCTTAGACCATGATCCAGGATTTAGTGAGTCTGGTAATTACATTGAAGCGACTGCCGATCTGACCTTCGTAACCCTTACATAGGGGAACCAGACAATTTTTGGATCATGGTTACAAATTCAAAGTTGTTTGAATTTGCAGGTTTCATCACGATGTTTTCCCTCACCGTCGAGCTAGTGGTATAAATATGTACATAGATTTTTTTTAATCTAGAGGTACATGCCCGGGTTTGAACCCGCACTCCTCGGTTAAGAGGCGCGTGTCCTTACCATTGAGCTACCACCGCTCTTATATATATAATAAATATATAAGGTTAACGCTTAAATTAATATTAATTTAAGCGTTAACCTTTTAGAGTTATGTTCATATCAAATATACTGACACATTTAAATACTTCAACGTTAAAGCAAACCCTAACTAACAATCTGATATTACGATAAGTGTGATAGAGAGATAATCGTAAAGATTACATTTTAACATAGTATTTTTGAGTATACGTATTATGGGAAAATCCAATGATTTTTTATTAAATTTGCAATACCTATTTATAACACTCATGCTACGTGTATATGCTAGAGCTAAACAAGACTCCGCAGATTAACAACAACAAGCCAATAATACAATTTTACGCCTAATAAAGGCCGACTTTCATGACAATAAAAAATAACACATAATGAATTATTAGGTACTTAAATATCGAATGGCGTTTTAAAAACGGTGCCTTTTTATTATAATAATTTTCTAATTTAAATATTTTTCAGTTTAAAAACTATTAAAAAATATAAATGTCGTTTGAAATTTCAAAATAACAACATTTTGCTTATTCCGAGTACGAAATAAATAAATAAATGAAGGTTGGTATGTTATGCCAACAGCTTTTTGCCTGTCTGACTGGACAAGTCATAGATTTAGAATGTATTGGTTGTACATCTATATCTATGGGACAAGTAATGAAGAGACTTTCCCTTGTAACTACAAGGATTCCAATCACGAGCCCTTTTTTATTAAATTCCACGCGGAAAAAGTCGCGGATAACAGCTTGTTGGCCTAAGTGATTAAAATAATAATTGTGTATCGACTTTTGAATCGAAAATTCTCAAAAATCGAACTCTACATACAATCGTAAATACAAAAAATTAAAATACAAATTAATTAAGGAAGCGAACTAAAATGTCAATCAAAATTGAAATGCAAAATGCACTATACATAATACACCGTAAAATAAAAAATACACTCAATTGTTTATCTCTCATATAAACTGCAGTATGAACCATTAAGTGTTTTACTATACATGTGTCATTTACATCAACAAATTGACTAAGTAAGGTATATAAGTACTAAGTAACAAATATACAATGTACCTAATAACAAGTGCACTTACCGCTACACTTAACTCCGTTCACTGTGAAGCATATCCTGTCCATGTCTGAATAGTTCAACTGTTAAAAAATGACTGGTTAATGCAAGGATAAAACCGTCATGTAAAAATTCAGTCGAATTGAGAACCTCCTCCTTTTCTTTTAAATCGGTTAAAAATACCTACAAACGAATTATAGTGAAAACATATGTGCAGGAATTGGGAGTGTCATCGCCGGTAACTTTTAGGGTCAATGAACGTATCCCTACTGCTTATCGTTTATGCCTGCACTAATGTTAATATTTCGCATGGGTTGAGACAAAAAAGGGACGGGCTTTGACTTTTGGAGGCCCTGGACTGGCCTAAATGTCAAATCTTAGGCCCGAATATATATATTTAATTAACTAAGTATTTAGTACTCAGCGAAGTATTGAAGGTGATATGGAATCCGTTGTTCCGTTCAATGTATACGTATATTGTCTTGAGGCCCTTTCCATCTCCGGACCCTGTATTTTACACAACTTGTTAAAAATAAATGCAAACATTTCAGTATCCCAAATTTGACAGTAAATAACTGCTACGTTTTGAATAGTTTTTATCGACCGTATATTTTTATTTTCTTGTAAACATTTTAAACCAATTTTTTTAGTTCCAATTATAATTGAGTACACCAGTATGTTTGTTTATTTTTGCCTTGCTTTTTATAAATATAGGAACCTGTTGTATCTTGGATAGTGACAGTTACCTAGGATCCGTATTTTTTCGAATTGGGCGTGCTTTATAGTTATATTATACTAGCTGTGCCAGCGGTGTCACCCGCGTTTATGGTTAATATTATAAAGACTATTTCCGTCATACATGATTGTTATGTAACTTTAACCATTAAGGCTGCACACGCGACGGAAGCTTAAAAAATGGAGTAACTTCTCTCGTTTTCCCAACATTTCCCTTCACTACTCTGTCTCTATTGATTGTAGCGTGATGAAAAGTATCTTATAACCTGCCCAGGAGTATGAAGAATAATTGCACCAAGTTTCGTTAAAATCCGTCAAGTAGTTTTTGTTTCTATAAGGAACAGACAGACAGACAAAAATTTTATTGATTGCATTTTTGGCATCAGTATCGATCATTAATCACCCCCTGATAGTTATTTTGAAAATATATTTCATGTACAGAATTGACCTCTCTACAGATTTATTATAAGTATAGATAATATGGCAGTCGAAGTGTCTTTCACCAACTTTGACGCGAAGTGAATTGTTTACTTGAATTATTGGCGTTGTATCAGTGGCGAAAAATCTCTTGCTCAAAAAGTAACTTACTATTAAACACCTATTTATTCGGGACAATATAGATTTATAGCAATATTTTCATTATGCAATATACCTACATAAACTAAAAGTATTATTTTTAGTTTATGTAGGTAATAAAAGGAATAGGTTTGAAATTAACTTTCTAAACAGGCTTATAGAGCTTGTAAAAAAATGCGATATTCTACTTTGGACCCCTAACTGACTTCGTGCCATGAAAACAGTATATTTATATGGTTGCAGCAAGCTATTTAGGATTTGTTTGTCATTTATTTTTAATAAATTTAACAACAATTATCAATATCGCATCAAAAATACGTAAAAGTTAATCTGACGTGGGCAAAGTTGATATGGCCCTAAACTTAAAAGCGAAGATATGGTTTTTATTATTTTTAAGTTCAATCGTTTATTTTAATTGTATTTTTGCATTTAAAAAGCAAAATTGGTATTGTTTGTGGTACATCAGGTCTGTTTTAGGTACCTCGGATAGATTTCTTCTTTTTTTATAACGGTGTTTAATTCCAGCTAAATAAAAAGATTTTATCATTTGTTTAAATAGTCGAATTATTACCGAACATTGTTTAAATGTATATTTGACAGATCTTATTCAAACCACTTATTAAACATGAAAATGTGAAAAACTAGCCAAGGTTCAACAGGTTCCCGTACATAATATTTTATGCATCAATGAATTCGAGGATGGACGCAATCATTTTTTCCTGTTAAAAGGTATGTGATTAATTGTCTTAACACAGTTCCAACTTTGGATACTAATAATACCAATGCAATGTATAACAATGTATATGTATCGGAGCCTTTCGTAATATGTTTGCGTATAACAAAAAAGATTAAGCTATTTAAAGAGTTAATGAGTTTTTTTTAAGTCGGTTTTTATATTTGTTAAAATTTAACTTATTTGTTACTTTTCAGTGAACTATATTAATAGATAGTAAGTAGACCATCAAAACGAGCTGCATTAATGAGACAGTACCGGTCTAATGAGACTAAAGGCGAAAAGTTATTACGAGCCCTTAATATTTAAAGAATTACTTAAAACTACTAATCTTCAAGGAGTTATACTTTTCATCAACAGCTAAAAAAAAAACTCTTGATATGCCGTTAAAATTTAAGAGTGGCCCTCGTTTTCATGGAATCCCATCACTAGACCAAGACTTGGTAAAATTGAGACTATCTCGAGAATAAAACTCGATATGACCATATAATATTAAATGAATTATCCTAATAGTTAAGAAGTTATACTTTCTATCATCAGCTCAGTAACATGAGATTATGAATACCAGACGTAAATACTTTAATTGTTTTAGAAAATAACTAAAATAGATTGTACGCGTAATAATACTTGAGGGCTTCCCTCAATTTGCCAAAGATTCCTTCATCAGATCCAGATTTGGTGCCAATAGGACCAACTCAAGGATAAACCCCTCTGGATAAAAAATAACTCTAAAAATCGTCTTACAATTCTCGAAGATAAAAATATTTAAAGAATCATAAACTTATTCCTAATCGTTAAGGAGTTGTACCTTCCATCATCAGCTCACCAACATAAGATGATAAGTACCATGCGTAAATACTTGAACAATTTTAGAAAATGTCTAAAACACATTGCATTTTCCTGGGATCCCTTCATCAGATCCTGACTTGGTGGCAATGGGGCCATCTTGGAATATTTTGGAAATCGGTTAACAACTCTCATAGATATCGAGTAACATACATACAAGAAAAAAAAATCAGTCGAATTGAGAACCTCCTCCTTTTTTTGAAGTCGGATAAAAGGAAGATAAACACTCGTAAGATACATGAACCTGCTTTACAAAAAAACATGGGTTGATTCATTCATCGTTTAAGTGGTGCCCTAACTGATGATAATTTAACATCACGAGACTGAAACAAAGTCATCTATTTTATATTCTCCAATCGTAGAATATAAGTATGTTGTTTTCTCAGTAAATAATGATTTTGTTGAAGGTTATTTATTGGACTACTATGGACTGGAGATGGGCAGTCATCGTACCTTTGTACTAAGTTGTTGGGTCATGTACACTACGCCAGTCATAGAGCCACCAGTTTGGCCCGCATAGTTTTATTCTAAAATAGTCTAGACTTACAAGAGGCGTGACGAGAGTGTGCTCCAGAATCGAAAGCCCCTACTCACTTACCACGTCCACATTGGTTGTATGTCAACAAAAGGTTTTTTTAAGAGCCATAATAACAGTGGATTATTTATGAAACAAATAAAGAATGTAATAGAAGCGAATGTAAGTACCTTTTCTTATTTTGTGTTTTCTGCAGATAACCATACTCTTTAGACGTAATATGGTCTTAAAAAAATATCACACAATAAAGTTATATCCAAAACTAAAGTAAAGTTTATAGATAAACTTAATCCGAAAAAGTAAAAAAAATGGTCACATAAATATAAAACTACAAGAATTTATAGATCCTACGTGAGGATTCAATCTATGCTAATAAGCCGCTTGATACACCATGCACATTGCAATTCAAAGTGTATTCAGCTCTATCTCGCAACATTTCAGATCATCCACAGCTAAAGACAATTTTCCTTCAAACAGTTTGGCGACGATCTGGATTTCCTACTTGCTCAAAAGCCGGTCTTTTCATACCTACCTTTGTACTAACATTAGTGGGTACATATAATAATAAAGGGACTCCGTAATAACTTCGTCTACTGGGACAATAGGAGTTCTACTGGGAGTTCTGTAATACAACCAAAATTAGTGGTACTGGATAGAAAATTTTAAACTTTAAAATTCAACAATATTTATAATTTTATTATAAACAATAGACAACAAATTAATAAATTCTTACTGTTATGAATTAGTAACCTAAAATATAAATAAGTTTCAATATAAAAGTATGTAATCAAAATCATTTACTTTTTTAAAAGGCGTCCTTACATATAAAATATACATATAATTATTTCCAATTGCATAAAATAACTAAAGAGAGAATAAATTTCAGCTACAGATAATGATAAAAATACGTAATGTAATACGTAATTTTTTTTTTTTTTTTTTTTTTTTAATACACCATTTAGTACAGTTTTAATGTAGTCCTGACTCCCAAGATAGTAATAAACCGTGTTTCAGGAGCCAGTGCATATTTAATTTATGTATAGAATTTAAAATGATCTGTCTTTGTTCCCGTATTCAAACATATTTTCTCCAATGTGTAAGGTCCATCTAAAAACAAAAAATACACATTAAGAACAATTATTACATTACTATTAATTACTAGCCTGAAGGGCAGATAAGTCGTCGATCGTCGTGATTACTTGTCACCGTATAAAATTATTTGTAATAACTGAACTGTAATTATGTAAGTACATATTGTTTACGTCTATAATTTGTTAACACCGACAGGAGCAGATCTGCATACTGCCGTCACTCGTCGCTAGGTGCATGTGATCACGTGATTCAAGCTCCCGCCGCTCATCTCATATTAGGTGAAATGGACTATAGTTTCAAATTTATCTTACTAAACCATAGTTTAGCTATGGCCGCGATTTCACTCGCGTTTTTAGTTTAAGAATCGAAGTGTGATGTGTTTTCATAGCTTTCCTCGATAAATGAATTATTACAACATATTTTATTCGATTATTGAATTAGCGCGCTCAGCCTAAGAAACAAACTCTTTGACTTATATATTAGTATAAAGAAACATATTCACCACAGTCTTTTAAATCTTACCTACTGGAAACCATTCAGTCTTATCTTTCCCAGCGTCGACGCGGGCTGCCGTTACTGCTTCTCGAATAGCAAAACCGATTACAACAGACATACACATCGGAGGCTCTCCAACCGCTAGAAGTAAATATATTTAGTTAACTAAAACGGTCGTTACGAAAAGTAAGTCGACTGACCAATGATGCATATTAAAATAAACAAATATAACATATCAAATCTGCATATGCAGGTCAGCAGATCAAATATTATCCCCGAACGCAGAGCTTTCAGATTAATTTTAAAAATTAAAAAAATAATAATTTTATTACTTTTACTTACTCTGTAAAAATACAAATATAAAAATACCTTTCGATCCAAGGATAACGTCAGTACTGTAAGATTTTTTTCTCAAATATACTCTAAAGTCCTGCGGTATATCCTTCGCCTGAGGTACGTAATAATTCCAAGTCCGGTTCGTGATTATTTCACCAGTTTGAGGGTCACAAACCATATTTTCACATGTCCAGTATCCCATACCCATTATAAACGCACCTTCAACCTAAAATTAATTTCATGTATGTTAATTTCTTAAATAATTTAATATTGGTACCAAACATGTGACAAAGATATATACTAACTTGTCCAATATCAACTTCAGGATTAACGGAACGTCCAACGTCTTCCATCAAATCTACTCTCAATATTTCGCTTTGTCCTGTAAGTATATCTACTTCAGCTTCAGCAAATGCCACTCCATATACATTATACTCTTGTGCATCATTAAATCCTACAAAACCCTGTCCTTGTAAGTCAACGTCTGCTTCATATGCACTTATTACAATTTCTTCCCATGTTGCTTTCGGCATTTTAGCTCTAATTGGTTTTAACCCTTCTATCAGGTCTTCGCATGCCCTTTGCACTGCAATCCCAACATTCTGCGAGGCAATACTACCGCCAGTAATAAATGCATTTGGTCCAACTATTGTCGAATTTCCTTTGATTTTAATTAAATCTACAGATATACCTAAGGTATAAGCAGCAATTTGTACCGCTTTAGTGTTGATTCCTTGGCCCATTTCGATACCTGAATGAGTTATTGCTACGGTCCCATCACCATGATACACTGAAACTATGCAATCCAAATGTTGACTTCCGACAGGCTCAAATCTCATGAAGACACCTCTCAAACCCCTCTTTTTCCATCGATTCAAAGAATTAAATTTGTCTACGGCTGCTCTTCTTTCCTTGAAATCGGATTGTTTTTCTAACTCGTTGTACATTTCTATGATGTCGTTATACTTTGCGGTGTCTACATTATCCAAGCGTACTTGCATAGGATCGACATCCTGTTCATATGAAATCCGTTCTAATAAAGTTTCACAGAATGCAATTGCTTCCAATGAACCTGCAACGATGAAATCATTGTTAAAAAATATGATGATAATAATTACTGAAAATTTATTGTGAATATATTTTTTTAACATACCTGGTGCTCTACACCATGTGTTTTTATGAGTGTCAGTAATCACATTATATCCGTTGAAATTAAAACGTGACCTATTATAAACATTATGAAAGATGCCGACTCCAAGTTGAAACAGTGTTTCATTGATCTTATATCCATTATCTTCATACAATTTATAATTGGCATATTGAATTTTTCCCTTTTTATCTACCGCTACCTACAAATTGTAATGATTATAGTATGGCGGAATTTTTATATATTTCATGAGTTTTTATATATTAACATCCTTGTGACAAAAAAATTAAAAGTGACTATTTTAACATTCAATACAAATAAAATATAACTTTGCTTATTAAATTAATAATTAAATACGAAGTACGACCAAGAATACGGTTAATAATATTGCACATTGCAATACTTTAAATAAAAGCGGTGGTAGCTGGTTAGGACACGCGCCTCTTAACCGAGAAGTGCGGGTTCGAACCCGGGCACGTACCTCTGGATTTTACAAGTCTATGTACGTATTTATACCACTAGCTCGACGGTGAAGGAAAACATCGTGATAAAAAAAATTCAAACAACTTTGGATTTGTAACCATGATCCAAAAATTGTCTGGTTCCCCTATCTTAGGGTTACGAAGGTCAGGTCGGCAGTCGCTTTAATGTAATTACCAGACTCGCTAAATCCTGGATCTTGGTCTAAGCGGACCCCGTCTAAGAACGGGACATAAACGCTAGGAAGATGATGATGATTGCAATACTTTAAATGGATGCATCCATTTGAAGTATTCAATTATAAAATATACAAATTATTTTCATGAAATCTCACCTCGAAATCATTGGAGCAGGGTAATCTCTTCCCAACGGCCCTCATGTTAGTTGTAAGTGATTGTATGAATCGACACGGCCGATTTAACTTCCACGCCGCGAGGCTGCAGGCTATCGCGACTTGCGTGGCGCGGGATATCTTAATTCCAAAGGCCCCACCAAGACGACGCACATATACGTCTATACTGAAATCAAAAATCAAACAAAACTTCAATGTAAGTTTGCACTCATTTAAATCTAGCTTTTCCTTACTGCTACACCCCTGTAGTATAGGCCGATTTGCATAGAAACTCTACAATGCATACCACGAGAGCTATAATTTTTAGGAATAAAAGTAACAGTTGTCTATTACGTTTGCGCTACAATTGCAGTGTATTTTGGTACCTACATCAAAAGATTGGTCCTTGAGGGAGAGTGTGTCATTCTCCTTAAATATCGGAAAGAAAAATCGCAGAACTTTGGGGACCGGTCTGCTCTGGTTAATAGTACACTCTCAGAATAAAGAACAAAAGGCAGATGGACCGCTCGGAACAAAGATGTGAGAATTAAGCTATGTATCCTAGTGTGCGTGTAAGTTTCCCAGGGTTATGAAAAAAAGTCCCACTGTTTTTTTGTGTTTAATGCTCGAGTAGTATAATATTGGTAAGTATTGTAACATTTATTTAATTATTTTTATTTTACATTAAAATGTACATCAAAAATTTTATTTTTGAAATATAGAACTTTGTAATTATAATCGACATAGAAAACATTCAATCTTAGCAACCTTTATTTTGCACCAATTTCTTGAAATGTTGCCTTTTGGCATCCTATATATGAGACTCATACTAGCAGCACCCCGCGGTTTCACCCGTGTAGTTACCGTTCGTGGGAATAAGGGTATAAAATATATACCTAGTAGTTTATTCGTTACATATACAAATAATCTTTCATCTTTATAATAATAGTGTAGATTACGGGTATTTGCAAATTACCTTACTTCAAGGAAAATATTTCAATGTAACCTAGCAACACTACCCAAATTTCATTGAAGTTTTGTGTTCCAAGTAATGAGAAACAAATAACACGGAAATATAATATCAAAATATTTAGATAATTATTATTTAACTATGAAACTGTACTCCTATATCTCGTGTTAGTTTTTGGGAACAATTTTTGCAATGTTTAAACACACAGGACGGCATTTTTAAGATTTAATTAAAAACACAGACGTGACGTACTGTCAACGCAACACTTTGTTTCGAACTGTCTTGAGTTTGTATTTGCTTTCCATTTTATATTTGCTTTGCCGGCCGCACTCTCGTGTCTGTGGCGGGTCTATCTGCCTATTGTTCTCTAATCTGAAAGTACACTTTTATTTGTCATATGGGGTGCTTGATATATTAAATGTAACAATTATTCTACTTGCAACTATCTTAGTGCGGAGAGTATAAAAAATAGTAAAAAGTTATATAAATATAGTAAAATGCACCCCACATTTTTTACTCTTAATTGTATTATTGTCTTAATAACTTTAATTTTATTATAATTTTATTTTGAAGTTAATTATGATTGATTGTTCGATCTTTTACTACGTTAATATAAACTCTTTGTAATTAAAAAGTCTTTTCTACTTTTTAGTTCCATTAGCTATAAAAGTGTGGTTTTTTTTTTAACTTAATTTATATTTTTCAATTCATTATTTGCGGACATGTGAGAGTATTGAAATGCCTTATTTGAGACCTACTACTTAAATAAAGACTTTTGAATTTTGATATTACACACTCAAGAGTTTATTCACAACCGCAGTAGTATTCTGTAAATTTTAACACTGTTTGAGACGAAAGATCATTAGGAAAAGTTAATTACCTATTCGACTCCATGTTAAGCGCTCGCGATATCATGATTTGCGTTCCGTCCATCCATTGTGTTGCGCTATGCACCTCCAAACCATCCTCCGAAGGTTTCGTAACACAAACAAGCGTCTCCATTGAAAAGTGATACTGGCTATATACTGTATGTTCCCCTTTTATTATCTTGTCTACGTTGCTACCCACATCAGTTGCTTCTGATGATGAATATTCAGTCAGTCTACTTTGATCTTTTTTTGCTTCCTTAACATCAAGTACAGGCTTTTTGACATTTTTATATGTAACGTTAACCAACTTTGCGGCTTTATCCGCCAAATACCGACTGTTAGCAACAATTATCCCAAGTGGCTGATTGTAATATTCTACAGCTCCGCTGCATATAATTTCTTCATTAGCTGAATAAAGTACAGATTCGGCTGGTGTAAAGGAATTAAGACCTGGTATATCTTTTGCCGAATAAAACGCTACAACCCCAGGTTGACTCTGAAATTTGGAAGAAATTTTTTTAAGTACTTCAATCGTATGGGCAAATATATTTTAGATTTACCTTCTTTCTGATGTTTCAATTTAATATCATCGTCAAAAACACATCATCCGCTTAAAGTTGTTGTTAATAATTGGCAACTAACCTGGTCCAGGAAAATCAATAAAGTTATATACATAAAACCATAAACTTTGCTCGTTTAAAAAGTCAAACTTACCAAGGCTTCTGATGCATCAATACTAGCAATGTTTCCTTTGCCTATTGTAGAAAGTACGAAGGCAGCATAGACCTCGTGTGGAAACGAGGGCAAATCCTCTGTGTAAGGTACTTCTGCCGAGCATTGCCTCTGTAAAATGTGTGAAATTGTTGGTCTCTTTCTCCCGACGTTTTTATGTCGTGTCTAGTTAGTTGTTTCCTAAGGTACGCATTTGACCTCAAAATTATAATTTATTTATTTAAGGACTGCTTCCCAGTCACACACTAAAACACATTAGCGTTTACATGGTTGAACAGAAAAAAAGTATGAAGTGTCCTTGCCTTGACAAGCACTGAACACTTTGAAACATTTTTATAAATTTCTAGCTGATCCGGCGCACTTCGTAACGCCCCGTTCTCGGATTTCAATACCTATTTCTTATAATTTTCCGCGCAACTTATTTTTTTTCTTTCATGGGAACCTTAACCTGACAATAGCAAAAACAACTAAAAAAGAATTAGCGACTTCTTAAATCTTACTTTAGTAATTACAAAACCTTTTAAGTAAGCAGCAAGAACCATAAGTGATAAAAAAAAATGCAAATAACTAGACTAAAACCACAGAATTTCCAATAATATTCTCTTAAACTCTATGAATTTATAGTTTATATCCAAAGCAATTTTTTATGAAAATTACCGAACTGACTCTGCGATCTACCCAATGAAAAAATGTCCCAGATTGCTCTTACAGGATTTAGGTGAAAACAGTTTAAAGCGAGAAAACCTAGCGAGCCTACGAGGTATGGAATAATTAATCTGCTGTAAAAAATAATTACAATCTATGACACAATTAACAACTTAGTGTAAAAACAATAAATCTAACAACACCCGACTTTTTTGTAGACCTACGATATTAAAATGTGATAAATGTTAATTGTAGGACGGCAGTACTTTTGCCACATGAACCGCTTTTGTAGGGATTCAATGCGCTTAATAAGTATTTCATAACTCTGGGACTATATCACACTGCAGTATTCCAAAGAGGAGCGTATCAAGCCGTTATAAATCAGAACTTATTGATTCGAAGATATTACAACATGCAGCTGCACAATATTGTAAATTACTTACTAATGCTTCCACTTTTTGTAGTGGCTGGTTCAACGGCCATAATGCGGGGTTAGTGTCAAATATTTGCCGACCATCTGACACAGGTCTGGTTTGATGAATCTCTGTCGCTCCTGACTTATAACGGTTATTGAGTTTGTTTGGACACAGTGATAACAAACCCTGCAATTTAGAAACTTATAAGTATAATAAAGGTGATTAAAGCGACGAGCTAGCCATTTGCCAGTTTTCTTAAATTTAACATTTTACCTAATCCATTTTTATTTGGATAAAAGTGGTTTATAGGACTTGTTTCGGCCTACACTTTTCGGACTGCTGGCGTGATATGTATGTAGGTAAAATATACAATTCTTGAACAGATATGCACGCATATCTGTTGTCTGTGATTGTCAAATATTTACGATTATACAGATTTGACATTGCATATGGAAAAAGACTCGGTATTTGCCCGATGAAACCCATGTCGGCGATTTTCTAAAATTACGCATTTCATATACAAAGTTTTGTCTCTTATTTACACCATTAGGGGCTACATTTCCAAAACTCATTCTCATAATGGCTTTTATTTGTTCAAGGTGCTGCTATGTATTAAGGATTCAGTTGTTGTTTGATTGTTTTGACATCTACCTTTATAGCCCATACCTACATTAACACAAAGATAAGGATTAGGTACATTTAGATTCTGCTGTGCTCACAGACCTACTATCTTAGGGTGTACCGGTTATAGATTTTTAATAATAACAATTTCGTGTTTAGATTATAATTAAGATAGATAAGATAGATTATAATTAAGTAGTAAGAACCTTGTAAAATAATCCTAAAGCCAATTGTTTCCTATACGCTGCGGAGGGCTCAGGTGGATTGTCTGTAACAACAAGCTCATTATCCAATATCTTCACCGCCGCTTGTAATGTCTCATCAGTGAACAGCTTTTTGCCGAATAAGTACTTCTCGGTCGCCGACGCCCTACTGAAGGGTGTAGTCAGACCACCGAAGACAATCCTGCATTGCCTGACTATGTTGTCTGGTTTCCTGAGTCGGTAGAGGAAGCCAGCATTCACGATAGCGTGTACATTTTGAGATCGAGGCATTATCTGTAAAGAAAAGATCTTTGACCAAACTTTTCTATACTTATATAGTGGTAAGCAAGTATACGACTGGTTAGCCATTTTATACCACCACTATATTTAAGTATTTAAATGATAATGTTAGCCCACTTTGTGTAAGGCAGCCAAAGTACTTATTTAGTGACGTAAGTACATTAATTTATGTAGACACATAGTAATTATCTCTCATTCTGACGAAATAGCTACGGATGTCTGTTTACAACTTGCAACCTTTTAGCTTGCATTTATTAATTTTGTAATTAACTGCAAAGGGCAGAGTTCTTCAATACGTATAGGTACTGTAAAATAATACAACTAAAGTCAATTTCGACTGAACGTAATTTAAGTGCAGTTGCATTAATTTGCTTTTTCCTAGCGATATGTCTTGTACATTCTAACTACGATGCGCAATTTAGCAAAACTGGTAATTACATACAATATACATACTCATGTATATTGTATGTAATTACCAGTTATGTCTATAAATAAGGTTACATTAATACTCATTAATGTAACCTTATTTATAGACATACAGGATCTCAGAATTTCCTGCTGGATTCTTTTCGAAATGTTCGCTTTCGGCCCAACTACTGTATGTAGTATAAATCTGTAGTTATTGTATTTTCCTTTTAAACAGGAAAGTTACGAGTCTTTAATTAAACCATATTTTCAACCCATATTTAAAATGGCTTTATATATTTAGGCTAGTTTCACAGTCACGCTTATGATCGCGGGTGGTATAAGCTTAGTTTGGAACTAGAAAATTGGTGTGTTAATCTTGGGAATTAATTTATTATTTCTTGGAGAATTTAATTAGCTAATTAAATGAATAAAAATCACTACTCACTTTGTAAGTAACTATTTTATATTCTTTATTCAGTGGAGGCAACAAAATATTTAAAATAACTTTTCCTTTCATATTTGTTTTCAGAAATTGATAGGGAGTTATTATTTTCGTCACATTCATTATTCCATAGTTCGAACCTGAAATATTAGCAAGACATGTTGTGATTTATATTACATCATATTCAATTCAATTGTGTAGTTACATACATACATATTATTATCATCACTCCCATAATCCCCGAAGGGGCAGGCAGAGTCAAAGAGATAGCTAGCCCCCTTAATCACATTCAGACAGATCGGAAGGCTTTTTTATGGAATATTAAGTTCTTTTAGTATAAGAAATTGCATGACTTATGCAATAATAAATGCTTACAAATCGTTATTTGGCCTCCAACGGTCTCCAATAATAAGAAAATATCAGATGTAAACTCATTACATTTATGTTTCATCATTAAGTTCCCAGCTACAGTTCCAATCTGAAACAATAATAAAAGTAATGAATAAATTGACTCAGGCTTATGTTATGAATGCTAAAATAAAAATAAAAATATTTCCATAATCTTTGTTACAAATACTAACACTAATTTACAAATACTAACAGATAGATATACTTAAATACGATTATAAATATTCATGACTCGAGTACAAATTTCTATGTTTATCCTACGCAACATTTACTCCTAGCGGGAGTCGAACCCGCCAGCCTTGGTTGGCATGGTAGCCAGGTTCTCTAACCATTCAATAGGCTTGTCCAAAATAAATGAATATACTGATAAATGTCGGACATACATTAATTTCATTACAAAGTAGATACCTAAATAGTCATAATCATCAGTAGGACTAGTTACGTTACCAAGAGTGTGCATTAATAACATGGTATTCAACTAACATTTCTCACGGCTATGTGAGCCACCAGTCGGAGATGTTCGTAGAACGTTTCCATGTAAGCAAAGTCCTCATCGTACTCGCTAACGTTCTGAAATACTTCCAAGAGCTCAGTAAGAGTTGTTCCTCCGTTTATTTGTAAATTTTGATCTTTGCTCCAGCCTTTCAACTCGGATACTCCACTTATATCTATTAGAACTGAAGGATACTCCTCGATTGGCACCACGCCTGGAAAATTACAATTGTGATGAGATTAGGTATACTTAAAGTTTGGACCTTAAGAGTGGACATAGGCTATTTCTCATCCCAGAAAGATTGATAAATCGTGTCGGACACACTAAAGTTTTTTTGTACCACATCAGATCGTGCGGGGAGAAGTCTGGCCGTCGGGGGGGAAAATTTGTTATGTGTACACAGAACATAGTTTTGAAAGAAGGGCAGTTATTATTAAACATCTATCCCTTTTATTATAAATACATATTTTGAATTGATATCAAATTATTGTTAAATAATAATATAATATCATGTCTGGTCAGTCACATACATTTTAGATTTAGTAAAGACCTGACACAGACAGATGTCGCTACAGGCATCATTTAGACTGATTTAGACTCAGGTTAGAAAACACAGATGGACCGCTCGGAACAAAGATGTGAGGCAAGAATTAAGCTATGAGTGCGTGACACACTGTAGGTACATTGTATCCTAGTGTGCGTGTAAGTTTGCCAGGGTAATTAAAAAAGTCCCACTGTTTTGTGTGTTTAATGCTCGAGTAATATAATATTGGTTGGTATAGTAACATGTATTTAATTATTAATATTTTACATTAAAATAAACATCTAAAATTTATTTTTTGAAATATAAAACTTTGTTATTATAATTGACATACAAAAAATGCAATCTTAGCAGCCCTTGGTTATGCCTTTTGGCATCTATACATGAGACTCATGCTAGCAGCACCCCGCGTTTTCGATAAAATATATACCTAGTGGTTTATTCGTTACATATATACAAATAATCTTTTATCTTTATAATAATAGTGTAGATTACGAGTATTTGCATATTACCTTACTTTAAGAAAAATTTTTCAATGTAACCTAGCAACAGTACCCAAATTTCATTGAAGTTTTGTTTTCTAAGAAATGAGAAACAAATAACAAGGAAATATAATATCAAAATATTTAGATAATTTATTGCTTAACTATGAAACGGTACTCCGATTTCTCGTGTAAGTTTTTGGGAACAATTTTCACAATGTTTAAACACACAAGACGGCATTTTTAAGCCTTAATTTGAAACACAGATGTGACGTGCTGTCAACGCAGCGCTTTGTTTCGAACTCTTTTCAGGTTGTATTTGCTTTCGATTTTGTATTTGCTTTGCCGGCCGCACTCTCGTGCCTGTCACGAGTCTATCTGCCTTTTGTTCTGTAATCTGAGGATTGAGAGATAAAACTGAATACAAAACGTTATAATTTTACTTTTAAAAAATGATTTTTTCATCAAATAAGTTTTTTACATCATTTCTTAGATTATTTATTAAATTTAGGTGAAAAACATGTAAATAAAATATTTTCTTCAGAAGCAAACCAAAATAATCTTTGTTTTCAAACCATGAATTTTACACAGATGGCGTTTTATTACTAAGAAACAACTAACCTGTGCTTGTAGCGCTACCTTGTATTATTCCTGATAAACAGAAACTTTGCTGTAGTTCCAATTACTCACCACTGTTGCTGTTCTAGCGTGAGTTATAGCAGTAACTTTTCAAGTATGGGCAGTGACCCTCTGTTGTACGTAGTATATTATTACTCTTTGGTAATATATATATTTTTTTTATCATTACCAGATAAATACCAAATACTCCACCGAATGCTTAGTCAAATTTAAAATTTAATATTCAATAGTAATTATAATAAAATGTTGATAAAATCAGTCGTACCTTTTCCTGTGTTTCCCGCAACCAACATATACGAGTCAACTCCTTTCGTTTGCCATATATCAAATATGTCTTTCACGGTCGAAACTCTGTACCAACATTTTCCGTCTTTTAAATTAATTTCTAGAATGTTTGGTATATCGGCTTTGGATACCATGCACCAGTCGTCGTCCTCACTACACTTGTTGGAACAATTTTTACAATTCTTCTTGCATTTATGTATGTCTTCTATATCTGGTATTTTTATTTGGTTTGGTGAGTCTTTTGCAAATTTCTTGAAGGCCTCAAGTATAGGCCTGTATCCTGTGCATCTGCAGATGTTACTAGCAAACGACTGTTCAATATCTTTCATTGTAAGGTTCCTCTGACTTTTTAACAAGCTGCGAAATGAATATAAAGTTAACAAAAGTAGGTTTGTAGGCTTTAAGAAAGCACTTAGAAATCGTCAAATAAATAAAATACATTTGTGCTGTGTATAGACATATATTATATTATTAATGTTAATGGATGAAGAGGAAGAGGAAGGCCAAATAAGAGATGAATGGATTGTGTGAAAGATGATATGAGTGAAATGGGAGTAGATAGCTTGATGACGGCCGACCGGGACGTATGGAAGAGGAAGACATGCTGCGCCGACCCCAGATGAACTGGGAGAAGGGTAAGATAATGATGATAAACGTAAAATATCGCATGAGCTTGGAGCTGCTAAAATTAATAATGCTAAAATGAATAGTATTCACATAAGAGATAAACAGACTTTGTTTGAAATATAAACATCAAATATCTAAACGAAACTAGGCCACCACACCTTGGGGTCAGTAACTGTTGAACAGAAGTCGACCGACATGCAACACTTTTTGCATCTCATACACATGAAATGCAGTGAAAGTACCGGTGCGGCCGATTGCGGTCAAAGTAATTGGAGCTCATAATTCTATCTTATATCCCAGAGTCTTAGTCTGTTAAAGAGCACATATAGTGATTTCTTGTTTAAGATTTGCCTATGGTACATATATACGATACCATCACGCCTGTAACCCACAAAAGTGTAGACAGAGTCAAAAGAGCAATAAGCTTCTTAAACCCCATTTAGGGAAAAAATAATTGATTTGGCTTAAATGTTAAATTGAGAAAAAGTGACAAAGGGCTAGCTCGTTGCGTGCATAATCACAAACCTTTAGTTATTAGTTGCTTTTTACGGGACACACAAGGAACGCAAGGAACACAGTTGGCACATTGTCATTAAATCCCAGACCAACATGGGACACACATTAAATACGTTTCTAAACATATATGACTTGAATACAAAATGCCATATTAATTACACTACAAGCCGAATTCGTACTCTCCGGCACTTTTAGATAGTGGGATACGATCTAACCAGTCGACAATGCGGCTGAACAAGTAGAAACCAAAAACCGGCCAAATGCAGTCGGACTCGCGCACGAAGGGTTCTGTACCATTATCTATACAACATTAGACACTATATAATAACCTTTTTATCGTATATAGAGAAGAACAACAATAAAAGTATCCATCACACGTTCAATAACATAATGTCAATTGCTATGCCTAAATATGTACCTAACATAGTGTACTGTAAAATTTAAAATAACATCTTGTATCACAAATAATCACAATCATGTAATGCAATAAAATAATATTATTAGATTTTTTTTTATTTTGTAAATATTTAAAGCGCCTACCTGTTGCCGTTATTAATATCGACCTAAAAGAAAAAGGCAAAAAAAATCACGTCTATTGTATGGGAGCCTCCTTAAATATTTTTATTTATTATTTGTTGTTATAGCGGCAACAGAAATACATCATCTGTAAAAATTTCAACTGTCTAACAATCACGGTTCATGAAAGACGAACAGACAGACAGACGGACAGTGGAATCTTAGTAGTAGGGTCCCGTTTTACGCTCTGGGTACGGAACCCTAAAATCTAACCTAAAAAAGAAAGCAGAGAGAACCGAGCGCCATATGACACGGTCCTTACAAACCTCACTCGCTTCTTTGACATTCGTAACTCTTTACTTACACGCTCTATGGCTATTGTAGACAACAAGAACTGACTTATTACCTATACATCGACATGACCCAACCAGGGGTGCAGTATCCACATTGGGTGCCATTGTGTGCGGCGAGGGTCTTCTGGATGGGGTGGTACCCGTCTTGTCTGTTGCCCACGTTCTCGATGGTGGTGATCTCCCAATCATAGCAAGATGTCACCGACACCAAACACTGCAAGTAATTGTTACCAAGGTCTCAGCTACAGTCACTTGTTATATTATTGCTATTATCAGAAATATGTCAATGACTATAATGAAGATTAAATAGCACAAGTATAAACAGATTCGCTAAAGCTGGATCATGGTACATGCAGACACCGACATAGCACAGGGCATATCGCTATATATAATAATTTAAGGTGAAGAAAACTACATAATCACTCACAGCGTTGACCGAGGCCGGCTTTTCCCCGTGACATTTGACCACACTGACGATGCAGGCGCCGCAGCCTCCCTCGCGGCACATGTACTTGGTGCCTCGCAGCTCAAGATAGTCCCGTAGGTAGTCCAACAGTGTCACGTCAGAGCTCACCTCACAGCCCACTGAAAAACAAAAAAAAATCTCTTGATTTGGTGGATTCAAAGGCAAGGCTTGTATTTAATGATAAATTGTCATTTGAGAAAGCTGTTATTGTCTTACTTTAATGGCATAAATTTAAATAAACAATTTGTTTACTTACTTGGCTTAAGGCGTCATTAAACAACTAAAACGCATTATAGGGTATTTTACAAGTTTTTGAACAACTATTTTTAACCCAGCCAAGTTTTGTTTCTGGCTAAATGTGGTTAAAGGGGCCTGCTGCCTCTTTGACTCTGCCTACCCCTTCGGGGATTATGGACGCGATGTTTTGTATGTATGGTTAAAGTGGTTAAAGTGGTTTACATACATACATACGTAATTGTGAAGTAGGTAGGCACAAAATTTACACAAAACCAGTATTTTTCGTAAGTAAAATAGTTTAATTTAAAGATAAAAGGTATTTTTTCCGCTCCTAACCGACTAACTACTAACTGAAAAAGTAACTTTGTCCGTTTGCTACATCTTCACGCTTAAATGAAGTAACTGATTACTATGATATTTGGAATGCAAAATTTTATAACCCTTAGGAAGGACCTAAGCTATTTTCTTTAGCGTAAAATTTTATAAATCTCACTGAATTCACGGTATAGTGTCTATAACAGTCCGAATTTCAAGTCAGCGGAGCCACAGGCAATGGTTCTACGTAATATTTACTACATGCTTGTTCTTCCCGCAGCTCAAATATCTAAACTACTGGCACATTTAAATACTTTAACGTCAAAGCAAACCCTGACTAGCAATCGGACATTACGATAAGAAGCATGACAGAAAGAATATCGTAAAGATTACATTTTATTAACATAGTAATTATGTGTATATGTATTATGGGAAAATACAATGATTTTTTATTAAATTTACAATAAACAAATATAAAATTGTATGCCTAATAAAGGCCGACTTTCATGACAATAAAAAATTAATGATAATGAATTAGTAGGTACCTAAATATCGAATAACGTTTTCAAAAAGGTAACTTTTATTTAATATAAAAAAAAAAATTATAAAAAGAAAAAAATAATTTAAAAATTTTTGTTAAAATATTTTTAGAAAATGATTAGGTATTATACTTAATAAATTTCTAAATAAAAGAGATTTTTTTTTTCATTCTATAAATTATTGAAAAATCTAAATGCTTGCTTAATACATAATATGAAATAAATAAATGAAAGTATATTATGCCAACAGCTTTTTGCCTTTCTGTTCTGGCTGGACAAGTCATAGAATTCGAATGTTTTGGCTATACATCCTACATATATATATTGGAAAAGTAATGAAGAGTCTTTCACTTGCAATTACATACAAACCTTGATCTGAGATATAAACAAACAAACATAAACATTCCACAGTACTCCAATCACGAACCTTTTTTGTTAAATTCCACGCGGAAAAAGTCGCGGGTAACAGCTTAGTTTAAGTAAAATTAATAATAATTTGTTAAATTTGATTATAATACAAGAAAGATGACACTTAACGTAAATATATATTTATATAATCAAGTATTATGTCAACTTTTAAATCGAAAATACTCAAATTCGAACTCTACATACAATCAAAAATGCTAAAAATCAACATAAACATTAATTAAAAAAACGAATTAAAATGTCTAAACTAAAACTGATATGCCAAATGCACTGCACAGAAATACAAAATACATCGTAAATGAAAAAATACACTAAAATTTTTATCCTTCATATAAACTGCAGTACGTGTTTCCATTAAGTGTTTTACTATACATGTGACATTTAAGAAATATACAATGTAACAACAAGTGCACTTACCATAACACTTAACTCCGTTCACTGTGAAGCATATCCTGTCCATGTCTGAATAGTTCAACTGTTAAAAAGTGACTGGTTAATACAAGAAAAAAACCGTCATATAAAAGTACCTTCTAAAGAATTATAGCGAAAACATACGGGCAGAAATTGGGAGTGTCGTCGCCGGTAGCTTTAAGGGCCAACGAACGTATCCTTAACCAGTTTTTCAGTTAGTAGTTAGTCGGTAACTCGCATGGGTTTGGATAAAAAAGGAGGGCTATGACTTTCAGAGGCCCGGGACTGGGCTAAATGTCAAAATCTTAGGTCCGAATATATATCTTTAATAAACTATTTAGTACTCAGCGAAGTATTGAAGGTGATATGGAATCCATCATTCTGTTCAATGTGTATCTTGTCTTGAGGCCATTGCCATCTACGAGGCCCCGTACTTCACACAACTAGTTAAAAATAAATGCAAACATTTAACCATCCCAAATTTGACAGTAAATAACTGCTACGTTTTGAAAAGTTTTCATCGACCGTATATTTTTATTTTCTTGTAAACATTGTAAACCAGTTATCCGCCCGTCATACAAAAAAATTAAAAAGTGTAACTTAATATTTTATTTTTTTTAGTTCCAATCATAATTGAATACACCCGTGTGTTTGTTTATTTTTGCATTGTTTTTTGTAAATGTTGGAACCTGTTGTATGTTGGATAGTGACAGTTACCTAGGATTGGTATTTTTTCGGAATCGTGCGGGCTTTTTAGTTATATTATACAATATGGCACTGTATCTCAAAAAGTCGAGCGAGGAGTGCGGGTTTAAACCCGGGCACCTACCTCTGGATTTTTCAAATCTATGTATATACGTATTTATACCACTAGCTCAACGGTGAGGGAAAACATCGTGATGAAACCTGCAAATTCAAACAACTTTGAGGAGGATGATGATGTATCTTAAAAAGTAATATTTCTGCCTATACATATAATAGGCTTAACGCCTATTTATTCGGGACGATATAGATTTAAAGCAATATTTTTATTGACTTTTTAGTTTATGTAGGTAATAAAAGGCAGAGGTTTGAAACTAACTTTTTAATTGTGCTTATAGTGCCTGTAAAAAAATTGTTGCTATATTATACTTTTGACCCCTAACTGACTTCGTGCCTTGGAAACTAGCCACAGCAGATTTATTTAGTTGCAACTTAAACAGTAAGCTATATGATTTGTTTGTTGAACGTGGGTAAAGTTGAGATGGCGCTAAAATTAAAAGCGAAGATATGTTTTTTTTTTATATTTTTATGTTCAATTGTTTATTTTCATTTTATTCTAGTACCTATTTAAAATGCAAAATTGGTATTGTTCGTGGTACATAAGGTCTGTTGTACCTCGGATAGTTTTCGCCTTTTTTTTTCAAACGGTTTTTATATCCAGCTGTATGAAAAACCTACAGATTTCATAATTTGTTTAAATAGTACAATAAATACATTTAAACAATAATCGGTAGATCATTTTTTTAAATGTATAATATTATTCTAACCATTTCTTTTAATAAACATGAAAATGCGAAAAACTGGCCTAGGGACAACAGGATACCCTTCATAAAATTTTAGGCATCAATGAATTCGAGGATAGACAAAATATTTTTTTTCTGTTAAAAGTCATATGATTTATTGTCTTAACACAGTTTCAACTTTGGATACTGATGATACAAATTCAATGTATTGACACAGAGTAATAAATACTACGTACAAGTATTGATAACATTGCGAATGCATCTGAGTCTTTCGTAACATGTTTGCGTATAACAAAAAAAAAGATAAACACTCGAACCTGCTTTACGAAACAGCATGAGTTGATCCATTTATCTCATATAGGGCGCCCTAACTGTTGATAATAATTAACAACACGAGACTGAAAAGTTATATAACTGTTTTATAATCCTCAATCGTGGAATATAAGTATGTTGTATTCTCAGTAAATAATGATTTTGGTACACTATGGACTGGTTAGGCAGTCATCGTACCTTTGTACTAAGTTGCTGGGTCACGTATCCTAAGCCAGTCATAGAGCCATCTGGCCAGCATAGTTGTATTCTTAAATAGTTTAGATAATAATTACAAGAGGCACAAGGTGTGATTTGATCCAGGCTTTCTATTCTGGAATGTGTTCCAGAATAGAAACACATTCCAGAATAGAAAGCCTGGATCAGATGCAAAACTATCGCAAAAGTACTCACTTACCACGTCCATACTGGTCCTGTGTTAACAAAAGTTTCATAATAGCAATGGATAGTCCCATGTTGGTCTGGGACTTGGCCCATGTTGATCTGGGACAAAAAAAAAGAATGTGCCAACTGTGGTTCTTGCCTAGCATGTCGTAAGAGGCGACTAATGGTTTACGGGCTTTTGGGTATGTGACTGAGTAGGCAACGAGCTAGCCACTTGTCACTCCTTTTTCACAGCTTTCCATCCAACCCAGCCCACTGTCCCATGTTGGTCTGGGACTTAAAAAGAATATGCCAACTGTGGTTCTTGCCTAGCATGTCGTAAAAGGCGACTAATGGATATCGGGTTTTGGGTGTGTGATTGTGTAGGCGACAGGTTAGCCGCTTGTCACTGCTTTTTCACAATTGTCCATCTGACCCAGCCCGGCTTTATTTTTGGCTGAATGTGGTTGAAGGGGCTTGCTGCCCCTTCGACTCTGCCTACCCCTTCGGGGATCGTGGGCGTGATGTTATGTATGTATGTATGTATGTATGTATATTCTAGAGATAACCATACTCTTTAGACGTAATATGGAAAAAATCTTAAATGTGATGCTTATCACACATTAAAGTTATATCCAAAACTGTTTATAGATACACTCAATACGAAAAAGTAAAAAAAAATGTTTTATATATAAAACTACAAGAATTTATAGAACGAGTGAATTTCCCGACAACAAAAATTGCGTGGCATCGACGAAATCGGTACTAAAAAAAAACGACTTCAAAAAGGCACCGACTCCAAAACTAACTGATTATTGTAAATATTTAAATACGTGTTAAAGATTAATACTTTAATCGATCTTGTCTGGTTATGTGAAACAGTATTCTATGTGGAGCACTAAATATTGTATTGATAAGATTAATAGGTACTCTAAAAAAAATAATTAAACCTCGAAATCTTTCATTGCCGTGTTTTTCCACAAGTCATTTTGATGTGTATTAAACTTAATTAAATAAATTCTTGAGACTGGCACACCAATTCCCTAGTCCCAAACTAAGCTTATAAGCTTGTGCTATGGATACTAGGTACTTAAATACGTTTATAAACATCCATACCATTATATAAATACATTTCAATCATAAAATTTCATGGAATATATGCAGGAACTAACTAATAAATAAATAAATAAATTCTCCAGACTGACACACAAGCTTATGCTTGTGCTATGGATACTAGATGAACGGATAGACATACTTAAATACGTTTATAACTATCTATTATTTGAGTACAAATATCCATGTTCATCACACGAAATATTTGCCCCTAGCGGGATTCGAACCCTCGACCCTTGGTTTCGTGGCCAGGGTATCTGACCACTCGACCAACGGGCCAGACAAATTGATAAAAATCCATTGGTTATATAAATTACAACCTAGTTTTATTTGATACGTGAATAGTTTAAGTATTGTTACGGAATACTTTTAGTCAAATATTTGAACAATACAACGAATGGATAATAAGAATTAGTTTGTCCGAGAACTACCTTTCATCTCCGTGTCCTAAGCGTGTTTAAGAATATTGTTTTATCTAACGACTTGCGTCCCCCCACTATGCGCTGAACGTTGCATATTAGTCCCGCCTAAGTGCTCGACGCGGAAGGACGTACACACGGTGCCGCGTTTTCGCGCCATCAATATAAGTATTCCATTTTTATGTTACTGGACATTTTTTCTTACATCGCCGTGGATACGTATAACTTCTATTTGAAAAAGTTTGTCCTCTTGATTTAGCATTCGATTAAACGCCATTTCTCTTATGTTTATTTGGAAAGGGTTTATTACTTCGTATAATTAATATATTTTTGTTATTTTAATTTTTTTTCCTTGTTTTTCATCGCCATGCTTTCAATGCCATGGTTTTCGTGGCCAAAATTTGCTATGGCAATAAAAAAAAATACGGCAATGAAAAAAAATTCATTGCCATTCCTTGTAAAACAATTTAGTTTCATTGCCGTGGCCAGGTGTTTCATTTCCGTGACTTATGTTTTCCTCGCTAAGGTATGTTATACAATGAGTTAGGGATCGGACTTCCAATACTTTACCAACGTATTGTATGTTAAATATTATCGACAAAAAACCATACAAAGGGGAGTTCGCACCCTCACCCCTCTAAATGAGAGCCATTTTTAAATTTAACTTCTCATATTTTTACGAGTTTATTGAAACTCTGTTTTATGTATATATGTCGTCCACATACACAAAAGTTATCTTATTTCAAAGTTGTTCAAATGTGCTAGCGCTTAAAATTAAATTTATTAAAAAGTTACTGGTAATAATAAATAAAATCCTTTGATTTAGACGAAAAAATGGTACAATTTTGTGCTCTACCTATACGGAGCCATTAACATTTTTTTTTGGTGCTAACATGTAAACCTCAAATGATTACAGCTAATCACGCTAATAAATTAGAAACGGGGTCTATAGATAGATACACGCCTGTCTCCGAGAGGGAAAGGCATACCCAGACTGTGTCTCTCCATCGGATCCTATAAATGTAAACCTCAAATGATTACCGCTAATCACGCTAATAATTTAAAAATGGGGTCTAACAAACAAGTATATTCCTATCAAAAGCCATTGTTGACATTAATTGTTTGGGCGATGCGAGGAGGATACTGAGAAGAGAGTAAAAATGGGGGATCAAGTGAATGAGCCCCTGCATTGTAATAGGTAGCATGAATAAGTATATCTAAAAGGCATTAAAAAAGGCTGTTCCTAGGAGGTTTTAGTGCCAACACTTGTGTGTGTAAATTTTAAAAAAGGAGCAATCACTAAGAAGATTAAGAGTTAAATAACTAAGTTGAATTAAATAAAATAAGTAAAGATAAACTTTGGATTGCTGACTCGCACCACTTCTAGATTTTCTTAGATTTCTTCTCAATACTACAGTTTTTCTTTTCTTATTCTACTTCCATACACAAACTTTGGGTGGAATCAAGCCAGTGTTCGTGGTAGGTATGGAAGTAATTTATATTATCCGATGGAGGAACACAGTCTGGGTATGCCCTTCCCTCTCGACGACAGGCGTGTATCTATTGTATGTAAGTATAATACTCAGGTAAGTATATAAAATATAATGGTTTTGGATTTTTTTATTGCCGTGGACGCTTCTTTCATTGCCGTGGACGCTTGTTTCATTGCCGTGGATGCTTGTTTCATTGCCGTGGATGCTTTTTTCATTGCCTGCACGCATATTTCATCGACGTGGCACGCAATATTTTTTAAATTACGGTAATCTGATAGATATTAAGCAAGAATAGTATCTATTCTTTTATCAAAAATTTTATAAACGCGAATGTTTTTTTTTTTAAACCTAAAGATAAAAAAAATCCTCGGAAATGAAGATTTTTATAGACCTGTTAAAATTTACGTACATATACCTTTGTACTAACATTAGTGGGTACATATAGTAATAAAGGGACTCCGTAATAACTTCGTCTATTGGGACAATGATACTGGCCATCAAAAAGTGTTCTGTAATGCAACCAAGTGATACTGGATAGAAACCCTTAAAAATTCAACAATATTTATAATTTTATTATAAACAATAGACAACAAATTAATAAATTCATCTCTTTTATGAATTAGCAACCAATTATACCTATTATATTACTAATTATAAAAATAAGAATAAGTTTCACTTTAATAGTAATCAAATACATTTACTCTTTTAAAAGGCGTGCTTACATATAAAATATACATAGATGTACATATAATTATTTCCAATTGCATAAAATAACTTTCAGATATATAATAGAAAAAATATTAATAATAAAAATATATCTCAGCTATTGATAATGATAAAAATACGTTATGTGATTTATTTTATTTATGTATAGAATTTGAAATGGTCTGTCTTTGTTCCCGTATTCAAACATATTTTCTCCAATGTGTAAGGTCCATCTAAAAACAAAAAATACACATTAATAACAATTATTACATTACTATTAATAACTAACCTGAAGGGCAGATAAGTAGTCGATCGTCATGATTACTTGTCACCGTATAAAATTATTTGTAATAACTGAACATATTGTTTAAGTATATAATTTGTTAACACCAACAGGAGCAGATCTGCATACTGCCGTCACTCGTCGCTAGGTGCATGTGATCACGTGATTCAAGCTCCCGCCACTCATCTCATCTTAGGTGAAATGGACTATAGTTTCAAATTTATCTTACTAAACCATAGTTATCATTTTATCTATGATTAGCTATGGCCGCGATTTCACTCTCGTTTATAGTTAAAGAATCGAATTGTGATGTGTTTTCATAGCCTTCCTCGATAAATGAATTATTACAACATATTTTTTTCGATTCCTGAATTAGCGCGCTCAGCCAAAGAAACAAACTTTTCGACTAATATATTAGTATAAACAAACATATTCACCACAGTCTTTCAACTCTTACCTACTGGAAACCATTCAGTCTTATCTTGCCCAGCGTCGACGCGGGCTGCCGTTACTGCTTCTCGAATAGCAAAACCGATTACAACAGACATACACATCGGAGGCTCTCCGACCGCTAAAAGTAAATATATTTAGTTAACTAAAACGTTCGTCACGAAAAGTAAATCGACTGACCAATGATGCATATTAAAATAAACAAATATAACATATTCAAATCTGCATAATTGGTCAGCAGATCAAATATGATACGGAACGCAGAGATTGCACATAATTTTCAAAAATTCCAAAAAATATTATTTAAAGTATCTTCATGTACTCAAATATAATCACCTTTCGATCCAAGGACAAGATCAGTACTGTAAGATTTCTTTCTCAAATATACTCTAAAGTCCTGCGGTATATCCTTCGCCTGAGGTACATAATAATTCCAAGTCCGGTCCGTGATTATTTCACCAGTTTGAGGGTCACAAACCAAATTTTCACATGTCCAGTATCCCATACCCATTATAAACGCACCTTCAACCTACAATTAATGTAAAGTGTGTTTAATCAATGTTTAACACTGGTTCTAAACATGTGTCAAGGATATACTAACTTGTCCAATATCTACTTCGGGATTAACGGAACGTCCAACGTCTTCCATCAAATCTACTCTCAATATTTCGCTTTGTCCTGTAAGTATATCTACTTCAGCTTCAGCAAATGCTACTCCATATATATTGTAATCTTGTGCATCATTCAATCCTACAAAACCCTGTCCTTGTAAGTCAACGTCTGCTTCGTACGCACTTTTTACAATCTCTTTCCATGTTGCTTTCGGCATTTTAGCCCTAATTGGTTTTATCCCTTCTAATATGTCTTTGCATGCTCTTTGCACTGCAATACCAACATTCTGCGAGGTAACGCTACCACCAGTCAGAAATGCATTTGGCCCAATTATTGTAGAATTTCCTTTGATTTTAATTAAATCTACAGATATACCTAAGGTATAAGCAGCAATTTGTACCGCTTTAGTGTTGATTCCTTGGCCCATTTCTATACCTGAATGAGTAATTGCTACGGTTCCATCAGCGTGATATACTGAAACAATGCAATCCAAACGTTGGCTTCCGACAGGCTCAAATCTCATGAAGACACCTCTCAAACCCCTCTTTTTCCATCGATTCAAAGAATTAAATTTGTCTACGGCAGCTCTTCGTTCCTTAAAGTCGGATTTTTTTTCTAACTTGTTGTACATTTCTATAATGTCATTATATTTTGTGGTGTCTACATTTTCCAAGCGTACTTGCATAGGATCGACATCCTGTTCATATGAAATCCGTTCTAATAAAGTTTCACAGAGAACAATCGCTTCCATTGAACCTGCAAAGATGAAGTAGCTGTTAAATAAGATGAAAATAAAAATTACTGAAAAGATAAAAAAATTGGGTCATACACAACTATTTTACGTCCCATCAGAAAAAAAGGAATTTATCGTAAATATATTTTTGAACATACCTGGTCCTCTAAACCATGAGTTTTTATGAGTATCCGTTATTACATCATATCCATTGAAATTAAAACGTGACCTGTTATAAACATTATGAAAGACGCCAGTTCCAAGTTGAGATAGTGTTTCATTGATCTTATATCCGTTATCTTCATACAATTTATAATTGACATATTGAATTTTTCCTTTTTTATCAACCGCTACCTATAAATATAATATTTATTTAATTTTGCTTACTAATGACATTTATTCTAATAAATGCAAATACTATGTACGGTAAATAAATACAGTTAATAATATTGAAAACTTCATCCATTTGAAGTAATAAATTATAAAATATACTGATTATTATCATAGAATCTCACCTCGAAATCATTGGAGCAAGGAAATCTTTTACCAACGGCCCTCATGGTAGTTGTAAGAGATTGTATGAATCGACACGGCCGATTCAACTTCACCGCTGCAAGGCTACAGGCTACCGCGACTTGCGTAGCGCGGGATATCTTAATTCCAAAGGCTCCACCAAGACGACGAACATACACGTCTATACTGAAATGATAAAATAACAAAACTCCAACGTAACTTTGCACTTATTTCAAACTACTAGCTTTCACTCGTGGCTACGTCCGGATGGTATAGGGGTTATAATTTTTCAGAGATAAAATGTTTTAGGTGATGCTGGACCGAAACCCACCACGCTGGTCCAGTGGGTGTTGGTGGATGGTTCACCAGAACCTCGTCCGTTCTTCAGAAGGATGTATCACTTGTAGGTCAGGCTGGCTTGGATTGTTTTGAAGATAGTAAAATAATCCCTTATATCCCAGCGGGACACGTTTGCATAAATCGGATGGGAGCCGGCAGGCCGCCGCAAGACGAGCAGATCGAGAAAAAATCTTCTACGTCCAAAACTGGCAGAAGCTGGCAACCGATCGTGTACAATGAAACATTTTTTCCCAACAGTGGGACAGAATAGGAAAAGTAGTGTATGCCTGTTACGTTTTCGCGCCCAACAAATTGGGAAAAATTTTGGTACCTACGTCAAAAGTTTGAACATCGAAGGAGGGGATGTCTTTCTCTTTTTATCTTAAAAAAAGGAAAAATAGTAGAAGTTTGGGGGCCAGTCTGCTCTGGTTAGTAAGTATTTTAATTATAATATGTCACTTCTAACAGTCATATATTGTATTATAAGTACTCATGTAGGTATATTTTGACGCTGAAAAAAGTAACTATCGAGTTTCTTGCAGGTTTCTTCTTAGTAGAATCAACATTCCAAACCGGTGTTAGATTCAGATTGCTTTACAGATTATTGTAAAATTGACGCTATTTATTTGCTTTTTTGATGCCTGCGTAAATAAAGACATTTTGAGAAAAATTACTGTTGGTATATTCTTTCATACTGTGATATTATAAATATATCAAATATTTATAATATCTCTAACATCATGTAAGTAATTCCAAATTAATTACCTATTCGACTCCATGTTAAGCGCTCGGGATATCATGATTTGTGTTCCGTCCATCCATTGCGTTGCGCTATGCACCTCCAAACCATCCTCCGAAGGTTTCGTAACACAAACAAGCGTCTCCATTGAAAAATGATACTGACTATATATTGTATGTTCCCCTTTTATTATCTTGTCTACGTTGCTACCCACATCAGTTGCTTCTGATGATGAATATTCAGTCAGTCTACTTTGATCTTTTTTTGCTTCCTTCACATCAAGTACAGGCTTTTTGACATTTTTATATGTAACGTGAACCAACTTTGCGGCTTTATCTGCCAAATACCGACTGTTAGCAACTATTATCCCAAGTGGCTGATTGTAATATTCTACAGTATCGCTGCATAAAATTTCTTCATTAGCTGAATATAACGTATATTCGGCTGGTGTAAACGAATTAAGACCTGGTATATCTTTTGCCGAATAAAACGCTACAACCCCAGGATGGCTCTGAAATTTGGAAAATTTCCATAAGTATTTCAATCGTATGGGCTGTATCTATCTTTACGCAAATATGTCTTAGATAGACCTTTTTCTGATTTTTTAATTTAATATCAACTATAAGACATCTTATACTTAAATTTTTTGTTAATTGACAACCAACCTGGTCCAGCAGAATTAATTATGGAGTTAGATACATAAAACCAAAATCTTTGCTCGTTTAAAAAGTCAAACTTACCAAGGCTTCTGATGCATCAATACTAGCAATGTTCCCTTTGCCTACCGTAGAAAGTACGAAGGCCGCATAGACCTCATGTGGAAACGATGGCAAATCCTCTGTGTAAGGAACTTCTGCTGAACATTGTCTCTGTAAAATGTGTGAAATTGTTAGTCTCTTTTTCCTGACGTTTTTGTCCCGTTTCTAGTTGGTTAGTTCCTGGGATACGTTTATGACCTAAAAAAAATATTATATGATATTATAACATGCAGGTGCACAATGTTTTAAATTACTTACTAATGCTTCCACTTTTTGTAGTGGCTGGTTTAACGGCCATAATGCGGGGTTAGTGTCATAGATTTGCTGACCATCTGACACAGGTCTGGTTTGATGAATCTCTGTCGCTCCTGATTTATAACGATTATTGAGTTTGTTTGGACACAATGATAACAAACCCTGCAATATACAAACTTATAAATAAATAAGATATATGTATAATGTTTTGGGTGTGTGACTGTGTACCTACACAACAAAAACCCGAAATACCAATAGTCGCCTTTTGCAACATGCTAGGCAAGTTACACATTTGGCACATTATTTTGAAGTCCCAGACCGATATAAGACTATAACCTTTTTAAATTCAATAAACATATATTATTTAATTCAAACAGTCTCTCCATCCAATTGAGGTGGCATTTCTTTGTGTCGAGCTTACTACTACTGCTACTGCTTAACTACTGTAAAAGTACCCTAATTATGTGCTCGTCGACATACTACCTTAGGGTGTACCAACTGGTTACAGATTTTCAATAATATTCAATAATAATAATTTCATGAAGTAAGATTATACTTAAGTAGTAAGAACCTTGTAAAATAATCCCAAAGCCAATTGTTTCCTGTACGCTGCGGAGGGCTCAGGTGGATTGTCTGTAACAACAAGCTCATTATCCAAAATCTTCACCGCCGCTTGTAATGTCTCATCAGTGAACAGCTTTTTTCCGAATAAGTACTTCTCGGTTGCCGACGCCCTGCTGAAGGGTGTAGTCAGACCACCGAAGACAATCCTGCTCTGTCTGACTATGTTGTCTGGTTTCCTGAGTCGGTAGAGGAAGCCAGCATTCACGACAGCGTGTACATTTTGAGATCGAGGCATTATCTGTAAAGAAAAGATCTTTGACCAATCTTTTTATACTTATATAGTGGGTAGCAAGTATACGACTAGTTTGCCACCTTATACCACCACTTCATATAAGTATTTAATGATAATGACAGCCCACTTTCCGAAAGGCAGCCAAAGTACTTATTTAGTAAGTAAAGTAATAATCTCTCATTCTGACGAAATAGCTGTAGATGTGGGTTATTCATTATGTTATTGTTAACAAGTTGCAACATTTTAGCTTGAGTTTATGTACAATAATTTAGTTTTCAGAAAATAAAATAAATGTAAAGATAACTTAAAAAGCACATCAATTAATATATTTTACAATGCTGCTAAAAGCGCTGTATCACAGAAAAAGAACAATCACATTTATGTATGTAATCCAGAGTGATCATTTAATATGTATTTTGTAATTAACTGCAAATGAGATGCAGAGTTTTCCAAAATATTGCAATAATAAAACCAATTGTAATTGCAAACGATTGAAAGTAATATAAATGCAGCTACAATGATTTCCTTATTATTCCTGCATATTTTAGCAAAGCACTCTCAGCAGACCCCGTCTAAGCACGGGACATAACTCTAGGAACGAGCATACTAAGACCTAAGACAGGGAAACCGGTAAACAATTCCTGGTTACTCATTTATAGACACACAGAATCTCACGATTTTCTCCCGAATTCTTTCTGAAAGCTTTCGTAATTCCGCAGATATTACGTTTTTTTTTTAAATCTAAGGTCACGTACCTTTAAACGTATTTTGAACCAAAATATGAACCGTTACTGCTCGCATGAATGACAGGATTCCCTACTATTTGATACCGTTAAGCAATAAATACTTAAATGGTATTCTATTTGATGTCCGTGTCGTTTACGTATGGTTTGGAACCTTCATCATCCGTATGAATATTGACAGTAAGAATCACCATAAAATTCTGAATGAAACATATTGAAACGACCCATTTCCAATGACCCTAAGATTTTAATTGTCATTAATTCCTCTGTTAGCCATTAAACTGCACCTATTTTTATCGAATAAGAAAACTACCGTAATTTGTTTAAATATAAGGATAATTTAGACGCTCAAAATAAAACTGGTCGGCATAATAAAATATTTCATACGTTTACATTTCTCGAATTTTAAAATTGTAATGTCCATTCATACATTGAACGTAACAGAACATAACATCACGCCCGTAATCCCCGAAGGAGTAGGCAGAGTCAAAGGGGCAGCAGGCCCCTATAACCATATTAAGCCAAAAATAAAACAATAAAATAAAATGGAGCTAATTTAATAAATACAAAAACACTACTTACTTTATATGTGACAATTTTATATTCTTTATTCAGCGGCGGCATCAAAATATTCAAAATATTTTTTCCTTTCATATTTGTTTTCAAAAATTGGTACGGAGTTGTTATTTTCGTCACATTCGTTATTCCGAAGCTCTGACCTGAAATAATAACAGTATTATACATGTTTCGATGTATTTTTCAATTTTATTTCTTTTTTATGATATCATGCACACATAAATGTAACTAAAAATCTTGAACAAGAACAGCTTAATGATCGTAAGGCATTTTTTTTAAATATTATAATTTGAAGTTTATTGAATTCCAAAACTTATTTAAATATATATGCTTACAAATCGTTATTTGGCCGCCAACGGTCTCCAATAATAAGAAAATGTCTGATGCGAACTCATTATATTTATGTTTCATCATTAAGTTGCCAGCTACAGTTCCAATCTGAAATAAGAATTAAAGTAATAAATAAATTGACTAGACTTAAGCTATTAATACTAGTTAACAGATAGACAAACTTAACTAAACATCCATGACTCAATTTTATAAATCAATAAGCTGGCAAATATCGGACATACATCAATATCGTTACAACGTAAATAGTCGTCGTCATCGTACGTTACCAAAAGTGTACATACATAACATCACTTCCGTAATCTCCAAAGGGGTAGGCAAACTCAAAGGGACAATAAAACCCTTTAACCACATTCAGGGAAAAAAAACTGGGCTGGATTAGATGGAAAATTGTGAAAAATTTGTGACAAGTGGCTAGCTCGTCGTCTACACATTCACGTACCCAAAACCCGATAAACCATTACTCGCCTTTTACGACATGGTAGGCAAGGAACACAACTAGAACATTATTTTTAAGTCCTAGACCAACATGGGACCAAAAGTGTGCATTAATAGGTTGCTATTCAACTAACATTTCTCACGGCTATGTGAGCCACCAGTCGGAGATGTTCGTAGAACGTTTCCATGTAAGCAAAGTCCTCATCGTACTCGCTAACGTTCTGAAATACTTCCAAGAGCTCAGTAAGAGTTGTTCCTCCGTTTATTTGTAAATTTTGGTCTTTGCTCCAACCTTTCAACTCGGATACTCCACTTATATCTATTAGTACTGAAGGATACTCGTCGATTGGCACCACGCCTGAAAACAGATTAGATGTATTATTCCAGGAAGATTGATAGATCGTGCCGGACACATTAAATTCTCTTTAAACCACATCAGATTCAGAGGCCTTCTCCCTCGCAGGGTTGGATTTTTTTCTCCCTTTTTTTTTAAAAACCATTTTGAATCAAGACCAAATTCTCGCCATATAAGAACACAGCAAATTTCAACAATGTAAAATACTTTAATGACTTCATTCATAATCAATAATGCGCCATCAAGACAATCAAATTTAAAATGTAATACATAATTGTAATAAAAATTTTTTTTTGATAAAATCAGTCGTACCTTTTCCTGTGTTTCCCGCAACCAACATATACGAGTCAACTCCTTTCGTTTGCCATATATCAAATATGTCTTTCACGGTCGAAACTCTGTACCAACATTTTCCGTCGTTTAAATCAATTTCCAGAATGTTTGGTATGTCGGCTTTGGATACCATGCACCAGTCGTCGTCCTCACTACACTTGTTGGAACAATTTTTGCAATTATTACTACATTTATGTATGTCTTCTATATCTGGTATTTTTATCTGGTTTGGTGAGTCTTTTGCAAATTTCTTGAAGGCCTCAAGTATAGGCCTGTATCCTGTGCATCTGCAGATGTTACTAGCAAACGACTGTTCAATTTCTTTCATTGTAAGGTTCCTCTGACTTTTTAACAAGCTGTGAAATGTATATATAGTTAACAAAAGAAGGTTTTATTCAATTAAGGGATATGCCTACAAACTTCACTAATATTTATATGATAATAAATGAAAAAAAAAATTAGTTATACAATATTTATCTGACGGGCCACTTGGTTAAGTAGTTAGAGACTGGCCACGAAACCAAATGCCGCAGGACACAAGTTCAAATCCCACGAGAGGCAGTGTTTGTAATGAACAGGATCATTTCATTACGAACATCCGTTCTCCACGAAGTTTATTCAAATGTGTTTTCATATGATATATTTATAGACGTATCTTGTTATATGAGTTTGGAGCTAGGGCATTTCTATGCTAAAATGAATAATGTAATAAAGTTAATTGTATTCACATAGCAGATAGATAAACTTTATTGAAATATAAACGTCAAATACCAAAATAAAACTCTGGCACCACACCTTGGAGTCAGTAACTGTATAACATTGCAGTCGACCGACATGCGACACTTTTTGCATAACATACACATGAAATGCAATGAAAGTACCGGTGCGGCCGGTTGTGGTCAAAATAGTTGGACCCCAGAAATCTATCTGATGTCCCAGAGTATTCCCAGGTCTGGTAAAGAGCACAGATAGATATTTCTTGTTTAAAGTTTACCTACCATCATACGTGTAACCCACAAGGAGAAGGCAAAGTCAAAAGAGCGATGAAATTCTTCCAACCACATTAAAAAAAAAAAAAATATTGAGTTAGTTTAGATGAAGAATTGTTAAAACGTTGTGACAAAGGGCTAGCTCGTTGCATACAAATTCACACACCCAACACTTGATGAACCATTAGTCTCCTTTTATGACATTCTAGGTAATGAACACAATTGGCATATAATTTTAAATCCCAAACCAACATGGGACACATATTACTTATATACGTTTATAAACATATATGACTCGAATTCGAACCAGTCACTTTTATATGGCTGGCTGTACAAGAAGAAGCTAAAAAACTAAATTTACTTTACACCAATTCCCTAGCGGAGTGAGCTAGAGACCCGAGCGCCATATGACACGGTCCTTACAAACCTCACTCGCTTCTTTGACATTCGTAACCTTTTTACTTACACGCTCTATGGCTATTGTAGACAACAAGAACTGACTTATTACCTATACATCGACATGACCCAACCAGGGGTGCAGTATCCACATTGCGTTCCATTGTGTGCGGCGAGGGTCTTCTGGATGGGGTGGTACCCGTCTTGTCTGTTGCCCACGTTCTCGATGGTGGTGATCTCCCAATCATAGCAAGATGTCACCGACACCAAACACTGCAAGTAATAGTTACCAAGGTCTCAGCTACAGTCACTGTTATTATTTATTGTTATATTGGGAAATATTTCAATGACATGTATAAATTACAATAATTTTACTTCAACATAAAAATACGAAATTCCCAATAAATATTTGTGTATCACACTTTTCCGACTGGCCTATATGACATACCTGTATTACAGTCTTGCATAAAGGCAAGCTCTTACGGGTGGAAGTCATGTATTCCTATACGCATATGTTTTTATCTTGTCTGGCTTAAACATTATGAACGCCAAATACTTACATTAATAACAATGCCATTCACGTATCTGACCACGTGCAAATAATATTCTAAGCATTAAAATAGGTCGTATTAACTCTGGTGCATCTAAGAAATCTGTCGCCAACACATTATAATATCGCATTATTTCTGACATTATTTTTTATTTTTATCTGATTACCTAGCTGTTTCCTTTGTATTAATAGTATCAAGCAATCAAATTCCAAGGAGCAATTGATTATTCGAATTTTAAAAAGGAATGCGAAATTCACTCAAGGCAACAAAGCTAATAGAAAATTATAATATATAGATATAGAAAATATAGAAACTAATTCAAAAGTCTAATTTTTATACCTTAATTACACCGAGTTGTATATAGGTATTATATAGGCAGATATAGTGATCACGTTTTAGTACATGTAATACGTACTTTGTTATTTTCAAAGCATGATAATGGTATTCGCCTATTTAAATTTCTTTCATTTACACACCTATTTAAATATCTAACATTTACACACCTATTGAAATACCTAACATCTACGAATTACAGCTGTTGTTTAGTTAAACAATGTTTCAGTACAATACGCTATTTAACTTAAAAATAGTTTTATTCCATTATTGAGATTACAAAAAATAATATATTGCTTACGTATTTTTTCTTTTGTTTAGCAAACCTAAAATGATGAAGATACAGCGCATTAAGGTACCGCGTTACGCCACTAGGTGTGTAAATTTTTACCGGCCAAGTGACGTAAAGTGCCCTATTTCAGATCTTTGAAGTGCTGTATTTCTGTGAAGAAAAAAAGCCGTATTCAATATTTTTTGATAATCTAACTAGCCTATTACGTCTAATTAATTAATGGCGCTAAGCTGATGCGTAACGTTATCAATTGATGATGTGATGCGTGTTAGTGAACTAATACATTGAATGCCTAGTGTTTATTTTGATATCATTGTAGTTAAAGTCTTATAACAGGTGCAGACAGAGTCCAAGGAGCAACAAAGCGTTTTAACCACTTTTATCAAGAAATTAAAACAAAAAAGTATAAGAAATTCTTTCCCCGGAGGTTTTAATCCTCGACAGGCAGCTCATTGTTCCTTGGAGTCTGTCCACCTCTTATGAGATTGCGGGCGTAATGGTTTATACGTATTATATCAAAATATTTCAATTATAAAGATTTACTCTTATACAAGTGCGTTAAATAAAAAGTCCCACGTTTGTCTGGGACTTGGCCCATGTTGATCTGGGACAAAAAAAAAGAATGTGCCAACTGTGGTTCTTGCCTAGCAATCCTAGCATGGCGTAAGAGGCGACTAATGGTTTACGGGCTTTTGGGTATGTGACTGAGTAGGCGACGAGCTAGCCACTTGTTACTCCTTTTTCACAGCTTTCCATCCAACCCAGCCCACTGTCCCATGTTGGTCTGGGACTTAAAAAGAATATGTCAACTGTGGTTCTTGCCTAGCATGTCGTAAAAGGCGACTAATGGTATATCGGGCGACAGGTTAGTTAATTTTCCATTTGACCCAACCCGACTTTATTTTTGGCTGAATGTGGTTGAAGGGGCTTGCTGCCCCTTCGACTCTGCCTACCCCTTCGGGGATCGTGAGCGTGATGTTATGTATGTATCTATGTATGTTAAATAAAAATTCAGAAACAATTTATGTAAAATGTCCAAAAAAACATTGTCTCATATGTTAATTAGGATGTATTAATTTACATTTTTAATGCATTTGAATATATCTTTCACTCGATATATTCAAAACTTCCTTTTTGTTTTGTTGATTCGAGCGGTAAAAATGACTAAATACATTATGAGTAATTAAAAGTGTATTTTTGGTCATATTTTGAGAATTTAAACTGTAATTTCTCAACAAGTTTAAGTTTTTACCCATAATACTAAACACCCCACGTACATACCGGTATATATAGTATATAACGGTTGCAATGAGTAATCATTGGAATAAAATATGAAATTGATATGAAGAACAAAAATGTGTGGATGAAGTTTTAGAAGAATGGATACATACATAACATGACGCCCATAATCCCCAAAGCGGTAGGCAAAGTCAAAGGGCTACCCCTTTGACTCTGCCTACCGCTTTAGACAAGCGCCTAACATGTCGCCTACACAATCACACACCCAAAACCCGATATACCATTAGACGCCTTTTACGACATGCTAAGCAAGAACCACAGTTAGCATATATTATAATATATAGAAGAATGGAAGAACGGTTAAATCGCTTATCCATTAAACGTAAAATCTTTTGATAGATTATTGTAAATGAAATATCAATGATAAAAACACTGGTGAATTTTATATTTAAATTTGGTACAATCTGAAGATAATAGAAGAGAAAACATCACAAGAAGGGGAACCACCAGATCAGATCATGGTGATTTGAATGTGCCCGTTTCATACCCTTTCAAATATCCATGATCCGATCTGGTAGATCCTCTTAGGAAGTCATAGGGGCAGACCTCTGCTTAGCACCGGACACATCGCTAAGATGATTTAACACATTCATTGCCACTTGGATTTTTATGACGACTCGTATGCGCCGCCTACATTTTAGGGAAACACGTTGAAATCGCCAAGCGAGCGTCAGCACTAAAATAAAAAGTATGTGAACTCTCCGGGCGAATCGATGGCACTGAATGTATTTAGGTCTGTGGTAAAGAAAGCTAAATGACCACTAACCGCGTTGACAGACGCCGGCTTTTCCCCGTGACATTTGACCACACTGACGATGCAGGCGCCGCAGCCGCCCTCGCGGCACATGTACTTGGTGCCTCGCAGCTCAAGATAGTCCCGTAGGTAGTCCAACAGTGTCACATCTGAGCTCACCTCACAGCCCACTAAAAAATAAAAATAAAGAATTTTCAGACAGGAAAATGCTCGTATTTCTCACAACAGTTAGGTTACAAAAATAAGTATATGGTATATATACCTTTTTGTTTTCTTTTCTCCAGCAAACAAAAAATTACGAAGATAAAGTGTATTAATAATTTGTATGATGACAATAAACTCTTAAAATTTTAGCATTTATTCACGCCAAGGCGCACCAATACAGAACTTTGATGCGCTGTATCTTCATCTATTTTCGATAATTTTATAAAAAAAAATGTGTGTCATGGTTTTTAGATAATCTTACTGAAGGATCGACAATTTTATATTTATAGATATTTTTTTTGTTTTGCTTATTGATGTGTGATGAACGTGATTTAATTTTATGTGTCTGTACGAGTAGGTATACCGTTTTGTATCTATTGATACAAAATAAACGTTTTATATATCTGTTTCCATTTCCATTTGAGGCCTTTTTAACCCCCGACACAAAAACGACGGGGTGCTATAAGTTTGACGACTCTGTGTGTATGTGTGTATGTCTCTCTATGGCATCGTAGCTTCTAAGAAAATAGATCGATTTTGATGCGGTTGTTTTTGTTTTTTACAAATTAATTGTCATTTGAAGAAGCTATTATTTTATTACTTTAATGTCATAAATTTTAATTAACAAATTGTTTTCGTGCATGACTTGATGCGTCATTAAACATCTAAAACGCATAAATAATTAAGCTATTAGAATTATATCTTTTCGACAAACGTATTACGTAGTCGCTACCACATAAAACTGATAAAATAAATTAAAAACCGGTATCTAGAAAGGTGAATTAGACGTCAATGACCGGCTGATTTTGACGGAAGTCAATATTTCTTTCATTGACTGAATTAGTTTTTTTTTTTGCTTTGTCAGTGCCATATTATATATCGTATTTTGTTGTCTATAATTTAAATAATAATATTACTACCATTTAATATGTATATCACTACATAATAGCAACATTCCCTGTAACTTAGTAGCTTGAATCAAACCAAGGCAAAAATCTATATCTTATACTACTTATACCCTATCTTTATCTAGCTTAGTCAATCTATACTGATACTATAGCTGTACGGCTGAATAAAATCTAGAACAACTCCTGGATTGTCAATATAATGTAAGAAATAAATATTAGGTGTGCAGTTTAGATTGTTTGTGATGGACAAAATACATAGATATAGCCAAAGTCACAATCAATAGATAATTATTAGGCGGTGTATCTAAAATAAAATACGACATTCTGTTGAGTTGAACTCTACGTTAATATAGGATAAATATTTATGAATAAAGACGGCGCATTCTACGTGAGAGATGCTAGCTCAAGAAGCTAGTTGACTCAAATACATTTTAAAGTTAAATATTAAGATTACAAAAAAATATTGATTAACGTATTTTTTCTTTTGTTCAGCATACCAAAAACAATGAAGGTACAGCGCGTTAAAGTACCGCGTGATGTCACTAATTCCGTATAATCTTACCGTCCAAGCGTCCCATTTTAGACCTTTGATCTCGAAGAATGACAGAGACAGAGCTTTGTCATTCTTCGAGTATTAGATAAAGAAAAAAATACAGTGTAGAAAAATAACAGGATTCCGATCAAAAACATTTTATTGTTAAATTCTACGCCGATAAAGTCGCGAGTAACCGCTATTTGGCCTAAGTCACAGAGTAATACTACGTACAAGCCTAAGTGATGTAAGTACCTAATTGTGTATTCATTAGATTACAATTCAAGTAAGATAACAGTTGGTGTGTATTATTACAATGAAGTATGTGTCGACTTTTCAACCGAATAAACATTTATTGAAAAGCGAACTAAATATGCCTGAATTCAAAATAAAAAATCACTTTCTCACGGTAAATAAAAAATGAAATATATATTAGCATTTTTATCTTTAATATAAACTGTAGGATAATCTATTAACTATTTGACTATACATGCGCCATTTGCATCAACAAAATGACCGAGTAAAGTATTTAAGTGACAAATATTGGTAATTTGTTCCATGGTGATCTGGAACTCAAAAATAATGTGTATGTCGGATTTTGGGTATATGATTGTGTAGGCGACGAGCTAGCCACTTGTCACTACTTTTCCATCTAGCCCAGCCCAGTTATATTCTTGGCTGAATGTGGTTAAAGGATCATGCTGACCTTTGAAAACATTCAGACCCTTCGGGTGATGTTATAAATAAAAATTAAATACATAAAATATATTGCAATAACAAGTTCACTTACCGTTACATTTAACACCGTTTACTTTAAAGCATATCCTGTCCATGTCTGAATAGTTCCACCCTTAAAATATGACTGATTAAAGCAAGGAATAAGCCGTAAATAAAAATATTAACGAATTAAAGTGGGAACATACGGGCAGCAATTCGGAGCAACTTCGTCATTCGCTTTTACGGCTAATGAACGTAGCCTTTCTGTTCTTTGTTTATACATACACTCAAATAAATATTTGGCATGGATCAGGGCAAAAAAAGGCGGACTGTGGCTTTGGAGAGCCATGGGGTAATTCTAAGTGAAAACTTAGGTCCCGATTTAGAGATATTTAATTAACTATTTCCTCAACGCTATATTGAAAGTTCAGTGGAATCCGTCCTTCTATTCAATATGTAGTTATGTTGTCTTGATGCCCCATTCATCTACGGGACCCTAGGCTGCCGCCTAAAACGCTCTATAATACAAAAATATTTTGAATAAAATCGTGAGAACTCGTTTGTGTATTTTACGTCAATAAAGGGTTTTGTATTTGTTCATAGATTCTTATTATTTTATCACGTAATAACTACTGAACGGATTTAAGTAAAACTTGCTCTAGTATCTAACCTTAAATTTCACGTGAATGATCGCGGTACACAACTAATAACAAATAAATGCATAGGTACGTTTTGAAAAGTTTTATTCGACCGTATATTTTTATTTCTCGTGAACAATATAAAGCAGTTGTAGTGTCACTTAATATGATTTATTTTAGTTCCAATCATAATAATGCATTGCATTTTTTTATTAATATATATTTAATTTTATGCATCAATGTATTCCAGGATGAACGCAATAATTCTTCCCCGTTAAAAGAACACCGTTCGCAAAATTTCCAAGAATGGTTTGGTAATATATAAGCTCTTATTTGACACTATTTTCATCGTTTTACATCTATGCCCAAAAATGTATGAACCCGTATCCGTCTCCTTTAGGTAGGTACTGGTGATACCTTCGTAATGTACTGATAACAATGTGCATACATTGGATCCTTTCGTAATGTTTGCGTATGACAAGAAAAGATAAATGCACATACAGATAACCGTTTACGAAACAGCATAAATTGAACCATCATAGTATGTAGGACGCCTTTATTGTTTTATAATAATAAACATATCGAAAGCATTATACGTTATTGTTTTATAATCCACAATCGTAGAATATATGTAAAAGAAAAGGGGTGGTAGCTCACCGCGGACACCAAGGAGTGTGGGTTCAAACCCGGGCATATAGCTCTGGACTTTTCAAATCTTAGTACGTTTTTATACCACTAGCTCGGCGGTGCAGGAAAACTTTGTGATGAAATCTGCAAATTCAAACAACTTTGGATTTGTAACCAGGATTCAAAAATTGTCTGGTTCCCCTATCTTAGGGTTACGGAGGTCAGGTCGGCAGTCGCTTCAATGTAATTACCAGACTCGCTAAATCCTGGATCATGGTCTAAGCGGACCCGTCTAAGCACGGGCCATAACGCTAGGAAGATGAATCATAGAAAATTAGTATTTTGTGTTTTAAGTAATAATGCTTTTGTGGAAAGTAGGTATTATTAATTGGAGTACAATAATCGTTTCATCATCCTTGTACCTGCAAAGTAACTGGGTCACTTACACTATGCCAGTCCTTAAGCCACAAGTTTGGCCGGCTTAGCCGCATATTTGTATTCTAAGATAGTTTAGAGGAGAATAAGGGTGAATCCGGTGGCATATCGTGAAAGGCTCCACACGACCTATTTGTTTGTGAGTGATCACAAACAAATAGGTCGTGTGAAAAAAATATATACATATTTTAGTAGCTATAATAGCCGTAGATAAAATTTATGAAGCGAATTATGAATTTCAGAAAAGCGAGGAGTGTGAGGGCCGCGGAAATAATCCTGAAATTTAGTAGGTAGAAGCAAAAGACATAAAATGAATTTATTATGTGATTGAATATCTGTGTCTCCCAAATTAAGTAGGATTTGACTAACACGTAGAAATTAATAGCGGTCTTTACGTTAATAGTATCATGATAAATCAAAAACATTATTTAGACATCACATGAACAACGGCTTAAGATATTGTATGCACTTTTTTTTTATAAACAGTTGGCCATCAGAACCATTGTTACTTTCATCTTGAAGGGGTCCGCTTAGACCATAATCCCGGATTTAGGGAGCCTGATAATTACGTTGAAGCGGCTACTGATCCAGAACCAGACAATTTTCGGATCAAGGTTACACATCCGTAGCTATTGGAATGTGCAGGTTTCATCACGATGTTTTCCCTCACTGCCGAGCTAGTGGTATAAATAAGTGCATAGATTTGAGTAATCTCGAGGTACGTGCCCGTGTTTGAACCCGCACCCGTAAGTTAAGAGGCGCGTGTCATACCATTAAACTACCCCCGCTCATAACCATTGTTATGTGAATTGAATTGCAGGCGTGATTATATACTTGTGTGTGTTTCTAATTAGATACAATTAGTCTAACTAACTATAATCGTAGGTATCACGCGTGTTGCAACAAACAGTTACCTAACCAATCCATTGGTTTCCTTTTTTGGCAAAACCAATTATGTTCAATGTACTGAAACATTTACTGGCGGAAAAACATTCATGTCCCGGAAAATGCACAGTTTTGCGTTATCAAGACGTTCCAATTAGGGTTAGCAATGTTGTATTTCTATAATTTTAAATTTACATTCTCAGTCGAGTCTGGGTGTTTTTTTTCTGCAAATAAGAGATCGAAAATGAGTTCTAATTACTTAACTCTTGCCCGTGATTCTAACCATATGGTCTATTGTATAGTGACCCCGCAAGGTCTATGAATTTTTCCGGGATGAAATAATAGTCTGTCCTTTCCAACTTTAGTTGCATATATAATAATATAAGCCCTTACTGATATTTTAAATTTAAAGTAACTTTAAAAGATCCATCTCGTACGCCACCTTTTTATATCACTTCACATTCAGTGAAACGACGTCCGAAAAACATGACGGCAGCCATTTTCCAGTGCGGCGTAGACGCATTATTTATAAATCCGAATATTGTTAATGCAAAAAATACCGGCCAAGTGCTAATCGGACTCGCACACGAAGGGTTATCATTGTCATTACAACATTGTGAAAGTGTTGCAGTTATTATTATCGAGCAAAAAATGGCACAAAAATTATAATATTGTATGGGAGCCCCCTTAAATATTTATTTTATTTTAATTTCATTTTTTTATTTTTAAAGTGAATACACAATTAAATATTCTGTGAATATTTTAAGCGTCTACATGTTGCCGTTATGTCGTGCCAAAAACGGAAAAAAAATCACGTTTTTTGTATGAGAGCCCCCTTAAATATTTATTTTATTCTGATTTTAGTATTTGTTGTTATAGCAGCAACAGAAATATATAATTTCTAAAAATGTCAAGTGTCTAGCTATCATGGTTCAGGAGATACAGCCTGGTGACAGACAGACGGATTACGGAGTCATAGTAATAGGGTCTCGTTTTTACCTTTTGGGTAACCCTAAAAAGTAACGATATCCATTTGCCTCATTTTCACACCAAAACAGTTTAACCAATTGCGATGAAATAAGACACGCTAAAATTGTTAAAAATAATACATTATATTTTTGCGAAAAATTTTTAATACTAGTTCTAAGGGTTGCACACCCCTGAATATTTCGCTACTAGAATTTAGAAACTACTATAAATTTTCATGTTTTTAATCAAAAGTTGACTTTCTCAACTTAGTTATGTTATATATGTATATAAATAGAAATAAACTATTTTTAGATAATTAATTATCTGACAAGATTAATATTTTTATTATTAAGAAGATTGCTGGAATACATTTGTGGAGACTTGGAGATTTACTAATCTTAATTTTCAAATCAGTTGTACCTTTTCTGGCAACCCTATATTTGATTATTTATTTATACCGTTTGTTCAAATAAATTATGAACATTTATTTAGTAAGTCTGCTCATTTATCAATATTTCAGGCCTAATTGCAGTTATTTTATTGTTATATAAGTATGACCTGCTGCATGCGATATTAGAAATCGCCTGAGTTCACAAAATCATCCTAGAAACCTAAAAATTAAATTCAACTTAAAATTGAATTGAAAGGTTTCTTTTTGGGATGTTTTCTTTTAAGTTTTAAGACCTACTTTTGTAAATTAGCTATAAAACACTGAGGACTGCGACACTACCTGATAATTTTTGATCCCGAATCGATCGGCCCTACGCTGTTTTTGTTGTCCAAAGCGAAAACATACAATGCGTTATGCTTTGACCCTTAGTAACTAAGGGGAATCCCCCCTTAAGTTGATATGAGAGAACCCTGTTCCACCCAAGAAGTTGGTGGACAGGATATACCGACTTAACTACTGTGGTATATCGTCAACCTCTTTACTTAACTAACTTTTATATAAGATCTGGAAACACTAAACAACCAAATAGCCAGCCCAACCCGTAAATTATCGATCAATAGGTATCAATAGGTAAATACTAAAAAAAAAAAAACTATTTCATAGAATGACTTTAATATAAATCGGTAATTCAAAAAAACATAGACACTGACATACATAAACAAAACCATAATAAAATATATTTTGGACGTTAATTTATCGCAACTCTGACAGTTGCGTCTATTAAGAAATTCGATCTTGAATGTAGGTACCTATAGACAAGCTCAAAGGCTCATTCGGTAGTGACCCTGCCCCATTCGCCAAGAGTTATGGGTTCGATCCCCACTCCAAACAAACATTCGTGTGATGAATACTTGTGGGTCTGGGTGTTAATATCCAATATTTAAGTATGTATTTGTAATACCACTGTTGTTTCTGATATCCGTAACACAAGTGCTTAAGCTACTTACCTCGGAGTCAGATCAATGTATGTGATGTCGTCAGATATTTATTTATTTATTTTACCTATGTGCGTACCTAAAGTCGGATATGGCCATTTTTGTTTTCATCATGTAGCGTTTTCAATTAACATACATACCTACATTCATAGCATCATGCCCATAATCCCCGAAGGCGTAGGCAGAATTAAAGGGGCAGCAGGCCCCTTTGACCTCATTCAGACACAAACTAAACTGGGCCGGGTTAGATGGACAATTGTAAAAAGTATCGACAAATATGGCTAGCCTGTTGCCAACACAATCACATACCCAAAACCGGATATAACATAAGTCGTCTAGTACGACATGCTAGGCCACAGTAAGCACATTCTTTTTTAAGTCCCAGACCAACATGAGACCATGGGTTGGGTTCGGTGGAAAATTGTGAAAAAGTAACGACAAGTGGCTAGCTCGTCGCCTACACAATCACATACCTACCCGAAACCTCATATACCATTAGTCGCCTTTTACGACATGCTAGGCAAGAAACACAGTTGACACATTCTTTTTAAGTCCCAGAGCAACATGGGACAGATTATTGAAAATGAACAAGAAATAGTTAAAGTATGTGTTTTGTTTTGTTATTAAACAAATCCTACATTTTCTCCTGGCATTTATTTGGAGCGGTATATTACCGGCCATTAACATTGCATTCTTATTACAAAAGGCGTTTATTCTCAACACAAAGACAATCGACTTGGTTTTATGCTATTCGGAAGGATTATTAAAAATATTTCATATTTACGTACATATTACTTACTCTATATAACGGGAATCTCCCAAACATTCGTAGTTTATGAGGTAATTTAAACACTAGCTTCAAGGCGCGACCCTGCCCGCAAAATTCGTTCAGATACTCTCATTTACTGTGGGACCTAATAATAAATAAGCTAGTTTATTAAAAAAATATAGACCATTATTGACGTTACAAATAAAAATATTTCATAAGTATGTTTTAATATATCGATATCTAACTTACAGACTAACGTATATCTAAAAAAAATTGTATAAAGTGTAGATTTTAGGACTCGGAAGGGAGAAAAGAAAATAATCAAAAGTTTTGAATTTCTTAGGCTTATTGAGCGTAACAGCCCGTGACGTAATATGACACTAAAGTGATACTTAATTTATGGAGCTATTGCATTTAGGCAGTTGATAAAAAGTAGGTACATCGCCGGTGTGTCTATGATGCCATTTGATATAGGAACAATAATATACCCAGATGCGGCCGCAATACCAATCCCGGAATTATTAATTTATCAATAGTTGCGTGCGTCCGATCCCGCCCACAACAAAATGTCAGCAGTTACTCCGACAATCGCAGACCTTACAATTACCAGCAATAAGTGGGCTTAAATTGATACCTATAACAACTACAAGTTGACTCACTACCTCAATGGTTGTGAACTTTGCGGGAAATCTCCGACTAGTGTTTGCTACAGATATTAATGGCATTGCATTTGCTTAATCTCTCCTATTAAGTAGTTTTGTCATAGAGTAGTGGTGGTCTTAAGACTGGACACAATTTTGCAAGACCACTTACACATAGGGCAGCTTGTACATTATTTCAACTCGAGTCTATTATTGTTTACACTGCATTAGTTATATCACGTCAATGCTTTTATGATGAAAATGACTTGAAATCTGTTGACGCTTCGACGAAAGCTTCCAGTTAGTTGACAGTGTTCCAGGATAATATAATTCCTCTGTAGGAACAGAGGAATAATACAATAGATGACCGTTTGTGGTCAACTATGCTATTTACGCATGTATATTATGCACTCTACGATGTATGACTAAAAAAAGAATGTGCCAACTGTGTTCCTTGCCTAGTATGTCGTAAAGGCGACTAAGGTTTATCAGGTTTTGGGTGTGTAATTGTGTAGGTGACGAGCAAGTCACTTGTCTTTTACACCATTGCGCATCTAACCCAGCCCAGATTTATTTTTTGGCCGAATATGATTGAGGAGGCCGGCTGCCTCTTTGACTCTGCCTTCGGGGCTTACGTGCATAATTATATGTATGTATGTATAAAATTCAATGCTGGTCGTTTTGTTCTTCTTAAAACATCAGAATTAGACAGATCAATATGTCAATTACCTACCCAGTATCTTTTTCAAAGAAACTATGTATTGTCAACCCATAACTTTTAAATTTATATCAGAGTATAGTGAGTGCTAATGTAAAAATATATTTGAAATACAAATTTCCATCATTTAAACATGCAGAAGAGACTTTTCCTAGCAGGTGGTTAAGGACGCCATTGCTTCGGAAGCAAATTGTCCACACAACAAGTTGCTTGACATTCGATGCACGTCTCGAAAGCGAAGCATTTAAAAATGATTTAAATAAAATATTTTGATCACATCACAACACTTCAAAATTACATCGTATATGTATACAAATGGGTGTATATGGTAGAATATAAAACGTCCCAAAATAGATAAACGGTTAGTAAACCCTCTACGAGGCCTCTTAGTTTATTGATAAAAATGCAAAATTACTTTAATGATACCAGAAAGGAGCATACTTAATCTATGAGGGGCTATGGCAGCCAGCCAAATGAAGTCCAAAAATCTTGGTCTAAGTTTACATACTATTGAGCAAACAGACAACTAAGGCGGTCATCTTCATTTCTTGATCTACTTCGACTGCCTCGATGGCGAAATCGGTAGTGACCCTGCCCTATGCGCCAAGAGTTGTGGGTTCGATCCTCACCCAGGACAAACATTCGTGTGATAAAATACTTGTGTTTGTTCTGTGTCTGGGTGTTAATATCCAATATTTAAGTATATATTTGTAATAATACTTTTTTTCTGCTATCCGTAACACAAGTGCTTAAGCTACTTACCTCGGAGTCAGATCATTGTATGTGATGTCGTCGTATATTTATTTATTTATTTATGACCTTGGTACTTTCAATTATTATAATAATGTGTACCTAGTATCTGCCTGCTTGCCCGATCTTAGATCTTTTGATTAGCGGTGAACAAATCACGAGTTTCTTTTTTATTGTTCTGAGTGATGTCAGAATTCACTTCCTAGTGGCATTAGAAAAATAATTCGAATAATCAGACAAATCAAAAGCCGTAATGTGCTAAGTAACTAAACACAGAAAACCTTTTTGTATCGTTTTAAATTCCCTAATTCTCCCCCTACTATACCTAACATACGCACCCTTAGACACATACACACACACACACACACACACACACACACACACGAACATATATATACATCCGTACACATACATGCACGCACACACACACACACACACACACATTCCAAATACTCTCCTATCTATTACTATTATTTCAACTTTGCTCAATTTTAATGTTATTTTTAATTGTTAACTTTTCTAATAAATAAGTTATAAATGTTATACATAAATTAAGTTAAGTAACTAGCGCCCATAGCGTTATCCGATCACAATGTTATAAATGTCCTTGATAACTGTCTCCTGACTCCTGCGAATCAAGCAGTTTGCTTAGTGCAGTAGTCGCCAACTAATGTATGTTCTGTAATGTGTATATTGGCAAATAAAGATTTATTATTATTATTATCATTAAGAAGATATCGGCAAAAATATTGGTTTTTTTTTTAAAGGAAATTTACTTATACGCAAAGATTTAGATTATAATTTTTTTTTATAAAAAATCAATGTAAAATATGAACTCGGCAAAAAAATAATCATGTAAAATATAGCTAAGCAGAAACCATATGGCTCGCACTACCAAAAAGCTACTAGATCTCATGTAGAGCCAAGCTTCAAACTCTACATGCCCGAACTCTACAAGCCCTAACTTCAAAACTCTACACCTTAGTCAAGATATGTGGCTTGGCCATTTCGCTACATTATTTAGACGCAAAGTGAAAATTTTATTAATTGTTTATTGCTTTTCTGTTATACAATAGTCCTTATAGTAACGAAACGGCTCATACAGAAAAATACGACTCGACTAAAAATTATTAGAAAGTAGTACAACAACATCAGTAGTAGTTATAGTAAATTCAAGAATTCACTGAAATTATATTATATTTCATTGTAAAACTGAACTTATGTAAACTTATATAAAACTGATAAAAATATAAAACAGAAAAGTATAATAACAATTGACTTGATGTCAACTGAATGTGATGAACCAACTCTACCAAACAGTAGGTAGAGGCTGCGACACAATTCATATCAAGCTAACTCAGCTTCAGCTCGGGTACAAAGCCTGTGATATACCATTTCCGGTTTTCGATACCAATTTACACTCGCATCCTGTCCGACTTGTACCACAAAATCTTAAATAAACAAACTCCGAGCGATCCTTTCAATATATTGCTAATCCATTGAAGCTTTATCTTGTGATGAACTTCATCAGGCTGTTTCTAAAGGTGCAATGTATGCTGTAAAGAATGTTCTTTAATGTAATTCCTAATCTAAATTGAGGTTAAGCGATTTATACCCTGATTGGGATACCGGTGAATATTTAATAGGTCCACATCAACGCATAATACTCTATGTACTTAATCTTTTTATATTAATTTTCTTTATTCTTGTAAAATATGTAAAATTCAAAAAATTAAAAACGAATAATATCTATCTCATTTATCAATTGAGGAAAATCGTATTGTATGTTGGTAAAAATATATATAAAGTCCATTTATTTTATTTAAAGTGCAATTTTGAACAAAGAACAATTTGTAAACATTTCTGTGACTTTCAATCTCTTTAATCCAGCATAATTTTTCTAAAAAATATTAAACTTCAGTATAGGTAGTAAAAAATATTAAAGTTCAGTTCAGTATAAGTACTAGATCAAAATATCGAAACCATAATTCCCACAAACAACTACGTAAATCCCGCCTGTCCAACATCTCACAACGCCGATATACCAAATACAAGATACACGTTGTCTTATAAGTCCGACAGTGCCCAATATCTCGGATTGATTGAATCGCGTCCGCTCGGATTTAAGCGGTCCCGATATACGGGGTATTGTCCAGTAAATACTGTAACCTTAAGCTGAGATGCGTTGGCCTAAAAATGAGAAATTGAGTTTAGATCTATTATATCCCTTAATAGCTCTTGGTTAAGAGGAAATTCAGCGGAACACGACTGTACCAAACTGTGACTTTCGAACAATTGGTTATTTTTCTTCTCTAATCCTTTGACACTATTTGTATCCTGTGTTTTAATAGAATAGCTACTTAAAATATACCACGCCCGTAATCACCGCATAATTCTCAACGTCTTGAATCTAGAACGGAAACCACAGAAATTAGGGTTGATGCAGTCTTAACCGTAATATTAACACTACTAACTTATTTCAAATTGAATGCCTTCTCGCAAATAGAAACAGTTTCCCTACCTGACCACATAGACAATCAATGAATCGCAATAATAGGCACAATCTTTTTTTTGTTACTTGTAAAATCGCATCGGCCTTTACCGTACACGACACTACAAAAGTGAATAAATTGCTATGTTAAAATATTCATTCGCCTAAAACACTTGCGTACTTTGTACGTATTATTAGTCTGTAGAGGGCTTTCGACTTTACTTTTGTTGTGGTTATTAAACAAACTAATCATGGAAATTATTTTCAGCTATTTATACGGTTAGTAAGTCCGGTGTGTGGTATAACAAAAAAGGGGCCAATCTAATAACTTACAGAACAAATTTAAACAGGGGTAAGATAAACGCACTGATTTATCTTATCGTAAAATACATTGATAGACATTAAACTTAATTTTGTTATTTTATTAACTACTTTAAGTATAAATGCAAAAACTTAATTTATTTTATGTAACAATTCATAAATAACGTATTAATAGATTTTAAATCCTATTTTTTTAAATTAATGTAATATTCCTTTATTAATAAAAATAATCTTTATTATTTTTTTTATTTTCGTAGGGACAACTATAGAAAACTTTTCATATGAAAATATTTCCATAGTTTTATAATGTTAGGTATACAAAATTGTTTATCTAAAAAGTTGATATAAATATAGATTATAAAAAAAAATTCAGTCGAATTGAGAACCTCCTCCTTTTATTTTGAAGTCGGTTAAAAATAGCTTTCTGTAGCATAGTGAGATAGTAAACTGTTATTTTTTTTATAAGATGCGTTTTACGAACTCAAACAAAAATGTTAACAACAGTAATTCTATGGGCGCACTGGAGTTAGCCGCGCGCGCAATAACCGCGAATCAGAGCAGCGCACGCGCCGGCGCGTCACCTCATTGAGCCGCGACTGTCAAGTTCACTGGCAACTTTTTGTCGCTTTTATGCAACCTTGTCTAAAGTGGCCGTTACGGACGCAATTTGTGGGGAAATTGCTATGGGCTCGTATGGTTCCGACGGGCTGTAAGGTTTTGTGGGTAAAAATTAAGTATTAAAAAAGTATTAAAGGAACTATACATTTTAGTTTTAACTTTTAGCTCGTCCAATGTTGGTCTGGAACTCTAAAAAAATGTGCCAATTGTGATTCTTGCCTAGTATGTCCTAAAAGGCGACTAATGGTATATTTTGGGTATGTGATTGAATGTGAAGGTTTCCTTGCGAAATTTTTCAAGGTAGAGTTTGGATTAAAGGTACGTACGTCACCTCACCATCAGATTTAAAACAACCTTTCTCGCCTGTTAAGCACAATATCCAATATTCAATAAATCTTAAATCCAATAATAAAATTAATTGTAAAGCTAATTATAGCTGGTATTGGAGTAGACAATATTTTTTATAACGTCTCAAAATACGACTAACTTCCCCTTTTATACGAATTTTACTTGAATCTTACACTTTCTATTTAATTCACTCTCACATTACGTTCATATTTTTCTAACGAAATGTTACTATTTTTGTTTTAAAAAATGAAACAAACGTTTTGTGTTGATATGGTCCGTGGGCATCACTCGGCAGGGCGCACTGAAAACCAGCGCCATGGCTTTCCATGCAGGTCATGGCTAAAATGCTGAGTGAGGCTATTTTCTTTTGGACATCGCAAAACCGTGTCTGGTTATCGTAAATTCTTTTTTTTTTCTCTTCTATCTCTGTCATATGTATGTCTAACTTGTCGTAAATGTTTCTTTCTTTCTATATTTTGAAATGGAAATCACAGCTTTTGTTAATCGTTATCCCAACCTTAATCTAACCTGGAAACTGGTGAGATGAAAAAGGGACCAAAACATAATATTATTTTACGATCCTTCTCTTACAATGTAAACATAAACATATGTTTAAGCATCCATCAAGTGTATACCCAACATGTTTAGCTCCACACAAAGTTTATGGAAAAGGCAATACTTTTAACGACACGCCATTCATAAAAGCTTTTATGAAAAAAGATTTATGTACTACACACAAGAGAATAACTAAATCTTGTTTATATTCGAAACCCAAGTGATATAACAAGGAATTAGTTAAAATATACTTAAAATGTATGATGGTATTAAAATCGATTCTAAGTGTATTAAGAATCGATTTTAACCTATTAATGCTATACTTTATATTGTACTCAACAAACCAACTATGGTGGTTTCAAAGGAATTGGTAAACACAATATTCTAATAAATTAAAACAATAAAGTTTGTGACTTAAATTTAAAAAATTTCCTATTTTGTTCTTGGAACCACAAATGCACCAACTGTATTCTTTGCCGAGCAAGTCGTAAAAGACGACTAATGATGTACTGCATATTTGATTGTAGAGACCAGCTTGCTAGCTTGTTATCTATAGCTATCTATTGCCAGCTAAATATAATAGCTAGCTAATATATTATAACTTAATAAATGTAAATATAAGACCTTCATTACCTTCATTCGTTAGTACTATTCCTATTTGTTTTGATTATATGTTTTAAACAGAAGCTAGAACTATATCAGAAGCCTTTGTAGTTACAAATATCTGATACAACGTTATACAATTGTTTTAAGACTGCTACTAAATACTAGTAAAGTTTTTTTGCGAATCCCATGGCTGGTCCCTCGGTCCACACACATATAAAATAACGCTATAATCCATACAAAATACCATCCAAAAAAATACAAAGACATAATTCAATAGCACAGACGGAACTACAATTATTATTTGTATGTACTTCCTTTGTCTTGATTCAGTAGTACTCAACGATAATAAGTATAATATTAGAGCTAACGATATAATACGATCTGTTACCTCGATGTTCAAGATATACTCAAGTTATATAATATGTACAACAACGTATTATGTTGTTGGAGATATTAGCCCAGATAGAAGGAGCCGCTTGCGATTTGTTCACCTTAAGGTGCCGAAAGGATAAAAGGGAATAATCTATTGTCTCTTTAAGCCGTAGTAGCATATCTTACTATTATTTTTCGGATAATACTGTCATCCTCTTAGCTATATCTAAGTCTCATTTGAAAAGGGAAAAGCATCTTTGTTTCATGAATTTATTATGTGCGTGCGTATTTATGTGGGGTGATGTTTTGTTATCATGAATTGTGTAATGTAAATTATACTACCACCTACATAATATTTGACAAGCCCGTTAGTCGAGTGGTCAGAGACCCTGGCCATGAAACAAAGGGTCGCGTCGCGGATTCAAATCCCGCTGGGGGCAAATGTTTCGTGTGATGCACATGGACATTTGTACTCGAATCATGGATGTTTAGAGATAAACTTATTTAAGACCAGGATAGACATACGTCTATCCTGGTCTATCCGTTCACCTAGTATCCATAGCACAAGCTTTAAGCTTATTTTGTAACTAGGGAATTAGTGTATCAGTCTGGGTAATTTATTTATTTAGATAATATACGTTTCGTGTGTGTTTCGTGTGATGCACATGGACATTTGTACTCGAATCATGGATGTTTAGAGATAAACTTATTTAAGACCAGGATAGACATACGTCTATCCTGGTCTATCCGTTCACCTAGTATCCATAGCACAAGCTTTAAGCTTATTTTGTAACTAGGGAATTAGTGTATCAGTCTGGGTAATTTATTTATTTAGATAATATAAGCAAATTTACCAGAAAACTCAGATTGCCGCTAACTACGAGGTGACCTAAAATTTTTAAGTCGACATTCCAGCCTTTAGCCTTACAGCAGTGACTACAGTCTTGTTAGATTGCGTAGCTGGAAGTGGTCAAAACGTAAGGGCCCACTCCTGCAGTCTTGCACATTCACGACAGCCTTTTGGGAACACCTTCATGTTACTAAGTGGACTTATCTCAATGTGTTCGCATACTCTGCCTACCACTTCAGGGATTATGGGCGTGATGTTATGTATGTGTGTATGTTCACATATTCTGCGAATTCATCCATTCTGAGGTAAATCCACTTACTACCACTGGGTAACTACTTAGTGTATTTTTATACATCTCTTTCTTTTCACATCAAATGAAACGTACAAACCTATCACTCTAGCTAAAATTTTACAAAATATTTGTCAAAACATACTTATACATTAATGACCATTACCAGTCAAACAACACAGGTGATATACTCAATGGCGGGCAAGTTTTGTAACTTACTTACGTGACATGAGACACATTGCATTAACCAAATACTGTGTGGGAAACTTTAACGACAGCCACCACAGTGAGTGCGAAGTGTGAGTCACTTTAAATTATTTACTCAGGTAGGTAGCAGAAGTTATTATACGAATATACATTAAATAAGCACTTTGCAAAACTCATTAACTTTTTACTTTATGCGTGTTTCGCGAATATAATATGATATTCCTTGATAAGGAGGTAAAAAGCTGTAAATAAAATATTTGATTAAAGAATGCAGGTGTATTAGGTTTAACTTGAGTTAGAGTTCAATCAAAAAATAATAATAAAATAAGCACAAAGAACTATTCGCAATAAAAATTTAATTAGAAATTATACAAACTGTTGTAACATTATTATTTCATCGTCATCATCCTAGCGTTATGTCTCGTGTTTAGACCATGATCCAGGATTAAGCGAGTCTGGTAATTACATTGCGGTGAATGCAGATCTGACCTTCGTAACCCGATGATAGGAGAACCAGACAATTTTTGGATCATGGTTACAAACCCAAAGTTGTTTTAACTTGCAGGTTTCATCACGATGTTTTCCCTCGTCGCCGAGCTAGTGATATAAATATGTAGGTATATACATTTGAAAAAACCAGAGGTACGTGATCGGGTTTGAACCCGCACTCTTTGGTTATGAGACGCGTGTCCTTACCATTGAGCTACCACCGGTCTATTATATTATTATTTAAAAGTACAATATTATTTCTAGCACTAATTACGCAGGTCATTTTAAAAGACAAATCTTCTGCAACTCAATTATCTTATTTGTTAAAGAGTCTCAACTATTCGCGATATAACTTCTAAAAATATCCGACAAGCGCGAAAATTGTTTTATTATGACAAACAAACACTGAATGCATACAAGGATGCCTGACACACTTCGTATGGGTGAGACATTGCAAAATCTAACAGCACCATCACTAAAGGCAACAGAGAGTAATCTTCAGCGAAACTCAATAATAAGGTTCAGTAAACTATGTTTAAGTACAACAGATAAAAAGTGTAAAAGTAATTTTGAGGGAATAGCAATTTGGAAACATGATGAATGGTGGAAAGAATGCTTTCTATATTTGTAAACAAATGTTGTATAGAATACTTGAAAAGAGATCTATATTAACTTATAATAAAAATAAATGTTGAGATTCGCATACTGTTAAGAAACAGGAAAGCAAGTTAATGTTTTGTTTTTTTTTTCAAAAATATTACATACAATTTAATGTATCTTCAAGAGTTAAGTATAACTGTATATAAAAGAGTAGAAACATATCATTTATTTTCTAAAAAATATCCGAAAAGCTTCCCATTTTTTCAAAATAACTGAAAATGGTAGACATATAACATAGAAAACGGAAAACATACTATATACTTTACATACTTTTTATAATACTTTACAGAGACCCTAATACGTAAAATTCCAAAATGTTTACATGGAACCTGCATCATAGTTCATGATTCATATCCAATAGCAGTTATTTGAATTCCTTCTTAATAATATTTATTCAATATCTGTACTTCATAATAAATACCAATGATACATTTAAGTACAACCTTTCAAGGTTTATCTTCAAGAAAATACCAATGTATTGAACAAAGCGTACACTTATGATTCCGTCCAATATGATTCACTTGGGCTAGGTAAGTAGGGCGTTAGTTCATTAAGTAATCGTACTTATAGATCTGATATCGCTTACACAATGCTAAGTTGTTGTATGAAAACTCTATTATTAAACGCCTATGCTACATATTTTAAAGCACCGTAACTGACCCCTGGATAATGCCTTATTAAACATAAGTTAGTGCTTGGTTTAAACTATGGTTTAAGAATAAGCCAAACAGTTTGAAAGTTTCATATAATACCAATATCGAAATAAACGAAATAAAATATCGAAATGACGAATTATAATACAGTTATAATATCTAAATAAAATAATTGTGACATACATTTCAAACTTTTTCTAAATTTTTTACTGATATTGGCCGGGTACGAACTTTTTTGTAATAAAGCCGCATATGTTTTACTACAAAGTACAGTACCTTACATCATCGTTGTAACGTCTATTCCTTTTTTATACTGCTTAGACCATCATAAATCTCTACATCAGGTACCTACCAATATTTCATACAACCAAGTATTGCCGTGATTTTCAAACAGACGGAAATAACTAGTTTAATTACATGTCCCTACTATCTATACAAATCTTACAATTATAGGGAACAGGAGAAAAAAGGTACTTGTACCTAGTTTCATTTTAATAAGCATACTCGTACTTAATTATTGCTATCGCATTCTATCGAAATAGTGTGTATTTGCTTTTTTTAATATCTGGTATTACATGTTGGTAAAACCTGTTTATAATTACATACATATCATCACGCCCATTATCTCCGAAGGGGTAGGCAGAATCCGAGGAACAGCAAGCTCCTTAAACCACCCTTAAGCAAAAACAAAGTCGAGGGTTAAAAGAAACATTGTAAAAAAAGTGACTAGTAGCTAACTTATCGCCTACATAATGACAAACCCAAAATAAAATACACTTTGTCGCCTTAACGACAAGCTAGACAAGGAATACAGTTGACATATTATTTTTAAATCCCAGACCAACATGGGATAATGTTGATAATTACTTTTATTGTAACTCTAAATCTCAAAAATATTCCTCACCTTCTGCTTCTACACAAAAATAGACGATTGCATTTAGCGGTGGTAGCTCAATGGTAAGGACACGCGCCTCTTAACCGAGGAGTGCGGGTTCAAACCCGGGCACGTACCTCTAGATTTTCAAATCTATGTACGTATTTATACCACTAGCTCGACGGTGAGGAAAAACATCCTGATGAAACCTGCAAATTCAAACAACTTTGGATTTGTAACCATGATCCAAAAATTGTCTGGCTCCCTTCATCTTAGGGTTACGAAGGTCACATCGGCAGTCGCATCAATGTAATTACCAGACTTGCTAAATCCTGGATCATGGTCTAAGCGGACCCCGTCTAAGCACGGGACATAACGCTGGGAAGATGATGATTTGCGTTATCATGGCCAATTTCAAACTGATCAGTCTAAGTACAAGTGCGTACATAATCGACAAAACACACGCACCAGTAATTACCTACTCGCTTAGACTTAACACTCCACGACCACTCCGTAATTGTTTATAATAACTAAGTTATGATTGATTTTCAATAAATTACTCAGATGAGGTAATGGTTCTCGCATTATTTATTATTCTCTAGGGGTGTTCCAGCCATTAGTGATATAACGCTTATAATAAGGGCAGATATGTTTGTAGGTAAGTAAGCAGATGGTACATCCGTATTTTGAAGTTGATTGGAAATGATTTATGTTGGTTCGTAAAAAATCTGTATTTTACTTAAGTAACCACCAAGTGTATTACTGAGGTGTACGCCCCACCTCTGATACACTTACTTTCAGAAATTCAGCAATGCAGTTTTAAGTTACCTATATTGAAACTATTAAAAACTTCAGGTATGTAGTCAAGTTTAAAATCAGATGTTAGTGTCTATGCAGTAGGTATAATATTTATACCAATGCAAAAATATTGTTCCATTAACGGAGTATTTGTATATTGGGTGTATATTCGGTTGTGCAGTCGATGAGCCAGACATTTATTTGGATTGTCAGTCTCTAAGATTCTCAATTTTATTATAACAAATTTTATTTTCGACTACAAACAAGTAAAACTGCATAAGGTATTACTCTATGTACTCTGTACCTCTTCAAGAATTGCGAGCCTAATAGTATGTGCCAGTGCAGGGATCGAACCCGCAACTGTAGTCCTTGTCTTTTTACTTTACTAATATTATAGAGGCGAAAGTTTGTAAGTTTAGATGTTTGTTGCTTTTTTACGGCAAAACGGCTAAACCGATTTAACTGAAAGTTGAAATGGTGATGGCTTATATCTTGGATTAGAAAAATTCTAAGTTCCCACGGGAATTACATTTTCGAACTCCACGCAGGCGAAGCCGCAACAGCTAGTAAGTCTATATTTACCAGAGCGCTGAACGATGTAAAAGTTATCAAGAAAATACACGAGATTATCTACCTCTGTTTTAGCCCTCAGGAAGCATCCTAGACATTGAAAAAAGGAAAAATTAGAAAACCTACCAACGAAGAGCTGAATTTTTAAAGAACTATTTTACATTAATAAACTCCAAGTTTACAGTTTTACACCAAGTTCAGATACGTATTTGCAATAGAAATTGTACATATTAATTACATTTTATTTTCTTTCTTCCTTTCTTTATACCTATCTTTAATATTGTTAGTTTGGTAAAACGACCGTATCAAATGTCCAAATCTCATTATTTAATAACAGTTACAATTTAATTATTCTCTCAAAATGTTACGTCAGACACAGTAATTATAATAGAATTGTAGTTCTTCGGTGTATCTCATCAACGGAGCCTGCGAAAAAATTAACACCGAAACAAATTTTTGCGTTAATGATCATTGTAATAATAATTAGACGTATACCCGCCCCACTTATCATTCTATCAAATCTAATACTAATCTGTATCATTCACACTAACAACCGGAACACACGCACTTAACTCAAATGTACTCGTATTTGTAATGAGCCGAATGCCTCAAAACATTACGTATTTTCCTTCTTAATTAAAATTTAATTCAAATCAACAGTCGTTGAAGACAAGAAACAGATCAAATAATTCGACCGCTGTAAATGATAGTGAGTTCACCAAACTAAAAAAAAAACTTAATTTAAGTAGGTCCATAATAAAAAGTAAGGTACATGAAATATATGCCTCGTGTGATACAAAACATTATACTATAGAGTATAAGCGTATAAGCGTTTACTATACACGTGTATAGTAAACGCATTTTGATACGATACTTGGTTATTGCAATATTTTCACAGTCAAACTTTGAAAACGAGAGTTTAATTACAGTAGCAATGAAGATCTTAGTTAAACAATATAATTAGCTCACGGAAACGCTAAATAGTCTTAAAATGCGGAATTAATCCATTAAAACAACCTTTTTTATATTATTTGATATACATACTATTATAATCCGTACGTATTCTGACATGGATATAACAAATTAACAGTTTGCAAGATACGAGTACATAAACACACATTTTCCTACTGATATTATTATCAAGTTATCAATCTAAAGCAATCTGACGTGCTCGCAATAGTCTTGAATAATTTAATTAAACTATATTATCAAGGAATGACTCAGACACTACAGCACGAACGCAAAAGATATAAAATAATTTCATCAAGAAAATTGTCAAAGACGACAACCTCATCGTGTTCTTTCAAGCGTTGTATATCGCCTCTAATCGGATTCCGCTTGGACTATGATCCTTGACATCATATATCAATACAAACAATCACGCTGACAATTCCCGAAGAGGCAGAATTCAAGGAAAAAATCTCACATTTAGTAATAAAATAAAATTGAGTTGGGTTATACGAAAAATTATTAAAAATTAATTACATTAAGCATTTGTCGCCATAAATGCAACGGAAGTAATTTTTTTACGAACATGAGACTCATGCATGGCTACAATCCTCGCTTTTCCACGAATATTTTCCCCGCTAGGGAAGTGGCGTGAAGTTTAGTTAGTTAGTTTATTTTCAAAAGAATCTGAACTTTGGAACCTTTAGATAAGGGAATCAAATTGTACGATAATTACGCTTTCATAATTATTTGAATATGCCGATTTCTTCCCTTGAGCTGTGGTAGCTCAATGGTAACAACACGCTACTCATCACCCAGGGGCGCGGGTTCAAACCTGAACACGTATCTCTCGATTTTCAAATCTATTTGCATAATTATACCACTAGCTCGGCGGTGAGGGAAAATATCGTGATGAAACCTGCAAAATCAAACATTTTGGATCATGGCCTAAGCGGACCCTGCCTGAGCATGATGTAGATTACCTCACTCATTAAAGTATCATCATTCGAAAACTACAATACGGAACTTAAATTTAATTACCTCCAACACGTACTAGATTATAATATTTGATCGTGAATGAGATAAAAATAACAAACTAAGAAGCATATCTAACTGATTTGTTACGTATTAAGGCAGACTCCCATAGCCCTGTATGGTAATTACCACCGAATTCACACACATGATATAATGATTCTGTGTGTCAAGGTTACGGTAAGGCTATGTGCAGTGCAGCCTACAAAGCTGTTAGTACCGTTATATCCTTCTATCATACTTACCTTCTGTAAATATATATATTTTTAAGTTGAATTAGGTACTTTAATTATTTCGAACACTACAATTAATACGTGTTTGCGATTAATTTATATAATAATGGATTGGTAAATCAAATAACGCATGCAAAATATTGTGACGCAGTCAGGTTTTCCGGTAATTTAGGCTCTAATGACTTGCTCAACTTACATATGCTATCCTTATTTGGTTGGATCGATGAAATCACAGACTTGTTAGGGAACGTAAAGTGTCAAACTGGGTAGACTTAGCACAAAGCAGAGATAATTACCTTCAAGTAACTGAGTACGTTATTGCGGTGAACTTTACATGAAGATCCTAAACGAGTAAAGATAATAATCAGTTAGCAAGTCATTTAATTTTTTTCATATTTTTTAAATCAATGTCATTACCTATCATATGTTTAGTCTAGTCAACCTTTGACCAAACTAGATGTTTATGAAAGGTCACTTTGACCCTATGGCATCACAAGCATAGAAAAACTGCTACGCATTTACTAATAGTTTGATTTCATTCATTTCTATTGAATTACACATATTATTATATACTTCAATGGGGAAGACAACAACCTACAAAAATCTAATATACTCAATGTATTAATGAACTCGCGAACTCACTTAATGTACATTAAAGAATCAGAAATAGATAAGAGTTGAATTACGATCGGTGAAGAAATTGGGTGAATCGCAAAGGAGGTTGACTGAAATCGTATATTTATCGCGCGCCGCGAAGATCGAATACAAAGGATCTCCAGTAAATGGGAAAATGTTCTTGTTACGTGTATATCGCCCCTACTAACGGTGTGTTGATATTTTATAGAGGGTTTTTTGAATTAAAACATCCGAAAGATGGCGTAACTGTGACTTGCGGTCTTGTCATCCTCCTCATTGGTTTGTTGTCAGACCAAACTGACATGCTGTCAACAAAGCCAATAGTGACAGTGATAAGACCACTAGCCAAGTATCGAACCCTCATTGGGCGTTGAGTTAAATTGCGGTATTTACCTAAATGCTGTAGGCAGAATATATACGGTATCAAGTAAACCACACCTTTATGTTGTAGATTTGACATTCATCAAATATATTATGTTAAATGGCCAAGAATATAATATATTCTTGGCCATTTAACATAATATATTCGTCCCATGTTGGTCTGGGACTTGGCCCATTTTGATCTGGAACAAAAAAAAGAACGTGCCAACCGTAGTTCTTACCTAGCATGTCGTAAAAGGCGACTAATAGTTTACGGGCTTTTGGGTATGTGACTGAGTAGGCGACGAGCTAGCCACTTGTCACTCCTTTTTCACAGCTTACCATCCAACCCAGCCCACTGTCCCATGTTGGTCTGAGACTTAAAAATAATATGCCAACTGTGGTTCTTGCCTAGCATGTCGTAAAAGGCGACTAATGGTATATCGGGTTTTGGGTGTGTGATTGTGTAGGCGACAGGTTAGCCGCTTGTCACTGCTTTTTCACAATTTTCCATCTAACCCAGCCCGGCTTTATTTTTGGCTGAATGTGGTTGAAGGGGCATGCTGCCCCTTTGACTCTGCCTACCCCTTCGGGGATTATGGGCGTGATGTTATGTATGTTATGAATATAATATAGGAAAACTAAACTCGCGTCTTATGAAGAAATTTGTCCTTAGTTTTGATTTGATTCGACATTCTACAATAGCCCTGCAATTAATTTTAAATTTCTAATCCCTATAATAATGGGATTAGCATAAATAGAAAATGAAAATTTTTATCAATGATGTGCCAACTACTTTTTAAAAGACGACTAACATTGCATCGGCTAGTTAAGTGTGTAAATAAAATTTACATTAAACCTCAACTACCAAATTTTTGGTCAAAAGAAGATATAGGAGCTTACTGTCTTGAAGATTTTTTTTGTAGAAACATGTGATTGTAAGGCTTCTTCACATATCTGTATTCAGTAGAGAAGGAAATTTTGACAGATACGTACTTTGCTTAGGTTGTTAGTGACTAACTGGCATCTGGGGGATTGTTTGTATAGAAATCAGCCAACTTAGTTTTATTGTTGATTAAAAGTGGATAACGAAACTCAATCCTCCTTGGACACTGACTACACTTTCTGGGATTACAAGCGCGATGGTATGAATATATGTAAGTGCAGGTGTAACCCGTAGTTGCGGTGGCGTGCCAGCAGGCAGGCCCGACGGTATCGCGTAAGCTCGCCGCACGCTCACCGATCGCGCGATAAATCGCTGCTCTTCGCTGAGACCGGCGATGATTTGTTCCGCTTGCGGTTAAAAAAAATTACAGTGCCTGCAGTGTCTTACAGATAATTGCTATTGGAGCATGTAAGGCTTCTAACACCTGTACCCAACAAAAAAATATATTTGCTTAGGTTTCGCACAAATTTGATTTGCTCTACAAAAACAATACCCCAGGGCGACAGTTAACTCTATTTTATAGTTAGCTCATGGTGCATTGGATATAAATTTGATATAAGTAATTAAAAGGCAAGACATTGAACAACAAGTGAGACTTCTTTATAACGGTTCGATATGTACGAATCGCTAAATATGGCTGAGTAGATACTAAGTAAACTTATATTACAATGGCTTATATTCGTAATTCAGCCAGGTTGTTAAATTATAATACTATTAACAGACGCAAAACCAATATCGTATATCCGTAAGAATCAAACTTAAAGATGAATTCTAAATCGAGAATGATTCAGTACAAAAGGCTTAAGTTCTTACATTATCAACGAACATTTCTTAAGTAAGGAGTCTTAATTTAGTTGTGTAATATAGAGGCAGTTAGATTTAACCAGCTGCAAATAAGTTATTTAAGTTATAAAACTTCAGTTTTGGATTCCAAATTACTTAGTAATTTGAGATGCAATGAAGAAATTCCAATTGTATCTTCAAAAATGTGAATCAGTTTTTTTTACTATGCACCAAACTGATAGACATGTCTTAGACAATTAATTACATTGTAATAAATGCACAGAATATTTTAAAAACAAAGTCTTCTTATTATCTTACAAAAAATAATATTCTTTTCCGCGTTATTAAAACGCAATAATGCCTAAACAAAAACGTCATTGAAACTGGGCTAATTAACATATAAAATTTTAAACTATTCCCGCTCACCAATTTACTACTTAAATAAGTGATTGCCTAATTAGAACCACTAATTACAAAAGTTACAAATAGTAAGTTTATGTACTATTACAACTGTTACGAGCCTTGAGTTTATTTGCAAAAAACGGTCAAAGAAAGGTAGGGTAGGGCGGGGCTAGTTGAGCATAGGGGTAAGTTGGGCAATCAAAATATCTCTGAAACTATACACGGGACGCTAGGACATCGTACGAGGGAAACGAGGGGGCGCGGGAGGGGAACTCATCACGCGACCGCTAGTGGCGATCTGTCGATCAAGTGCGGTACGCGCATGCTTTGTTTGTTTCGTGACAAAAAAGTAAAAAAATAATTTTTGTGTATATTTCGTCTGTAAGAGTGAAATGTTATCCATTTTAAATCAGGTAAGTGTTAAAGGTTCATACATTTAATGTGTTTTTGATATCTATAAAGAATTTGGATTCGATTCATACCGTTTTTTCATAACCTCAATTTTGATTCAAATATTTGGGTCGGGGTTAGTTGAGCAACTGTTGCCCAACTAACCCCACGATTTTAATACAAAGTAATGTAATGTTTTTCTTTTATTTTAGAATGCGAACTTATAAAAGGAAAACGTCGAGGGGTTCTTACTCTACACGACAGTTAAAGGAGGCTGCAAATGCTGTCGATGAAGGCAAAAGTGTGAATGAATGCCGCCGACAAGGAATGCAATGTCAAAATAATGACTTTGACTAGATTTATTAAGAAATTGGAGTCACAAAGAGGTGTTCCTTCAATGGGTTATGTAACACCAAGGCAAGAATTTTTTCCCATCCAAGAGAATTCTTTAAAAGAATACTTGCTACAAATGGCACCAATCTTCTACGGATACTCCCCAAAAGATGTTCGTAGCTTTGCCTACGAATGTGCTATTAAATTTAAAAACAGACACGTGTAACTAATCGAAAAAAGAGAAAAGCTGCTATTCTCACAGATACTCCTGAAAAAAACGCTCTGCAAGAAGAAAAAAATAAAACCATTAAAAAAGTTAAGAAACCAAAGAAGAAAATTGACAAAAAAAGAAGAGTGTTTATAAAAGAATACTACAGTCAAGTGAGGAAAGTAATCAAGATGAGTATACTTGCCTGGTTTGTAGCAAAGTTTGGTCTGATAGCATACCAGGGGAGAAGTGAATCGAGTGCGAAGACTGCAATTAATGGGCACACAGAAAATGTGTGCAATTATGTACTGAGTTGCATTTCACTTGCATTAATTGCAATTCCGACGACGATGATTAGTTCTTTCGAGATAGATCTCATTATTGCCATGTTTTTTTTAAATGTTGGCTATATTCCTACTCAGTAAATTTTGAAGTTTGATTAAACGTAGAGTCTATTCCAAAAAATAATGTTTAGATATTGTTGATTTTTTGTTGATTTTATTTTCATGTTTAATGTCTAGAAGAAGTATTAAGTTGAGATTTTTTTTTTCATTATGTCAGTAAACAATTAATAAATATACAGTTGATTATCACAAAGAATTTTTAATTCATGTCTAGCAAACATTTAACCCATGGTTAGACTAGCATTTGTTACTGCTCAATGTACCCCATACCCTTGCTCAACGTACCCCACCCATGGGGTACATTGAGCATGTCTGCCTTTTTTCACTTCTACAGCAATAACTCTCAAGACTCAAATTTTAAAAATAAATTGCTATGTATTCTTTCAGAAGGAATAAATTACCTAACCATAAGTACAAATAACCAGCAATTTGGAGTTATCATTTAGGAGTTATGATCGGTCAAGTGAAAAATTGCTCAACTAGCCCCGCCCTACCCTACCTAAATATGTGTGACGTCAGGTCAATTGACGATATCTCAGGTGCCCAGACTTAGACGGGACATATCGGGACACGTATTCAGTCGGGGTATACCTACGTGTTATTTATTCGATAAATTGAAAATGCAATATCTCCGTCTACAACATTAAACAAATGAAATGAATGTATGAAAGGATACAGAGTTATTAAATACGATACTTTTGGGACAAGCATCGACAGTTAAGTCATTTATCGATTGGAACATGCTTTGATCTAAAAGCTTCACGACACTATAAGTAGGTACGGATGACGCTTTAATAGAAACACGAAACACCAATAGAACTAACATCTTAGTAGTTTACTCTTGTCCTTATAGTAAAACTTAAAACCAGACTCAGACAAGATCAAAAAGCTGACCCCGGACAAAATATGAAACAGAGTAATAGGAAAAAACTATGCCACCAAATATTCTATATCATTATATATTTGGGACACAATAACAACTTAGTGAAAAGAAATAATACAAAAACCATAAACATATTCTAAGGTAACTAACTAACTAACTAAACTTTACGCCACTTCCCTAGGAGGCAGTAGTAGTAAGGTAGGCAGAGAGAACCGAACGCCTTAGGGCACAATCCTTACACACCTAACTTGCCCCTTCAACATTCATGATCCTTTTCATACAAGCTCTACGGTTTTTATGGCACATAACATCACCTTTTGTTAATATTCTAAGCTGTCTCTAGAAAAAGATGGTTTACTGGATCGTGTCCCGATTTTCAAATGTCCGCATTGACAACACTAGGAGTAAGCCTTGGTCTAAAATAGGCACGGTTCGATCTTATTGTGACCAGTATAGGCAAAGGTCAGATTTGAATAGGTCAGTCGTATTCAACATCTAGTTCAACATCTAGTTCTTAAGTACTATTGTTTTGAGGAAATATTATATTGGAACGAATATTCGTGTTACAGATTTATGACTTGTCTTGTCTGGCAGAGAATTGAAGCAGGCTTCGTATAGTTTTATGGGCAACTAGACCGTCATTTATTTGCAAAAACTTTATGTATGTTTTTATTTCAAGACTCATGAACCGAGATAACACTAAATGAAATTAGTCTAAATAAATATTTAGGGCTGAAGCGAAATTACGAACCTAACTAATAATTCTGGCAGTTCCCTGCGCCTAAAATAAGCTGGAGCTGATATTTAAACCTTTAGATTAAATTAAGTGTTAAAAGACGGTACCAGAAACATATTATCGTAAAATTGTTTCTTATATAAACATTAATTTTTATGAGTTAGTTGTATAGAGCATATAATGCGACTATATTGTATGCGATACACGATAAATAGAGCTACTGATGCGATTTAAAAAGGGTTGTTTTAATTAATATGTAGATGATTGTACCCAAAGTAACTTTTACGGAAATTTATTTCAATATAATATTTATGTAAATATACAGAAATCGTAGATATTTCGGAAATTATTTACATACATAGCATCACACCCGAAGTTTCCGACGGAGTATGCAGAGTCAAAGGGGCAGCCTTTCCCCCTTAACCACATCCCCTTTAACCACATTCAGCCTAAAATAAAACTGGGCTAGGTGAGATAAAAAATTATGAAAAAATAGTGACAAGTGGCTAGCTTGTCGCCCACACAATCACATACCCAGAACCCGATATACCATTAGTCGCTTTTACGACATGCTAGGCAAGGAACACAGTTGGCGCATTCTTTTTAAGTCCCAAACCAACATGGGATATATTTAAGTGCATAAAATCGGCGGGTATCCCCAAAATATATACTGATAGTGCAAAGAGGTGTATGCTACGTGCGTACGACTAGTATTTTAGACACCAAGAATGACCTGTCACTGTCACCACAAAAACATCCCAAAACGAGCCTGAATGATACGTAGGTATCCATTGGAATACAATTGAGACGACAACGGAAAAAATGCATGTTTAGATTACAGACGCAATCGATTTGCAGCGATTGAACCTAACGATTTGAAAACAAAGAAGGCACTCATCATCAGCCTATTTACACTGTGCATGTTAGTGAGTACGTCCAAGTTCAACGGTATAAATACAAAACAAACATCACGTGGAGGTGCGAACAGCAACTGGAGCGACCTCGCCAAGGACGCGCGCGCAATGAAACTATCCGCTTTTTGTGGGAAAACCTTATGTCGGCATTAAGTGATCTTGAACAAAAAAAGCCAAGTTCGAGTCGGACGAGCGTGAAGAGGGCGCCGAACTGTTCACCGTTCCTTCCGTTAAATATTTATTTTCCTTTAAATAGTGTTTTGATTATATATCTAAGTAATCTTCAATAAATATTTTGGCATTTTTTTTTCTTTTTACGAGCAATGGCTATGGTTTGGTTAGGTTTGAAAAAAAATTTTTTAGCATATTTATTCGATTTAAATATCTACTGTGCGCACCAGACTTGATTTATTTACACTTTATTCTGTAACTTCTACTCTACGGCCAAGCTTTCCCGATACTGCGAAGGTTTGATTTTCTATCCTGCTATAAAAAAGTAGACTAACAGAGCCAAAAATAAAATATCTTAACAATGGCGTTATAATGTAGGACAGCATTACACATGATCTGATCTCATACCTACATATTATTTCTCAACATAATTTTCTTATCACATACACCTCCAAAGAAAGAAACACAACAAGTCGTACCTACGGAACCCTAGAAATATGACGATCGTTGACAATGGGCCATTGCGTAGAAATCTCGGATAAATTAATGTCAGTTTTTTCACATGACGTTTCGTCGTAGTATCATTGAATTCATAGGACGTAAAAAATGTCTTTCTAGTTTTGCTTTTATAGCGATTTGGAACCCGGTGCACGTGTGCGCGGATTAATATGCAACCGTTGATGCATTAGGTAATCAAGAAAATGTGGCTCGGCAGGTGTCCCTCGCTTCGTTTATTAGGGAGCTCGAATATAAGGATATTTCGACAGCTATGTCGATAGAGGTAATGATGCTAACTCCAAGATCGCTTTAGCTTTTAATGATTCAAAATTGGATCATTTGGATTATAAAAATGAAATTTTGGTCCTGTCTTGATGTATATCAAAAAGGAAATGGACGAAGCGACAAGATCATAGTTAATCGTGTCACGATCATATAATAAAAAAATATATATACTTCGATATTTACTATACCTATGTATGAGCTTAAAATGTTGGTAGTATAGATAATAGGATTCAGATACACCTGTATCTGAATTTACACCTGTAAACACCACAGTGTATGATAAAACTGTCTCGACGCCCTACACAAAATATGCACCCAAAGAGAATCGGGAATATATTTGTACACATTTATCCATAAATGCTATAAGCCAAAGTTCAATCAATATAATATGTCGCTTATATACTTTTAAACCAAATAATAAAACAAAATTCCATATCGACAAACATTCAAAATTTTGTTTCTTATTATCTGCTATTACCATATCCTACACGGCGTCTACACGCGCCAATTCTTACACGATCATAGCATTAAAGGTACATTGCCGGTTATTATCCACTCCGTGGCTCAAGTTTTGATATAATACTGGGAAGTCAAATAAACATAGCATAATTACGTTGTACGCTTTGTGGCAAACTTGACCCCTGCCTTGTATGGGTGCCGAATGGACGGCAGTCAAGTACACATCACAGCAAGCATTAAAACTGGCGTGTTTTGTTTGGATCAGACAAAGAAACATAGAGGTATATGAAATTCGATGCTAAACATTTTCAATACGATGAGATATGTATGTATCTATGTACAGGTACTTTCTATTTTCATTTAGGGTTATATGCTTTTCCTAGCCAAGGTTCTATTAGACATGATTTTATATACACTACTATTTTACTCTTATTGTAGATATTTGCGAGTGGGCTGGCACTTTTAAAAGACTTAAGGGATATTGACGCAACGGCGAGATCCCTGTCTGATTAGCAATTTCTTAATTAGTCAATACCAAATTACTATTTGATTAATTCTAGCTTTAAGGAAAACGGGAAGATGGATTAATAAGATGGACCGGTAACACACCTCCTACTAATATCTTCAGCAATCGTTTTTCGTATGATGCAGAATATGGACACATATCTTATCATCACGCCCGTAATCCCTAAGGTAGGCAGTCCGAGGAGCCAGAAACTCCTTTAACCACAATAAGGCAAAGACAATATTTATTTATAATTATTATTTACAACAAAACATATCAATATCAATCATAACAATCAATTAAAGATTAAACATGTTGTAACTTAAGTTTATAGCCAGATTGATATCCTAACACTGTTGACACATCATTGTATACATCTAAGATAGACAAAAGTGTTTTAATTATTTACGACTAGCTGTGCCAGCGGTGTCACCCGCGTTTATGGTTAATATTATAAAGACTATTTCCGTCATACATGATTTCTATGTAACTTTAACCATTAAGGCTGCACACGCGACGGAAGCTTAAAAAATGGAGTAACTTCTCCCGTTTTCCCAACATTTCCCTTCACTACTCTGCTCCTATTGATTGTAGCGTGATAAAAAGTATACTATAACCTGCCCAGGAGTATGAAGAATAATTGTATCAAGTTTCGTTAAAATCCGTCGAGTAGTTTTTGTTTCTATAAGGAACATACAGACAGACAGACAGACAGACAGACAAAAATTTTACTAATTGCATTTTTGGCATCAGTATCGATCACTTATCACCCCCTGATAGTTATTTTGAAAATATATTTCATGTACAGAATTGACCTCTCTACAGATTCATTATAAGTATAGATGTGATAAGAGGTGGTGTATCGTAAGTAAGAAGTGACTTGAGAGAGAATATTGAGTTTGCGTTAGATGGAAAATTGAGAAAAAATTACAATTAGTTATCTAGTTTACCTTTTTGCGAAATGCTAGGCATGAAACCCAGTTGTTACATTCTTTTTTGTTCTCAGACATAAATGAGACCAAAAATATCAGTCAACTGGCTTATTGAATGGATGTAACTAACAAAGGACCGGCAGTTTGATCACTAATAAAGGTTTGGCAAGCACTCGATTATGCCCGATAGCGAACATTGATTTATTGGACGATGACCAGATACCAATAAAAGCTTAGGCTTTGCAGCTTAAATTGATGGCGGATTCAATTACCTGGACAGTTTTCTGGAATAAAATACGAGCGGTATCCCAAGTTTCATCTCAGGGTATCTTTGCCTAAATCTAAACACACATTATGAGCGAGCATAGACTATCTGAGGACTAGTATAATATTGTTAATACGTACGTAAGTCCATACATTAGCTAACTTTACTGGATTACCAATACAGATAAAATGTAGACAATTATACATTTTATATTTAGACATAGTCAACTATTTCTAAAATAGTTCGAACCAAATTTTAACATCTGAAGTAGCTATAGCTTATTTTAGTCAAAACTCATCTATCGTGACCTATAACCACTTTTGCTGCTCGTATAAAGCGATTAAAAGATTAAGTACTCATTCAGTCAAACCACTGTGATAGACTAGTTCGATGGCGCATTCGGTAGTGACCCTGCCCCACTCGCCAAGACTTGTGGGTTCGATCCCCACCCAGGACAAACATTCGTGTGATAAAGACTTGTGTTTGATCTGTGTCTGGGTGTTAATATACAATATTTAAGTATATATTTGAAACACCTATGTTGATTCTGTTACTCGTAATACAAGTGCTTAAGGTACTTACATCGGAGTCAGATCAGTGTATGTGTGTAGTCTGATATTATTATTATAGGTGCTTGATTTAACAATATAAAGTCGACTTCATTGAACATCAAAAAATATCTTAATTATCTTACTCAAGATTCACATATTTGTAATGTACTCGTACTTATCCGCGAGATAATATTAACATCATTCATTTTCACAAACGACACGATTAATACGCAGAATAATTTTCTTACCCAAGAAACTGCTATGAACTATAGCGACGACGCATTTTCACATTATCATACTTATAATGGATTACCAGTAACTTCCTTGTTATACATCAAATGCGTCGAAGTAATATCAGGTTGGTGTAACAATTGTTGCGTAAAACTGGGGAAGGTCTAAACACAATCCTAGCGCGAGTATCTCATAATGGGATCTAGAAACATATTGCAATTAATACAAACAATGTCTGCAGAACGCAATAAGTTCCTTGTATGGGAGAGACGCGAGTAATCGTTGTGTGGAAACACAATTCGGCCTGTCCCAGATTGAAATTCTTCAGTCAAATCGCTGTTGTTGTTATTACAATTCTTTGTCTACGGAGGACTTTGGGTTAACAAACAGGGCAACTGTAATGTTAACGCGAAATCCTTAAAGTTAGAATAACTATTGTTTGTTTGCAAACAAAGAAAATTACCGTCTGACGTGAAGTAGAATGTTTTCTTGGAGTACTCGAAGTTTGCGCATCACTCAAAAGGCTTACATTTGAGAAGCATCTTTTTAAAGTATTAAGAAAACTCATGTTCAAGTAATTATGAATATAATCATAATAATGATACGGGAATTAAATAATAAAATTACACTGAATAGGTCTAACATCTAATATAATCAATAGATCATTTAATTAATACTTACTAACACTTAGTTGTAAGTAAATAATTCGGTTCTCTCTGCCTACCCCGCTAGGGAAGTGGCGTGAAGTTTAGTTAGTTAGTTAGTTAGTTAGTTAGTTAGTTAGTTAGTTAGTTAGTTAGTATATTATTACTCTGTGCACTTAGCTATGGTTCACAACCCAATTAAGAATATTCTATTAAAGAAGTATGCAAGTTACTGAGTTTACTTAAGTATAATTAAGTTGTACTTTTTCACAATTTTTTTTACACTTTCAGTTTACCTCGAAGAAATATCTCCATTCTGAGCCTAGCTATTAGTTTGAGATATAAAATGCGTTAAGAATATTAACAACCCGAAAGGTGCGTGATGAAATTATACTAAAATATATTTTTACTTAAAAATTTCAAATGTATTTTAAAGATTGCTCGCTAAAAATCTTCGTACACAAAAATACGCAGGCAAAAATTATATGTAAATATTAGTTGATACATTCAACTCACGTGATTATTATTAATTAACGGCATGACAAGTGCGCTTGCGTGTTCGACAGATATCGATGAACATAGCGTCAAGTTGACATCAGCTGTAATTACATTAGATGCATTTTAAGTGCCATATTATTTAAGTATACCTAATTACTTGCATAAAGTCCGCAAGATCTTATTAATGAATGGCCAATGAACATACGTTCATTTCAAATGGGTCATTATACCTATCAGGAATAATTTAGCTATGCACAGTTTTAAAAGGATCTGTTCTAAATGATTTTTTGAATTTTTTTACATTTGAAATATTTAGGAAAATATATACATATTTTAGTAGGTAATGTGTATCTTTTATCAAAATATGATATTTTAATTCAACAATTAAATTAACTCTTTTTTACTGTCGATTAGTAAGCTGTAGGATTAGTAGTATTTTGTTAATTTTTCATCACACAGAAACCATTAATAATTTTTGATGATTTTATTTAACATCTTTTTTTTGGCCGAAATCTAGAAATTATGATCATAAGTTTATAGGCAAATGCTCAGATTCTATAAAACTGTACAAATATGATGGACTGCACTAATGATTGACATCCATCACAAGCTAAGTCAGAGACTTGAGGGCTTAATTAACTCACAGTAAAGTTCGAAGATTAAGTATATATTATTTGTAGCCCTTCACACCCATACTACCTTTAATCTACCGTGCCTTTTAATGTACACAGGAAACAATGATGTCTTGACTAATTTGCCAATCCACCAGAAGCTCAATTAAATCATTACTGAAGAGACAAAAAGACTTTTGTCCCTGCAGGAATATATTGAATAACCATTATAAATAGGAATACAGAGGTAAAAGAATTTATATGAAATACCTATGGTAAAACTATAAATCTAAGAACATTACCATAGAGCACGTCGTGTATCGAAACGTTTTACCGCCAAGTGAAAAAATATCACTTATTGTATTCTCTGCAGGATACAAGCTCATGGCGTATTGAAACAATGGCATTAAATCACATTCACATCGAGGCTCTGTAAGGTAAAATTCAACATGCAAAAAATTCTCCACCTGCAAAAGGCGACCTCGACGCCGAACAACTGGCGTTAAACAGAAGGTCCCTGTTAGGAACATAATATAGATAAGACTGGAGTTGTATTCAAGTAAAATGTTTCTATAAATTATGCCTTCTGGGACAACCCTAGCAGGGACGAGGTTAGATGAAAAATTGAGAAAACGTACTGACAAGTGGGTAGCTCGATGCCTACATAATCACAAACCCTACCCTTTACGCCATTAGTCGCCTTTTACGACCAGCTAGCATGGGGAGGCGAGGAACACAGCTACCAAATTACTTTTTCCGTTTCTACTGTTTATCGAAACCACGGTTCATCGGACCATAGAAATTTGTATAGTTCGGTGAATCGTGTTCTGAGTTGTTGAACATTCCCGTGCAGCGTGTCATCTGAAACAGAATAGACGAAAATATTGTATTATATCCTCCAAGCGCAAAAATCTACATCTATCAACATTAGACATAAACATAAACACCCATATAATAAAAAAAATGGCACACACATGGGCGTATACAATATTTTTTTGGTCCAGGGGGGGCAATACGCTATTATTGATAGGTTCATATAGTAAACTAGCTTACCCGGCGCACTTCATAACGCCCCGTTCTCGGACTTTCAATAGCCATTTTTTTCCGTGAAACTTTTTTATTTTTTTCTTTCATAAAAACCTTCACCTGGTAAAAACAAACACAACTAAAAAATTTAAAACGAAATCGGTTCAGCTGTTCTCGAGATTTGCGCTTAGCAACACATTTAGCGATTGTTTTTATATTATAGTAAATACACCTTGGCATACGAGTTCCAGGGGGCACCCTTGCGTACGCCCATGGGCACACTGATACACAAAGAAATCGCCTCCCTTTTAACCACTAAATAAAATTATATACAAAACCTATCCACCAACACGTAAACATTCACATTGGCCCTGCCACGCTCATACATGCTAATACCCGTAATTATCCCAGCGGCTTATTTTAAATTGGATGTCAAATGCCAAAATACAGCTTATGTAGGAAATGTGCATGATGTAGTACGTATCAAGATTGGGCAATTCTTGCACGCTGCGTAGTTAATATTGGTACCTATATGCCACATTAGATATTATGTAACATTGCACTGCGCTATATAATTGCGCCAACTCAGTTCGATGCACAAAATGCGACATCTCACTTTTCCGAAACTTATGGCGCATTAGGCAGCTCCGTAAGAAAAATAAAATAACACTTAGCAGTTAGCACTATTAAATTTATTCAACACGCACATCATGAGCTGCATCTTCATTACTGTGCTGGCACAAAAATTTCTAATATGTTATATACCTAGAATACACATAATAATAGGGCATATATTAAAAAAATCAGATAATACTGTTAAATTCCGTCTTGAACCTATCTAGCAAACAGAATAGGGATGATGACTGCATTAAAAAACTATGATTCTATTTAGTCCGTCAGTTAGATTATACAAAGATACTAGACACATATTTTTCGCTTTATTAAAATAACGAAAAATCACAAATATAAAGAGCATCAAAGTTTTGGAGTGAGGGCTTGCGACATCACTATTTAGTAAAAATTTTACGAATGTGTGACATCACGCACTTGAATGCATTGTATCTTTGTCAATGTTTGACTGAATGACAAAACAGTAATTTTTAGTCATGTTGCCTATTATGGAGATTGCAGTAATAGCAAGAAGGGGCAAATATCTACATCATCTTATAATACTCATTTAATACAAGCAGAACGTAAATGCCTGCAACATTAAGTGGCGATAATATATTTTGATAAATATTGAGTTTTAAGTGGCTAGTGTTACCAGAAGATTGAGAAGATTAAAATCACCAAAATTTAAAATTAATCTTAAGCCTTCGTGACCACTATCTATTTGTATTTTGTAAGAAATGCAGAATGCAATTAAAATATTGCAAGAATTTCAACTAATTAATTTGCCTAGGAGTTATAAAAAAAAAATTATATAGTACGCAACTCAAGGCAATTAGAACAAAAATTCGTACAACTAGGTACTCAAGTATATTCGTCAGGGCCCTTTTTTAATAAGCGCGGTATAAGTAATAAAGTACTAAGCTGTAATTAAGGCAACTTCCTCTTTATTGTTTCAGGTTAACGACTTAATTAAGCAGAAACTTTAATATTAAAAAATAACTTCCAAGTTGAACGTGGCTGTAAGTGAAATAGAAAGAAAGCAACGACTCGGTAACTACAAGGCTGATATTACGAGTTATTTTTTCTACTCTTTACAGGGGCAGTTATTATAAGATGCTTTTGAGATGGTCTAGCTTATTCCTTTTTTTTGTTTTTAGTGTTGTCACGGATATTTAGGGAATTCCAGTATTTTTTGGGCCGACATTCTGGACTTCGATAGAACAATTTAAAAAAACGCCGAGTGCCGTGTTTACACATATATAATGAATACTAAGATACGCGTTAACAGTACCTATAGCTAGTTCAATAAAATCAAGATGAAACGCAACTATTGTTTTCAAATTGACGTGGTATGTACCACAAAAATAATAATACGAGGTTTAGTGACCCACACGTTGGATTTTTATTCAGATAGAGTGTGCGATGCATGCATCATTATTATGCAGATGCACTGTCGTCGACACTAGTCGTTCAGCGCCAGTTTACTAATTGCGCAATGAATCACGGATAAGCAAGGCTATATTACTGGATTTATAATATAATAAAATGATGAGATTAAGATACAGGAAATACGTATGAAGCACGCGCTGAAAAATGACTTATTTTTTAATTCTTCTTAACATGAAGCCTATTCAGACACCGTGATTAGATATGAAATAATAAAATTAGACAAAATTAATTTTATTAATTACTTATTAAACAAATATTTTTATGCTTTAGTACAACGTTCATTAGTACATATGCAGGTATATTTTTACCAGTCTATATAGAATTAAAATAATAATTAATATTAGGCAAGCATAGCTCTATTTCCTAGTACCACTTTATATTAAAGTATACTATAGTACATGGTAACATAAGGAAGGCAAAAGTGGAATGGCCGCAGCAAATTTCACATTTTCTATGTTAAAGATGATTTGTTAGACTTTAATTGTAGAGCAAATGCTGTATAATTATCGATTCGATTGCTTTAATAAAAGGGCAACGTGGTTATATATTTAGTATACGCATAACCTTTTTACTTAGCAATTAGGTAACTTATTAACTTCGTGTTAACCTTTTAAAAATTAACGGAATTATTATTTAAGTTTTAATAAAAACGAATACTTTTTGGCAGTGGTGTGTGCCACGATTTTGTGTGGGAAAAATTAAATGTATTTTATACTATACCTAAAAAATAAATATATAAGTCTAGACCAGGCCAGACACGGACTATTTATATGTAAAATTTTAAGCCAAGTTAACAAAACCAAACACCCGTCCCTAAATCATTTATGCTTACAACATACATACATACCTAAGTAGAATCTATCCATCCATCGCCCATTCATCATAGCGTATTGTTTATTGAACTCATACTAAGCCCATTGCCACCCTTCTCTCTTTATCTAAAACTTAATGGAAGCTGACTTTTAGTCAAGGTTCACAAAGGGTCACTTAACTAAAACAACTACGCCCGATCGCGTAAAAAGGTTAGTAGTGGCACCCATGAACTAATTGTGACCAAACCAACCGAACCACAACCCACCGAACATTCTAAAGAGATGCATTATAAACGTGATATAAAAAGGTCTAAGAGGAAAAATTGCTTTTTATAATCAAAATAAATCCGTGATACAATACATAATATTAGGTTGGGTACATACTTACGCCTTAAAAAAATAAAAGGAAATGACGACTATAAGCCAAAATTCCATTAAAATTAATGCAGCCCTATTTAAAACTCGGGGTAACCCCTTGAGGTTTGAAGGGGGGGTTTGGTTTGAAGGGCATTAATTGACATGCTGCAATTGCAAAACATGATTACTTCCACAATACTGCAGATGCATCCTCACCTTTCTACCCCGTGGCTAGTGAAAATTGCAGGCCTACGAATGTCTTAAATTCTAAACACATGGATCCCTTCTTACCTTCCTGTATTTGCTGTTAACCATACAATAAGAATAAAATTATGACTAAAAAATTTTGGGCAAAATATTAAACAACACTAGGTTAAAAAAATAGAAGGAAGCAATATAATTTTTTATTCTTACAAAACTCAATCCGAATGATGTCTGTACATTTGACATACCGACAGAAAATAATTGTTAGTACCACTTAAAATCACCAATTTGATATTTTTTGTCTTTTTAATAAAATACGTAACACTGTTATATCAAATTGGATAAAAAAAAATAAACGTCTTAGTTGAATAGGACAAATATCATAATATTTATTTATTATATATAAGCGTGTTGTTTAATATAAATAAAACAGAAATGTAAACAAGGATAAACGCGAATCTTTATATTTTATATCCGTGTCAGCAATTTATTATCTAGATCTGAATATATCTGATTTTGTAAGCTACGAAGTAAGAAATCACCACCAGATACCACCACTTTCCTTGCTTAAATAAATTCGATTTAATACATAATTACATAAAACACAAATAAAAATCTAATTACGGTGCTAAATAATTTTAAATATGTAGCTGTTCCTCCTCATCCCTCACGTAATTCCATTGCATTGAGATATCCTTGGCAATAGAAAAAATGTACAATAATTGGCACTGTCTATACTAAAGGCTTCAAACACCGACTATATAAGCTAGCGGCGCAGGAGTCTTGTCATCAGTCACTCAGTGTTCAGTGCTGTGAAACAACCTCAAAAACACAACATGAAATTCTTGGTAAGGATTTTAGTAACAAAGTTTAGTAAAATACTTCGAAATATTGAACATTTTTATGAGCTATAAAGATAATTTAAAAACAGCCGCAATTTAAATTGTATTCATATTTTTCGATTAAAAATTTTTTTTTTAATTAAATTTAATTGTAAACTAACTCGTACAATAAAATACTAAAATCAAATATAAAACACAAGTATAGTATGTAATGCACACATTGTATATCTAAAATATTTAAGTAGCAGTTACATTCATTTATAATACGATATTACTGGAACATTTTTATAAAATTATTCGACATTAAAAACGGCCTCATATTATAGTAAAAGCTTTATCAAAAGCAGTAAAAATTCAATAAAGCGTTCAAACATTACAGTTTTCATTTCTAAAAACTGTTTTAATTATAAAATTGCTATATGTATTACTAAAGGCATAGAGCCTTACGCAACTTCAAAATACATTCCAGAACTTTACACACAGTCAAATTTTACATATACATGGAATCTTCGGTTGTTCTAATAAAATACGCACTTCGCATAAATTTCTATACTAAAATACGTTCGCACATTCTACTAGTAACCTTAATAATAAATTGCTTAAAATAACTTCAGCTATTGGCAACATACAAGTTATTAAAGCCGTTGCCCTATGAGTAAGATTGATTGCGGAAAATTATACTCAATGTTTGATCTAGTCCGACAACGACACATAGGCAAATTGGAATAGTATCGCCAGTGTCGTTGCGAAAGGGACGTTAAAATCTCAACAGTGACTTTTAAAAATAGTCCTGTCCCTTACAACAATGAATTAAGATAACATAATATCTATTCAAGAGCTAAACTCAATCCAGCTCAAATATAACCCCATTTACGAAACTATGAAAATCCTTACAATTTTATAAGTACGAAATTAGGCTCTATCAGTTAAATTTTTACTCCTCAATCACCAGACCGATGTGACGAAATTAGCTAGACCATAAAAGCTAACAACATCCCTATAACAGACCGAATTCTAGAAGGCAAAATCGTCGCAAAATCTTGTTATCAATGCATAGAAAAACATCGTTTGCTCTAAAAGGAATATATATTATAACAGCCATACCTAACTTTCAAGTTGGTACAGTTATCACAATTAAGTAGGAAATTAGTGTAGCATAACACAAACCACAAAAAACAGCATATCGTACAGAATATGTTTATAAAAAATCTTATCACATTACGCACCTTACATCTAATTCTCTATCTAGTTCATAATTCGCAATCAACAGAGCATAAAATAACATAATTTGGCTTATAAAAGTATGCTATAATACGTTTTACTTATCTTAATTTCAAAATCTACCTCGGTGTTTAGACGAAGCTAACTCTTAAACATTATGAAGCCATTAGTGTCTTGAACGTAGCTTCAGGTCAACGTATTATTTTTACAAGGTGGGTAAACCTTTGTTGACAACACTACAAAGAATAGTTATTCCGATTAACCAATACAAAATAAAATTTCTAGTCCTATACAAGACAGTAGTAGTTGTAACAAAGTATACTAGTTTTAAAAAAGTTAATGTAATCATCATCTCGGAATATATAAACGTTGGGTAAAAGTATATAAACAAGTAGCGTTCAGTATATTCAACAACACCTGTTAAACCACACGTTATCTGCCTTTGGGCACATGACTTGCTCCGTTATATAAACACAAACTACTTAACGTCAATATCTTAAAGAAAACCTTATACTAGTTTAATGTGAAATGTAGTTTTGTTGGTTCTATTCATCAATTCTTATAAGATTATAAGAGATTCATACATTCAAAAGTAAATTTAATAATGATGCAAGATTCCATCGTTTATAACTTAGAGAAGTTGGTGTCTAACCTATCCTAAGGCCGCAGTTTCTTACCTAAAATCAAAATCGGACAAAAGACAATAGTCAAAGGTTTTCTTACAAACAAATCTTAATTAGCAGACATTAGCCGCACAGTAAGGCTTCTTGTCTAGCCTCAAATTGTCCTTTGTCTGTCTATCCATCGGAAGTCAAATTGCGCAACGCATTGTTAACTGCGTCCGCGGAATTGACACACTATGGGCAATTATAGTTAGCACATAACACTACGTCAGGTATTACGGGCTAGCCTAATACCATAGGACTGTGATCGCGATATGGGGTGTTGTAAGAAAACCTTTGACTAACAATCAACGTGTTTTTAACCGACTTAAAAAATGGAGGTTCTCAATTCGTCTGTATGTATAATATTTTTAAATCTTACTTGGTTATCACATCAACATAGATTTGCGTAATCAACAAATAACTTGTTCAGATACTACGATTGAAAAATCATGTCAATCAAAATATCGTCGTTCAATGTTCTTTCTAAACTTCACATAACCAAAAAATTTTACTTGTTTGCTAATATTTACTGCTGCTTGTTAAATCTTCAAAACCTACGGTTTCTTTCAATTAAAGATAATTCAAATCAATCATTGCAATTTCACATACTATCAAAGATTAAGTATGACAAGTTTTTTAAGGGGTTTTATTCAAGACAATATAGATCGTACAGTTAATTAAAGGAAGAATAAAAAGGGGTCTTTTAAAAACCCCTACTTTGCCTGTGGGAGACATTACGCTGGAGGCTGGTCATTAGTATTCCTTCGCCGAGCAAGTGCCGGTTGTGGGGACAATCTGTTTTCTTTTTGTGTTTAACAGAACAATAGTTGTTTACATCAGGCTTGTTGATAAATACTTTTCCAAAAAGTAAAAAAATATTGCTTGTTACTTTACTCCAGTTGGCATTTTTTCCTTTCTTTCGCTATTATGTTCAAATTTTGAGAATATTTTATCAAACCGCTGAAACACTGATATACATAGAATCCCAACAAACTCAGGCTTGTATTACTCTTATTTACTTTAAAACCTTCCAGTCCTCGGTAAATGCATATTAGCCTAACTACCCATTTGATTGAACGTTGCAAAATAATTACCGACAACAATGAATGCGGTTCAAATGAGTTACCAAATGGTATGTAGCTAAAGGTTAACTCATTTGAAACGGTAAAATGAATTTAGCTAGGCGAGAAACTGTAAAATAGGTCTAGCTAGATTACTAAAATTCTATTTGTTTCAGGTCGTTGCCGCCCTTGCCATCGCCGCCGTGTGCGCGGAAGAGGCTAAGAAGACGGAGAAGCGAGGTCTCGCCGGGCTCGGCTACGGCGGCATCGGCTACGGAGCCCATGGCTACGACGGCGTGGGCTACGGTGGCCTGGGATACGCTGGCGGACTTGGCTATGGAGGCTACGGTGGCTATAGCGGCTACGGTGGATACGGTGAGTCTCTTACACCACGCATCCTCGAGGTAGCCAGAGTCCAAAGAGCAGTAAGCACCTTCAACTACCTTTTGCCCAAAATAAAATAGTATCCGATGAAAATTATAAAAAAGTAGTGACCAATGTCTAACTCGTCGCGTATGCAATCACAAACATAATATATACGATTAAGCTCATACCCTCATATAGTCTTGTACCCCTTTTAGCAGATATTTTAAAGTATATCAATACAGGACGCAAAATAAACGCGAGATTATATTTTAGTGTAAATGTTAATTGTTTGCAGTTAGACATTACAACACAGACAACGATTTATCACACAATAAACTTCGTTGTTTTTCCTGAAAGATTTTTGTGTGAAAAAATCTTATAAACAATAAGAATCACTTGCTTTTGTAATAGGTAGTTGACACAGTTAATTACCGCGATGCAATAGATGATTCAATCTAGATTTATGTCGTCAGGTCATTCTTTCCAACGTAAGGTCAGATGATTTATTTTCTTGTTAAATTTAAAAGATATTCAAACCGCGGTATCATATCACATACCTCAAAGCATTTCGATGTATAGATAAAAGTACAAAAAGGAGATAAACACACTGCTCGCTGCTTTCGTATGTCTTCCTAAATCATCTCATCATCTCATCAAAGTAATATCTCTACAACATGAACCACATGTGAGACCACGCTTCTGAAGAAACAGAAATAAAACCATAATAGAGGCATGGCATGTTTCTTGTAACGACGTTACTACGCTGCACCATAGAGTGCTACCTTAACCTGATTTATCGCAGGCATCAAACTTTCTTCCTGTCCTTTTTGTTGCGCAATACCTATATTTGAACCCTAGAACCGCGTCTAGTACTTTAATAAACCGTATCCAGGGGCTCAGGCATATTTATGATACGAGAACACTTTTAGTGCTGGGAATAAATGCAGTCTTTCCTTCGGGCACACCCGAACTGTGGGAGTAAGTACATTGGGGGGTTAAAAAGCTGGAAACTTAGTACCCTGGTTCGTGATCCAATTTTCAATGAGAAGCAAATGGAACTTCATTTTGTAACAATTCAATCAGGAAACTAAAACTCTTTTGAAGATATCCCTGCTTGAGTCGAAGCCCAACTTTAAATTGACCAAAAGCTTTAAGATGGCGAAAGCGTGATGGGATTCTCTATACTTTCGATTTAATTTGTATTCAAAGGATTAGGGCTAATTTTCCAAAATATTTTAGAGAATTTCATAGTTCTCAGAATCCAAGCTGATTGACATATTCATGTTTGAATAAATTAAACTACAACATTAAATAGTACATGGAAAGTCTATCAACGAAATCAGTTCGTTGTTAATGTTAAATAAATCAAAGACATAATTCAAATCTCTCATGTTTTCTTAAGTCTTTCTTGCATTTTATCGTAGTGTAATCAACGACTGGAACAATAAAATGGATTTAACTGCATTACGATGTTTAGCCCAATAGCGTACTTTTCCAATTGATTTCCAATTGGCACTAGTTACTCTTCTGAAAGTAACAACACTGAGTAGCTTTAACGATTCGGATGTTCGGCAATTAAAGTTCGAACTAACGTATAAATTTTTAAACTCCCTCAAATCCCCAAGCGAACAAAGGATAAGATAAACTAACATTAGTGGTGCAATAAAACAGCAGTTAAGTGCACTGAGAGCAGGGCAAATCGTTCCTAGAGATTAATACCGGAGCAAAATGAAATGGTCGTTTCCACTGCTCATTATCTATAATCTCTTGCGAACTATTCCGGTGTTTGTGGACAAAGTTGTATACGATTTTGATTGCTATTTCGCAACAACTAGGGTGCATAGGTAATGTTGCATTGCAGCTGTAATAATAGTCTTGGGTTGCTACGTGACTCGTCATGTAGAGTTCATTCCACAAGACTGTGTAATTATTGTTAGTGGCGCGTTGAAAATTCGATTTACCAAATATGGATTCGCTTTAAAATTAAAGTCTTAACTATCGTTGCTATCTATTACAATACTGACTAATTTGAAATTTTAATTCAAGTCGTGTTAACTATCTAGATAAACATTACCATTATAATTCTAGTACAAAGGTAATAATCGTTGCGTAAATATTTAGTGCGATATTATATTTTCTAAGGTTTAAGTTCATTTATATTCATAGAAATTTCAAGCCGGATAATATAAAATCAACATAACTTTGAACGATTACAAATATAATGTATTTTAAATTTTCAAGATATTAACTTCAGTTAAGTTGTTATATAAAATTGCCGCCCTAGCTAAAACATTAAGTCCCAGGTTGTGTAACTTCGAACTGAATAAGTGTTCTTATATCCATATAAAAGTATATAATATTACTTAGTTGCAGCTCAGCCAAATAAAATCATAAAAAACTATCTTATTAAAATAATTTAAGTAAATTACATTCAATCAGTCGTGGCGTTATGAGCGCAACATACTTAATTCCAAAACCATCAGTAGGACGGTGATTAAAATTTAATCGTGATTCCATAACTTTTATTTGTAACGAGAAGTTTAATTTAATAAAATAACTTCAACCATGGAGCGGATAGTTATGTGATTGAACGAGGTATTTACCAGGCTTAATGATCACCATCAGTGCGCAGGCGACGGTCACAATGTCACAAGACATAATGACGTGACGTGGGAACTTCAACATCCTTGGCATACAATATGCTTAATTACAAAGCGTTTGACATACTATAAGAACACTTGATAATTTCATGGCTTACGAATTGTTTGCATAAGAAAGGGTTTTTTTTAACAATGAGACATATCATGTCCCACTTGAACGAAGAACTAAATCCTTCTTGGCGCTTTGTTCCGTTCTTGTCTAAGTAGGGTTTGTACAATAATATACAAATTTTGATTATAACTTTAAAGCGAACCTTCTTAACTTTTAAGTTAGGTAGGGTGACTCAATATGATCAAAAATGTTAATTAATATATAATAATTTAGAATGAATCAGAAATCTAATAAGTAACTTACCACTTGATACAAATTATAGATCAATTTGCGTATATTTTTTTCTGTCATAACAAATCGATTCGTCAATGAAGTTTTTGCTCAGCAGTTTTTATCGTCAATAACCTTACAACAATGTAGCTACCGCCACACTACCAGCGAACAGACGAAAATCTATTATAAGTTTTTTCCGGTCAAATTTTGTCGTCCTTCGCATTGACTGGTCAATTATTAATTCGTCATGCATTCTACCTTCACTTCGGATGTTTTTGCTTGGACAAATTTCCTTATTCATTGTTTTAAACGGTTAGCTATGTAGTATTTTACACTTCGAAACTTTTATACAGGTTTAATTGCATCATCAGAGATTTTATTGAGAATCACATTTAATTTTAGTAACTTATTATTTTATTTTTGGTTATCTAAGTAAATTAAAAAAAATGTACTTCAATGCCCTCTATTCCTACTAGATGTATTTAGAGGCTCTTCCATGTATTATTAAGTTTGTTGGTCATTTGATCATCAATGTTGTGTCTTTGTCTACAGCACCAGTAGTGAGCAAGGTGGCCTACACCACCAGCCACGGTCTCGGCGGCTATGGCGGCTACGGATACAACGGCCTTGGCCACGCCGGCCTCGGCGGCGGCTACTCCGGCCTCGGTAAGTACAACCGTGGGAAAACGTACCTGTGAGAAAACCCCAACAGTATCATAGATAATAACATCTGAGTCATTCGTAAAGTCACATTGTCCAAGATTTCAGATACAAAAGTCCAATCCAATTTCCAGCGAACTTATTAACGTGCCCTGCCTATCGCCTGATCAAATTGTACGGAAACTAAGGACAGAATTCGATTACGTTGCGTGTCCGTAATTAGAATTTGATCCGATATCTGCAAATGTTTTCGGACCGGTGGCACCTGACCGTTGTAACGCGTGATGCTTTTTAATCTTGCACGAGGGGGTTATTGTAACATCGGTCCAAATGAAATTGGAGTGAAATAACATTGTCACGTTTTTATACCTTTGTGTTGTTGTACAAAAGGAAAAATACATAGTTCCAATATGGGTGGGAATTTGAATGCGGCTGACACATTCGATAGAAATATAGATTATACAAATAGTAAAATTTTACTAATCCTATTGCTGTACAGTTCTGTCCTATACAAATATTGCCAAACTAAAGTACCTACGTGTTCTTTCAATGCAGGCCAGGATGGGTTTAGTTGGAACGAGAGGCTCTTTCCCTCTTGTTTATTTTTAATTATTTTTTTAAACATACATTGATCTGACTCCATGGTAAGTAGCTTAAGCACTTGTGGTACAGATATCAGAAACAACAGTGATATTACAAATATATACTTAAATACTGAATATAAACACCCAGACACAGAACAAACACAAGTATTTATCACACGAATATTTGTCCTGGGTGGGGATCGAACCCACAACTCTTGGCGTATAGGGCAGGGTCACTACCGAATGCGCCATCGAGCAGTCAATGTCTTGCGATCTGACATGTATATTTCTAAGGCCCCTCTAATTCTCTTTCTTTAGTTTTCTATGGCAATAACATACTCTTCTTCTTCCTTAATTTAATACCTGTATACAGAATAGGTAATAGTTTTGTGGTGGCTGAAACATGCCGCGATTTCCATTCGCCCTCTTTGTCTCATTTATGAATGGCAAATATAAGCATATTGTATTACTCCAGGCTATGGTGGTCAGTATGGTGGTCACGGCTACTACGGCTCCCCTGCCGTGAGCTACGCCAATCAGGTGGCCTACAGCGGCTACGGCGGCTACGGCGGCTACGGCCACGGGCTCGGCGGCTACGGAGGCTACTACGGACACCACTAAACGCCTACCGACCATTACCCGCGTTCACTAAATTATATTGTGTACTATCGGTCATTTTAATACTCATCGTGAACTTAAGATCAAATTACACTGCCAAGTAATCTATTAACATTAAGAACCCCGTGCAATATCTTTGACTAACCAATTCAATGGGCTCAGAATTAGTATATAACAGATTGTCATGAAGAGCTTAGTTGGTCGAAGATGTTCATGGATTATAAAACGATACTTATCTACGACAAATTTTGATGCTTTGTAAATAATATTTTAAATACAAATATATACTTAATAATATAAAATACATTGATTTTATTTCTGCCCACTCAATACGAAAACATAAAAACTCCTTTTATTTGTGTTCTATGTACATACCCATCAAGCATAATCTACCTTTACTGTCGAATACTATTTCCATTTTCAAGTTTTATGTCACTCAACTTATATTACTATAAAACTATCTGAATTTTATTGTTAAAACGGTCGGAGTTCAACAATAACAGTGAATAGCAATAATGTTCAGAGTTATTTTCGTTGTTAAAACTTCTAACGTTATATTTTTATAGACTAGGCTTCATGTAATGTCCCAGGACATTACTACACAAAGAACATTTCACAAACGACACTAAGATTTATAAAAGTTAAAATGATACCAAAAGGTCAATGCACGGTTACCCATGCATCTTTTCTGACTATTAAAAACCATCCTTAATTATTTTTTTTATAACTTTAAAACTGTTTCTACAAAACTAGATCGATCTGATACAAAATGTTTATGTTGATATTTTATTTTTGTTACTTATCGCGTCTTCAACACGAGGATCGTCTTAATCCTTAAGGAAAATTAGTTTTCCGCTGTGCTGTTAAACCATGTGAAGAGCTTTTAATGTAAAAAACAAATAACACTTGATCCTCGCATATATCGCTTTTTATAAAAGGCGTTGGTTCAAAGTATCATGCAAACGCTTAAACAGCAAAAATCTAAGTACAATGGTTAACTATGGTCCATTCCAATTTATCTGATTCCCCTGCCTAAGGGTCTAAGAGCAATAACTTAATAACTATCCGACTACAACACATACATTGATCTATCTCCGAGATAAGTAGCTTAAGCACCTGTGTTACTGATATCAGAATTAACAGTGGTATTACAAATATATACTTAAATATTGGATATTAACACCCAGACACGGAACACACTTGTATTCGTCATACGAATGTTTATCCTGGGCCCACTCAGGGCTAACATTCAAAGTCAAAGTCAAAGTCAAAATACTCTTTATTTATATAGGTTTGAAACAAACACTTATAAATCGTCAATTCAACAGGAAAATCAACTAATAATATGAATCTACCACCGGTTCGGAATGTTGCTTCTACCGAGAAGAAACCGGCAAGAAACTCGGTAGTTACTCTTTTCAACAACATTTTTTACAGGGGTGTATAGATCATATTTGCATTTGAACCATGTCGTGAAGTCGGCTTGTCAGACACCAATATAAAATATAATAACAAATATAAAATAACAATGTTTACAAAATTTAAGCATAAATTAACCAAACCAGAGCAGACCAGTCCCCAAAGGTGGCACCTGTTCCCAAGCATGACGTATGTGTCAGCCATCGCTTCACTCAACCATATTTTAGGGAATGTAACGACCCGTCACATAACGCCACCACCCCAGCGACGTTTTAGTGAATATGACTACTCAAGCTTGGTGCGGTAAAAAAAAATAAAAAGTAAAAATACAAGTAATTGTATTCAACAAACAAACCGTAGGACATACCACAAAAGTCCTATTGAAGTTATATAATTGAGATTATATAAAATTATATAATAATAAATAAAATTAATTAATTATTTAATTTACAATATTACATGTCCATTCGTATGATAAATACGCCCATGCGCCAAGAGTTGTGGGTTCGATGTAAGGATCAAACCCACAACCTCTGGCGCATAGGTCAGGGCCACTACCGAATACGCCATCGAACCAGTCTAGTCTCACTTAATCTAGGATCATAGTCAAAGCGGACCCCAGTTAAGAACGGCACTTAACATGAGGAAAAACACTTGTACTATTAATAGCAAAAGCTTTGTAAAATAAGTGTAATTGTTTCTAATGTTTAATATACTTTCTACTCGCAATAACACAGTTAAGATAAATCTCGAAAGTATGCACAAATTTTTATCATATTAAGGTAAAAAAATATTACAAACGGGATGGTCACATCGCTGAATCAGCAACTTAGATGTGCCATTTTCATCTAATAAATTAATACAAAATAGTCTGTCCATCACGCCAACAGCCAGAAATTACATCTAGCATCTCAGAGTATCTCACTGGGCCGGGGCGTATGGCAAACGCTATATTAGCATAAATGAATTATTGACACCATGCAAAATAAGCGGGTCTCGAAGAAAAAAATGTATTATTCAGAAAGGTAAGCCGCCGAGTTTGAGGATAGAAAGCGGGATAAATGATGTGTGGAGAGCGTACACTAAAGAGAGTTTGAACCGGCTTTCAAAGTTTCAAGTCTGCTGATATTCAACAACTTTTCCGATGTTGAATTCGCTCAGTATTCTCCGAGTGGGACTATGTCGTTGAGGGGTAGTGAGTGTTTCGAGTATATCTTTGCCGTGCAATTGCTTGTAAAATAGACAGCACTGATTTTGTTGGACTTTCTCATAGCGAAGGTGTAGGAACATTGTAGGAACATCATTATATCAATTAAGTTTACTCGTGTGGCCAAAGAACTTGGTTTAAGCTAAGTTTCATAAACAGAACTACAAACATCTTCCAAAATGTTTGGCAAAAATAATTAATAAAAAAATGGACATAAGAAAATATACAAAAGTTATAGCAAATATTTCATTTGTGTGGTATTATTTCTCCTATAAGACTAATAATTATATCTAATAACTAATATACATGCATTATACAAACATCAATTAAATGAGAATGTACCATTGGTAACCATGAATATTGACGTGAATAGTCAGTCACTAATTGAAATGTGGTTAGATTTTGATTCGGGATCAGACATGCCGTATTCGATTAATCGGATGATCAATAATGCATTGGCAATCATTAACAGACAATTGGATGCTCGGATATGAGAGGCGTGAAAATATGTTGACTCCACTCGTTCAGTAGTTACCCTTACTAATATTAATTAATAATGCGAAAGTAAGTAGCTCCATCTATCACGTTTTGGCACCTAAACCAATAAACCAATTGTGTCGAAATTAACTACGTCGGTTTAAGCCTTAGGAAAGGATATAATTATGGTAGTTTTTTGTACTAATAAAAATTATAGTCCCTATTTCCCTATGGCATACGGTCCACGCCAACATTTACCATGTACCTATGTAAATAAAATAGTTTGCAGAGGTTATTTTTGGTCCAAGGCTTAAAAATAGTGCTTAGCTAGGAACTAACTATATTCATAACTCACCGTGTCGTAAAATGCTACTTGTGTACTAGGTTTGTGATGAGCCAGATTATATGTCACGTGAAACAATTTTTTCCAATATTTTCCATATAACTCAACTCAATTTTAATCTTTCCCGTAGGATCTTATTATTCTTATTACTCCTTGTAATTAATAAATAAATAAATAATAAACAAATATCTGACAACATCACATAAATTGACCTGACTCCGAGGTAAGTAGCTTAAGCGCTTGTGTTACGGATATCAGAATCAACAGTGGTATCACAAATATATACTTAAATATTTGATATTAACACCCAGACACAGAATAAACACAAGTATTCGTCACACAAATGTTTGTCCTGGGTAGGAATCGAACCCACAACTCCTGGCGTGCCAGTCCTTGAACTTTGACTACCACACCGGTACTCCAGGATTTCATAGTACTATCACAGAGTAATAATATACTACGTACAACAGAGGGTCACTGCCCATACTTGAAAAGTTACAGCTATAACTCGCGCAAGAACAGCGACAGTGGTGAGTAATTGGAACTACAGCAAAGTTTAGTCAGTTTGTCAGAAATAATACAAGATGGCGCTACAAGCACAGGTTGGTTGTTTCTTAGTAATAATACGCCATCTGTGTAAAATTCATGGTTTTAAAACAAAGATTATTTTGGTTTGCTTCTGAAGAAAATATTTTATATTTATGTTTTTCACCTAAATTTAATAAATTATCTAAGAAATGACGTAAAAAACTTATTTTTTAAAAAAATATTTTTTTTTTAAATAAAATAATAACGTTTTGATTCGGTTTTATCTCTCAATCAGTCTAAATGATGCCTGTAGCGACATCTGTATGTGTAAAGTCTATACGAAATCTAAAATGTATGTGACTGACTAGACATGGTACTATGTTATGAGTACAACTAAGTACGTATAACATGCATCTTTGCGCAAATACGTACACCTCACGGCTTGTTTGACTAACGTACCGGGGACATACTGCAACACTAATATCCATAATGGCCTAACCCAATAACAGGCTCGTCAGCTAGTTAATGCGCCCGATTTAATGCATTATGATAATTACCCCGCGTCAAGTGGAAGGCGACTTGCCACCCGAGTGGAAGGCATACACGCTACCTGCTTAATGAATGGACCTTGGTAATTTCGGTTTACTGAGTATCCATATAGCCAAGTAACGACACAAGAAGCTGAAGGGGTAATATATTATATTTACAAAATGTTATAAAGCAGTATAGCAAAATTGGACGGGGTAAATGGAAAAATTAATAACAAGTTGTGTGCTGAAGACAGGTTATATTTTGTCTCTCCTCAATAAATCATATCAGCGTTACTATTGATTATGATTGAGACAACGTTATGGGCAAGAAAGATATTTATCAACATTTTGTTCTCTTCATCAAATAAGAGCAACAAAATAAAAGCCTGCAATCGATAGGTATGTTATTATCACCTACAACCAAATATCAACGATGATACATCTGTACTAATAAGCTGAAGAGTTTGTTTGTTTGTTTGCTTGAACGCGCCAATCTCAGGATATACTAGTCCGATTTTAAAATACTTCCAGTGTTAGATAGCCAGTGGCGGATTTACAGTCTTGGCCGCCCTAGGCCCCAGGCCATAATTCTCAGTACTAAAGAGTCATTACTTAATTTTTATCACGATTGGCCGCCTCTAATATTTGGCCGCCCTAGGCCCGGGCCTACTGGGCCTTAGGGTAAATCCGCCACTGTAGATAGCCTATTTATTAAGGAAGGCTATAGGCTATATAACATCTATATAAATAAAACAAAGTCGTGTTTGTTACACCACTTATAAGTCGAGAACGGCTGAACCGATTTACGTTGTTTTTGATTTGTTGGATTTGTCTTCGTCCAGAATAACAGAATAACTATTAAAAACATTGAAAAATTGACGATAAAACAAAAGTATTTTCTCATATAAAACGGTGGGATTCGTATGTGTCAATGTTAAATGTCAATCGACAAATCAATGTCAATTTTCATTTACTGGGCGATACGAAGTTCGCCAGGTCAGCTAGTTAACAATAAACGCGGGTGAAACCGCGGGCACAGCTAGTTTAGAGTAACTACCAACACGATTAAGTTCATTTGATCATTAAGGGGAACAAATTTTCCATATATACAATTTATGTTTAAACATAACATAGATTGATCAACATAAAATAATCGTAAGTACATTATACAGCGCGCCCCAGCTCCGCACAAGCGAACATTCTAACACCTAATACCACTAAATAACCTAACTTATTTAAAAATTGTCTATAGCCTTTGTTAATCAGGGATAATGTAGCATTCTAATGGTGGCCAAATCAATCACAATGGAATCCTTGAAATGCATAACTCGAATCTTAAGAATAAATATTGAGTACAGCTGACCTGTAGGCTAATCCCTCAGGGGTGGTAAAGATCTAAAACTATTCAGTCACTCGTAACTATTCAAAGTACCTAACTAAGTACTGAAATTGTTAAGTTATCAAAGGACCTCGTTGACCCTAATAGCTGAGTAATTTAAGTCTGTGATCTTCGGGTCCTTAATTTGATAACTTACAAGAACGAATTAAGACACTCAGTCGTTCAATCATAAATCTACACTTAGTCATTATGGAAGGTACCTATGGTACTGTACTAATGGATTTGCTGATGACTTGGATTCATTGTTTAGGTATAATTTGTATTATCTAAATCATACTTAAATAAAATTTTGCCATCTAACCCAGGCCAGTTTTATTTTTGGCTGAATGTGGTTAAATAGCCTTGCTGCTCCTTAGACTCTGCCTACCCCTCCGGGGATTATGGGCGTAATGTTATGTATGTATGCAACTAATTTTAATTAATTTTTGAAGCCTCATATTTTCGAGAATGATTTTGAATCTCAAATGAGCTCAAAACATAGATTCTGGGGAGGTATTGACGAATAACGTTCTCTTTTGTTTTACCGCCTCTTATTTTTACAATTTGTTGCAAGAGACTCGAAAATATTTTGACTTAGCAGATTATATTATTAACCCAGAAGTAGGTAATGCAAATTTGCTGCCTCAAGTTGAGTTGACACTTTTTGAAGCAATATTATTTTGCAATATTGTTAACTTTTATATCATCGTAACGTCACAACAGTCATTATCTTTTTAACGGATTTAAATTATGTTAGATATTAAAATTTTCGCTACGTAAGTATGTTTAAAAAGTTGAGTTGGAAAAGGGTACGATATTCATTCATATAAATGATATCGTGATCATCTGATCACGATACTTATCTATTTATTTTATTTGCGTTTATTTAAAGAACATAGTACAATTCAATGAAGAGATGATACATTTTTTTAGAATTATGTAATTTTTTATTTAATAATATATTTTCATGTAAACTATTTACATAATCAATATACCAACTACATAAAAAAAAAAGTAAAACGCTGATGCAAAAGAACCTAAAATGGACGAGATTAACATCGATGAAATAACACGAGAAAGCTTAAGCCGAGTAGCCAGTTGGCGTGGCGCCGACGATATGATAACGCCTGAATAAAAATAACAGGCAAAACCGCGCGAGTGCCCTCACCATTTTCGTAGGCGCTTATAAACCCGTATGAGATTTTTTTAATTAAACATGTGTATGCATTTCTAACGTGCACTGAATTGAATTTCGCAGACAAATTACTTTCCCTCGTGGTGAAAAGCTATTTTCTCTTCTTTTGAAACAGTGTTTCTGGAGGGGCTTTTTACAGGGTTTTCTACGCGTTTAGTTTTTTGGAAAAAATAGCTTTGATCGTACCGAGTCGGTTGTTACAGCACACAAACACAACCGCTACAATTAGGCGTGGACCTTTGGGAATAAGCCATTCAAAGTCAAAGAAGCAACAGGTCTTGCTGTCTCTATAAAAGGCGCTGATATTAATGAGATGTTAATGAACATGGTTAGTGGGGGGAATTCGTGAGCAATTCGGTAACCAAGCATGTCGTGTAAATAAAAACAACTTTCCAAACGATGGGTAAATTTTTTAATGTGATAAAATCCCCAGTACATAGGTACCATTAACATGTGGTTCAATTATAACAAATGCAAAATGCTTTTTTTCCATAAAAAGCGAACATATCAAAGAACACACGTTCCTTTAATCTCAATCATTACCGTTTCTACACCTGAGTAAAACATTACCGCTCAAGTTACAGTCACAAAAAACATGTCATTAGAAACGATACATTCTCGTTACGGGACGTGTCGAGACAATGATTCGCGAAAGTGTCGGGTCACTAACAGCGGGGTCAAAGACAAAAACGGGTCTACGTCAAATTTACAGCCCATTTTCACCCGAAACACACCCACGTAGGAATTCCTTTCACGCGCAAAAACGTATTCTTATTGTGAGGCGTTTATTTATTTAGTTAGAAAGTTTACTAAAGTTCAACACGTGAATACTCAGAAAGTTATTTTCATTCTTGAATATTTTAGCACTTCCAAATCATATGTAAGTACATGTCAAGGGAAGAATAATTACTTCCTTACTAATATTATAAATGCGAATTTAACTCTGTCTGTTACGTCTTCACGTCTAAATTACCTACTTACACAATTCGGCATAACCAAAGGTGGAACCTGAGAAAAGACATAGGCTATTTTTGTATTAAAGTTTTTTTTTTAAATTAAACGGTTTTATTGAAAACAATAATGTAGTTAATGTACTAAAAGGTATAACAAAAAATCGATAGGTAGGTACCACCAGTCATCACTGACTCTCCTCATCAATCTAGAATATTGATCAGAAAAAAAGAAAAATCGTGGGGCGTATTCTATCTACAGTCTACCGCTATTAAAAATAAAGTAGTAACTTATTCTGTATATTTGCAAGTTTTAAGTATTTTTTTAACAGTGTGATGTAAGTATTCTATTAGTCAAGCCCTTTCATTTGATGCACATACAGTGATAAAAATATGTAATCCGCCATTTTATTGGCGGCCATTTTGATTTAGCATATTTTTCATAGTGTAGGTAGGTACTGTGTTCTGCTAGTCAAGCTCTTTTATTAATTGATACCCACATTGACGGGGGTGGTGAAATAATCGTGTCGTGGTCGTGAATAGTAATATAATATAATCCATTTTGTAGCGGCGGCCATCTTGGATTTACAATAATACAAAATATACTAAGTTGTATTCTCATCAAAACTAAATGTGTAGGTATGCTAAAAATCAAATCAATCAGTCAACTGCAAGGGGGTAAAATTACAATGACTAGATTTGACCCAAATAAATAAATAAGCAAACAGGTCAAGTTAAATTTAATTTAGATCCCGAAGGACGCACGTTAGAGTATCTGTAAAAATCTAAAAATTAACTCGGCGGGGCCATGGTAAAAAACTAATAAAATAATATTTTATTTTATTATGGCAGAGGGGAATAAGAGATTTGCCTCAAGTTAGTCTGGAACTTAAAAAGAATGTGCCAACTGTGTTCCTTGCCTAGCATGTCATAAAAGGTGACTAATGGTATAAGGCTCCTTCATTTCCATGAATATCGATAATATTCAGTAATCCTGAGAACGAAAGTTTCAATTGATTAACAGTTATTTACCCTTCTTCAGCACTCACGTGAATAAGTCCAGTACCACCCAGTGCTAATTGCTACTAGATCTGTCTGACAAACGCCGCTACACATAAATCGCCCCACGGCGATGGTAAGCGCCCTTTTCACCTGAAAGCGCCCTTTAATTGGAACGTGCATGTAGTGACAATCAGTCGCCACGGTTAAAGTGGAAGATCGATTTGAGGCACTTTGAAGCTAGAACGTTCCATAGGCGAAATTTAATGCAAGGTAGTATCCATTTATTGCCATGTTGGCTTGTCTCAAAAATAAGGTACCAACTGTGTTGACAGAATGTCGTAATAGGCGGCGGTGTATTAACTTGTAGCTTTATACTTTTCTTTAAATTAAATAGATTCATACATACATAACATTGCGCCCATAATCCCCGAAGGGGTAGGCAGAATCAAAGGGGCAGCAGGCCCCTTTAACCACATTCAGCCAAAAATAAAACTGGGCTGAGTTAGATGGAAAATTGTGAAACAGTAGTTAGAAGTGGCTAGCTTGTCGCCTACACAATCACATACCCAAAACTACCATCAGTCGCCTTTTACGACATGCTAGGCAAGAACAACAGTTGGCCCATTATTTTTAAGTACCAGACCAACATGAGACAGGTATCTAGGTATCCTATAACAATCTATTTGGGTGTCTATATAAATATAGTTACAGGAAACTATATAAAAACGCGCAGTAGTTTCCGACCAATTGCCTGGCAACAGTTTCAAATTAATTGAAACACATGCGTATTGAAACACATGAATTCTCTCTATCTGTTTTAAACAATCCGTCAAAAAGTTCCTACATAAAACAATAGCACTTAACACCTACAGTACGCAGTAAATCCCCAATTAATCCCCAATACTGTCGCGATGCCAGTACGAGTTCAGTTGTCAAAAATGCATTCCCATTGGAACATTTTTAATTAAAATTTCACACGTCGGTGTCATTCCACTCCCGGCTCCCGGGCTAAAAGGGTTCATAAGGGAAGGGTTGATAAATTACTGCCCGACCGCTTTATTTAGTTACTAGTAAAATATAAGGGCCGTGAGGTTGACATCCCACCTTCGTAGCTATATTAAAAGCTTCCTGCTAACTTTATTGCCTTCTTGACAGGTAAACACCCTTTGCGGCACTTGACGGGGAAAAAATTAGCCCTCCGTTATATCAAATCCGGTCCCGTTCCTTTTGTTTTGGTGCGGGGGTGTAGCCGAACAATATTAGTTTTCTCATTTTTGACATAGAAGCGATACGAAAATCACAGGCAGCTAGTACCTTACTCGAGCTAGTAAAGTATTACACTCTTTAATTACTACGGCATGTTAATTGTAATTACGCTGCCGAGATTTTGACAAGTTTTACTTTATCTACCTACTTAATTAGAAGCCAAAATTAAAAAATCAAAGTCTGAATTCCATCATATACAAAGTCTACTATACTATAGTCAAGTCAAAAACCATCTCACCAAGTTACTTTGTAAGATGGGTGAAGCAATATGTATGAAATATTGTTTCACTCAATTTAGTCTGTGTCAATATCATCATTGTCATATGAGTATTTAAAACATTATGATATTAGTCATGGTGACATTATCAAAATTACCGAAACTTATTTTAGAATATTCTTTGAACTGCACTCTTGTTATCTGACTATTTACGACAGAAAAATATGGGAGCATTTTATTATCGAAACAGTTTTCCGATGCTAATGCAGACTACGCCGCGTAAGGCGCGAAAAAGCACTTGAGAATAGATATTGAGCCACAGTAGTGGCGATTTATTAGGGGTACGACTTTTCTTTAGGAGATTATTAAAAATATTTTGATAACATCGTTAGTATACTGGATATAATTGCATTAATATGTATTTATGAAGAACAATATAATTATAATGATCGAACGAATTGCACTCAATTACAATGCATATTTTATTTTAAAACTGTTTATTTTTGAATACCAATTATCACTATACCTACTAGATTGAGACTGAGTAACAACGTGAAAAAATATGCAGGTTTAAGTTACAATGAACCAATCCGTCTAATTGTCTTTTTTACGGTTATACAGGTCACACAATTGCAATCTAGGTATTACTGACACCCCCCCCCCGCCGGGGTCCTCGGTTTGTCGTACCGGGGGGGCTCAGTAGGCCCTGCCATGGCAGGGCTGAAGCGAAGAGGGACCCCGAGGTGAGCCGCGACTGCACGACTTGCATCCGGGCAGTTGCGGCGGTCCGGCCGTATGGCCGTACGGCCAGACCCTTTGCGGCCGGACCAGGGTTGCCGAGGAAGAGGAGGAGCGGAGTGTTTTCGTTGCTCGCCTCCCTATCCTCGGCAACCCGACAGGGGCGCGCTGGGTCGCGTCGTGGTGGGTCGCGGAGGGATTGAGCGTCTCGATGCTCTCCCTCCGCGACGACAGGGCTCTGCCCTCAATTTGGGTCGCCGGGTGGAAGGCGGCCCCCTCTGGCGAGACGCTCTCCGCGTGCCCTCTGGCTTAGCAGAGGGCACAGCGCGAGAGTGGGCCCACGACGCCGGTCTCGGGGATGATCGGCGTCTGAATCCTGGGCGGAATAGTTGAGACATGCTGGGTGGCCTGGCATGTCTCGAAGCGCGCGCGTGCTCGGTGCTGTGCATCCGACGACTGGCGTGGGCTGCACAGCATCGACCACCGCCGCGCGAGGTGAGCCGCGTAGCGCGGCACGCGCACTACCGGAGGAGCTGTTGTATAGTCCCGACAGTGGGGATACCGGCTCCTCCGGAACTGCGCCGATGGAGGCCACCTTGGGGTTTAGTCGGTTCGAGTCCGACACACCGCCCTCTGGATCCCCGTCCGGAGGGTGACGGCTCGTGAGAGTTCCCCAAGTACAAAAAAAAAAAAAAAAAAGCTATTACTGACACAACCTAATAACGTGACTTGCTAAAACTAGAATTATGGCTCAAACGATCCCCTACTAGGAAACGGTACAACACTAAGAATATGATGAAATCTTATTTTTATAAAAGTCGCTTATTTAGTAGCCCATACGCAAATTCATAAGCTACACGCTATAGTAAGATGCGGCGGCGTACACCAGCGATGCAGATCTAAATCAGTGTAGTGCCCCGGAATCGTCTGCTTCAGAGTAGGATTCCATTTTGTAACGCGATCGGAAAATCCTATTTCAGTTCCTTAAATGTTAGGCAAACAAAATATACAGTCATGATTTAAAGTAAGCGGACATGTTGTCGTTTCTTGTGCTTATTGTTATTTACGACGAAGCTTATCTACCTACACCTTCACATCGTCAAAGTACGGCAATATCATAACCTTATTTCAAGAATGTAGCAATTTAACTCACTGTTGTAATCTGGTATATGTATGCAAGAAAAATTGGCTCTATTTATCTCAAATCAAAAAGAAACAAAAAATAGACAAAAATTGTCTATACTAAAAAATACTGTGCCTACAAAAACCTGGGTGGGGACGAAATTAAAAATACAATAAGACCTAAAATTTGAAGGTAGCATTTTTCTCAACGAAGTAGGTTTTCTATTTACCCAGCTACCTTAATGAAATGTAAACGCTTGAGGTCTTGTTACACCTATTCAAGTAAGGATAATTGTTTAGCAATGGTGTATATCTACATATTTCATTATTACCTACACTTTTTATCGTTTAGTTTGGACCATGAAGACATTAAACCTGGATGGATGTATAGAATTAATGTTTCAAAATACATACTACAAATGTTCTCAAAGAATTCTTATTTCAAAAGTCAAAGTAAACAACATCATTTTTCCAATCCAATATCTAATGAGGCACCTGATTATATTATATAATATGTCATAAACATTCGAAACACATTCGAATTTAAGCCTGCAAAAAGAAAGTGATATTAATGCAACTATATTCAAGCTGAGTCAAGGCACAAACCTTTCTGCTGTTAACAGACAATGCTTGTCTTGTTAAAAGTGTAAAGGCAAATAAAATTACAATTTCCATCAGAGAATGTCGTCCGCGCGGCTTGAAGCGGTGCTGACAGCGCGATCTAGCGCAAAGCTAATTTGGCGGTCGGTGCATCCCTTGTCATTTACGTCCACTATTTTATTTCGCGAAAGAAGTCATGGGTAGAAGCGGATTCTGACGTCATAGTCAGAGAAAGAAGGATAATTCGTAATTTAGGTTGTAACAACATTAGAAATCAGTTCGGTGAAAAAAATATAAATGGAATTTTAATGAGATTTAACGAAAAGGGAGATTTATCATTCAAATTTATACTATAATTTTCAATATATAAAAATATTGATAGATTTAAAATATTTACTTAAACTAGCTTATGTACGCAGATGTAGGTATCCATTTGATAATGAAATGTTTCATCACGTATTTCTAGTAGCATAAATACCACTGGGTTACTGAACTCCTAGTCCGTCTAATGTTATATTGTACACTAAAAAAAATAATATTAAAAAGTCGCCTCTGCCATTATCCATTATTTTCAAAAACAAACCTTTCAGTTACCCACCCATCTCTCTAGTTGGGTGGGTAACTGAAAGGTTTACCCACCCAACTTAGGTTAACTCAGTACACGTTACTACACTACTGACTTCCTCATTGCGAGCTTAAATCATCTCACAGAATAGTAGGAGCATCCAAGTCATTTTATTAATTTATTAAAGTAGCTAATTTTGTGAGATGTCTGCATCCCTCGTTATTTATCGCGTCCAATAACACGTCGCGGTCACGAGGAAGTCACAAGTAGCAGCGGGACGAATTTTGTACGAAATTAATTATAATTCTACGTCAGATTGGCGTAAAACTCGTCCGTTAGAGCTTCAACCTAGGCCTAAGCCTAGAGCCATCTGAGTAGATAACGATTTGTCTTATGAAGAAAAGATGATTCTATAGCTCTGGACGCACTCTCTCTCTAGTAATATCTATCTTTAATAAGACATTTCCCTATAAAATAACTGAATATGCAATTTCGAAAAGGGCACATGTCGGATATTTTGTCAAATAGGTTTTTTTATACCAATGTGACATAAATGCTTGTCTACACCATTTATACAAAAACAGCACATATCTGGTAATAATTCTACTATAAACGTCATAACCTGTACAGAAACAAATTCGAAAAGGTCACATCTCTAGAGATACTATTACCGCCGTTAACCACCAAAATGTTTCTCTCGTTTTTTGGTATGATGTTGGTGATACAATCAAATACTGCATCAGTCATTGTTTTGACAGCAGTTAGCTAACACGTCACGTTGCGCTTTTACAATGAGTTCTTATGATTCCGAATTTTTCTATAGTCAAAAGAAAAAGAAGACGAAGACCGGGTGTTCACTCATGAACAATATATTGATCTGATTATAAACTCGAGCAACACTGCGAAATTTAATGTGCAAAGAGTCAATACAGAAGACATTAAATATTTTAAGAAATGGGCTCAAATAAATTTAAAAGCTAAACCTTTATCAGTGAGAAGTTACGGAAAAAATGTACCGAAAAATCAAAAAGTAACTTTTCAGGTGTCGTGTTTACTTGTAGTAACTTACCTAACCAGGAAAATATAGCTAATAGTGGCAAAGTACCTATAAATCATCTAAAAGTTGCTGACATTTCAAAGGTGAAACAATACGTAGAATTTATGGACTTTTATGAAAAAATTCTACAATGGCCAACTACTACCGAAAGAGAGCCTGTAGAAGAAGAGTTTTAATAAAAGTCCGTTACTCATCATATCCATATTAGTAATATGTTTAATTTCAGATGCCAAAAATAAAAATTACATACATTTCAAATGTTTTTTTGTTTTATTTATTGTACTCAAATCAGTAAATTTCGAAAAGGGCACATCTCACAATTACAAAATATCTAATAACACATTGATATTAATTTTAAAATAAATCAATCTAGTATCTTTCGAAGGCTTATTAACATCAAAATATAACTCAATACTTACTTTTAGAAACAATACATTAGTTTGAAAAATAATCAGTTTTTTTTCGATTCCTGAACATTTTTCATTTTCAGAGATGTGCCCTTTTCGAAATTGCATATTCAACTAAGTGAAAAAAAAAAATGTTGTAGGTATTAGCGATAATCGCATAATACCTAATTCGCAAAATGGCCACCGAATCTCGAAAGGACTAATCCGCAAAACGCCCACTTATGTAATGCCTAATTTGCAAAAAGTTCAATTCGCATAATGGCTACTTAGCCAAAGGACTAATTTATGAAAGGACTACTTCGCTAAAGGACTAATTCGCAAAATGGCCAATATTTACCAAATGACTTAAAATTCAAATAAAATAAAACACCAGTTAGATTCGAACTAATAAAAGAAAAATTAGGAGTCATAATAACCGTAGAGCTTGTATGGAAAGGATCGTGAATGTGGAAGAGGCGAGTGAAGTATGTAAGGATCGTGCCATAAGGCGTTCGGTTCCCTCTGCCTACCCGGCTAGGGAAGTGGCGTGAAGTTTAGTCAGTTGGTTAAAAATTATACCTGTTCATGTCAAGTATGTAGTTTTAATAGTAGGTAATACATTAAATACATGATATTTGTCTGACATTAGTGAACTATGGTGTCACGGGCTATCATAAAAAAATAAACAAGAAACAAAATATATTTGTAAAATATATTACCAAATCAAATATCTTACACTTAATACAAACACGTTTAAATATCTTTCAACATACATACATAACCACCCAAAATCCCCGAAGGGGTAGGCAGAGTCAAAGAGGCCGCAAGCCCCTTTAACCAAAAAGCTTTCAATTCCTTAAGTTAGTAGACTAAAGTTTGTGTCTCAGACCACATCCTGACTTTTACCTGAAGGGCCACTAGGTAGCATTAGATATTGCAATATGCGCCTTGTCACAGAGGCAAGAGGTCCAATTTTGATAATTAAACTAGCATTTTATTAATATCGCCAGGATATATTGCTCGAATTTTACACTGCTCATTTTAAAGTACCGTGGTCCTTACATTTTAGTTACAGCGAAGAGCTTTGTTCAGTAGTTTAGATTTTTGTCATGTATGAAATTTGTATTATATGTAGAATTGAAGACAGTATACGCCCGAATTCAACATAATATACCGACCTAATTGAATTTTCGCTTTTTCGATTTACTATTAATTGATAATATAATGCGATATTTATTTATGTGTGGTTATTTTTTGGTTACATATCATGCACTTTTATTGTAAACGTACCTCTTAACTATACACCTTGTCACTCTGTTTAAAAATATGTAACTAATACAGGATCTACCAATAAATTAGGAATTCCTTCGTTACCTGCGGCAAAGGAATAATAAATAATAAATAAATTCTCTAGACTGACACACCAATGCCCTAGTCCCAAACTAAGCTTATGCTTGTGCTATGAATACTAGGTGAACGGATAGAGTTACTTAAATACGTTTATAAACATGGGCATTTTGCCCATGTTTATCACATGAAACATTTGCCCCTAGCGGGATTCGAACCCGCGACCTCCGGTTTCAAGGCAAGGGTCTCTGACCACTCGACCATTAGACCATTCAAAGGAATAATATCCCAATTTAGTTGTGTAGTTGTTTATTATTAATATTATTCATATAATAGCACGTTATCTTATAATAATCATTCTATTGTGTTTTATTTAAATACCAAGAAAATTATTTGTTAATGAACACCTTGCAATTCATCCAAATCGAATGTTAATAAAATTGTATTAAAAATGTTCTTACAGTAGGTAAGTCTAAAAACATAATAAATATTCTAATTAATTTATAGCCGTGGGGTTTTAACACTAGCCTTAAATAATAATTAAGCTTTCAACAGCAAGTCCAGCCAGAGACTGTGAAAAACTAGATTAGTTCCACCCTCCCATAGGGCGTCTACTGCAGGAAGGGAACAAAAAACAAACAAGACGACCTTATATTATGATTAGAACAAATATCAGTAAAGCACTCTACATCACATCTTGAATTTCTGGATTACGTATTTGATCAAGGATACACATGGCAAAAGATTGATTATTTGCACGTTGGAAATACCAAAGGAAAAGTTATGAATTATGGTACTTAGCATGGATGCAGTATGTTAAGCGACAACATAGCGCCTAACAAGGTATATACATACATACTTACATACGTATTATCACGCCCGTAATCCCCGAAGAGGTAGGCAGAGTCAAACTAATCACCTAACTGATAATCGAAGTTTAAATAAATTGAGGGGTTGTGATTCGGTTGATACAGAACCTGGGTCGGCTCCACCAGGTAACCACCCTATCACAGGCAATCGGTGTAATATGCAGCACTGGTGAGAGTACCGGAGGCCCAACCCTCTCATAAGCCGGCTATGAATTAGCATCTCTTTTCTGTCACTTCTAGAATGATATATACGGCAAAATTAATAAAACAGTCAATCCAAATCCAACATATGAAACAGGCCAAATTTGCGTCTACTGGTTACAACGCTCTCGACAGAAATCCTCACTGCTACCACTCGTATATTGTGCGTACAGTACCGTGTTATTAATTAGCCCGTGAGCAATTAAGGTTAAGCTGATTCGCTATATTTTTAAACACATTTTACGCGGAGACAGCCAAGTTTACGCCGCTTAATTTATGTAAATGTAAAATGAAAAAGGCTGTAAAAAGTTCGCGCTTACCAAAAGGAAGGACAAAAATACACAATAAGACGAGACATTTCCTTAACTGCACTTCCTCAAGAAACTTTAGTAACGCTACGAAAAAAAAAACAACTACATATCTTAACTGGCTTTAGCTTGGCTTTTTTCACGTAAGAAATGTGTTTCTTGACATTGCACGCCTCTAGAAGAGGTCGTAATAGATTTTTTTGGGGAAATGTACACTTTTATGAGTTTGACCCGCTATGTAAATACGGCCACGTGGAGCGTTGATGTTATTCGTAAGAGTAATTATATTATTCGCTTTAACTAAACTTTATTCAGCTTATGTGTTTTAAGTAAAAGCAACGAAATCAATATTGTGGTGAGCAATTTGTCCCATGTTGGTCTGGGACTTAAAAATAATGTACCAACTGTGTTTCTTGTCTAGGATGTCGTATAAGGCGACTAATCGTGTAGACAACAAAAAATGCACTTATTTAAATTCTAAACTAAATAAATATATACATATAGGTATATTCAAAACCTCTTGTCATCCAAAAAAGTAAGACAAGTCCTTCCAGTACAATTGGATAAATGAGACAATCATATTTAAATCTGTCTTACAAGTCTTTTATAGTTTTTATTAAAACCATCTGCACTATCACAATGGTTCGTTAGTCATAATCTAAATTGCTCAATTTAGGCACAATCGAATAGTCAACCCCTTATCACGCTACCGCACTATAAACAGCAACACCGACCAGTCGCCCCACAAATCTAATTCGATCGTGGGATCAAAAAGGTCCCCTGGCCGACTGAGCAGTGTTGCATGCCGACTGTCCGTTACGATAGTGTATCGATAGTTAAGGCAACGTTAATCCAACACACAATGTCTATAGCACATGATACATTACCCATCTACGAATTTTATAAACTAGTTGTGCCCGCGGTTTCACCCGCGTTTATGGTTAATGTTATATAGCTTATAGCCTACCCCGATAAATGGCCTATTTAACAATGAAATATATTTTTAAATCAGACCAATAGCTCATGCGATTGGCGTGTTCAGGCAAACAAACAAATAAACTCTTTAGCTTAAAAATATTAGTAAAAGTATAAATGTAAAGTAATTGTCTCTTTTACGATCCCACACTAAAACTGCTTAAAGTAAATAAATTGTTTACACTTCACAAGTTTCTTTTGATTTCCTACTATTCTTGATACTATTCAATGTAAGTCTATATAACATTTTTATCGATCATATAGTATCTACCCACTTGTGGCGACACTATCAATGATCCATCGACATCCTAAAAAGTTTGTCATCACTTTGCGTCCGACAAAGTACAATACCACGTAAGTAGATTAAATGTAATATTGAAAATAGACCTTATTGTCAAGTGTTGATTACGCAGTATTGCACTATCCCCATCGTTATGGTCAAACTATCGATATATCAGCAACACTAAACACAATATCTCAATTTGGGCCCAACTGGCATTTACACGTTGCGCAACGCGCTTTACATACAAAGACTTGTATGCGCATTCAGACCGCGCCTTAGGAAATGCTGCACATGCAACCTATGCTATAGTAAGGCCACCATTCTTTGATTCAGCAGGACAGTCTTAAGACAGAATTAAACGTTTGAAAATTTTTTTAATAACTTATTGGTAACCTTATCTACATATTAATACGTGAAGCAAAAACTTTGTACCTTATAATGTTAAATATGAGTATTAGAGTAAGTATTTAATATATAACACATAACATAACATAGCATAACATCGCGCCCATAATCCAGCATGCCCCTTCAACCACATTGAGCCAAAAATAAAGCCGGGCTGGGTTAGATGGAAAGCTGTGAAAAAGGAGTGACAAGTGGCCAGCTCGTCGCCTACTCAGTCACACACCCAAAAGCCCGTAAACCATTAGTCGCCTTTTACGATATGCTAGGCAAGAACCACAGTTGGCACATTCTTTTTTTTGTCCCAGATCAACATGGGCCAAGTCCCAGACCAACATGGGCTAATATATAACATTAACCATAAACGCGGACAATATCGAGGGCACAGCTAGTACGTACTAATCTACATAGATTTGAAAACTCCAGAGTTACATGCCCGGGTTTGAACCCGCACCCCTCAGTTAAGAGGCACGTGTTCTTACCATTAAACTACTAAGCACCAAGCTTTTTAAGCACCATCGCCATTCTATGGATGTTAAAAAATTATATCGACTTAATTAAAATAAAGTAAATTTAGCCATACAATATCCGATAACGAAAAGCCTTAACATATGGCTATTATTCATATAAAAACATTTCAAAATCGAAATTGAGTGTTCGTACTGTGGGAAATGGGTCTATCCTTTATCTGCGTTCATAGGTATTTAACTAATAATGTTCAGGAACCATTAAACTGCTTATTAGCCAGCTTCATTGGTATCAAACTATGTTTCTAAGACGCGTCCAAACAACAATAAAATCGTAGTTCTAACGATAATTGGACAATGTAATTTAAAGTGAAGCAGGGATACGACCACACGCGTTCGTCCCCACTTACAATATAGGAAAGCTGGCAGTAATCTTATGTACGTATACAAGACAAATAAACAAGCCTATCATTAAATAAATAACATATATTTAATTGTTAACAATGAAATCTTCAGCGACCATGGAAAGATTCAAAACAGCACGATAGTAAGTAATCAAAAATGCTTACATTAATTTTGATAAAATCAGCCTTACAAACGCTTGGAAAGAAAAACGTTATAAATTCTTCTATACTTTTTTGAATTAATCGAATAAGTGATGTTGTAAACCCTAAAGGCATACATGATTTTCTGTAATCGAAAAGCATGTACTTATGTATGTATCTGTATGATTATAACCTTACTCGGAGAGTAAAAAATACGAAGTAAAACTTTTATTAATTGCTGCAAATCCCAGCTTGGACGTTTAATTGTCACCTGTCCATCATGTAATAAAATATTCTGGTAGCATATCAACTATATTTAATCTAATGCTTGCTCTTGACGCAACACACAGAAATTATTTCTGTCTACATCGGCATGTTGAGGTTCCAATTGAACCGCTGGTTATTATTATAATGTTTACATTGAAAACAAGTAGCAATCCGAAAAAGGGGTAGCAGAATCAGAGTGAACTAGCCCCCTTCACCACATCCAGCCAAAAAATAATACTGGGTCTGGGTTAGACACATGGAAAACTGTGAAAAAGTAGTTACAAGTTGCTAGGTCGTCGCCTACACAATCACACACCCAAAACCCGATATACCGTTAGTCACTCTTTAAAACATCTAGGCAAGAAACACAGTTGCCACATTCTTTTTAAGTCCTAGACCAACATGCGACTACTTTTGTATTTCAGATTAGTTTGAGATAAGTAGTGCTCATCTCACACATTATATTACCACGGTAATACTATCTATTATTACCGTGACATTACTGTAACTTCTACCTGAAGTGCAAATTTCTCACTGATCATTTGTTCAGTTGTGGCCAAGTTTCCTCGTAAACCTATTTCTGGGGCTTATCACTCGTAAAATTATAACGGGCTCAGCCACCGAACAGATATGTCGCTTCGGAATTGTTTTAAGCTGGATTTTCGTTAACGATCACTTTAATTTCGTACATAGTTTCCAATGATTTGTTTTCCACAAACGAAAGGATTCAAAAGTACCGCCTAAATCCTGATGGTATTGGTACTTCGAGTTATTGATTTTACCTATTCACGCATGCCCGTTAATTGCCCAAATTTAACCTTTAGGTCAAGTATTACCTATTTTATGCATGAATCATATTGGAAATAAATGGATGTTTGATCTTAATTACTGAAGAATGAAGTTTAAATAGGTAGATGATTTTAAAACTATTTAGTTACAATATACCTACCATAGACGATGATATCGTCATCCACTGCTGGAAATATCATCATCATCAGCCTATCGTCGTCCAGTGCTGGACATATCATAATCATCAGCCTATCGTCTTCCACTGCTGGACATATCATCATCACGATGATGGTTTGAAGCTCTTCAAAAAAGTTTATGAATCGACCTATAGAGTAGGGACAGCATGCACTTTTATACTGTGTCTATTATCGGAATAGAATCGGAATCTTAACACATTCGATTCATGCAACATTCGGACATAACTAACTCATTCAGTCACTGAGCTATCAAACAGAAATTCTAAAGATAATCAGGATAAAGCTTGTTTTCACATCATCTGTGGCATTAGAAATTTACATAGATAAGAGACTGTTTGCCGTAGGTGAATGCGTCATTGATTTAAAATAATTAACAAACGACTGCTAATTAAAATAATCATCATACAATATAAACTTACATTGAGCTAAATTTGTTAGAGATATTCATTTGTTTTCTTCAACTGCTTTAACCACATGTTTATAAAATGACTTAAACGTTACCTTCACTAGCTGCTTTTTAATAAAAGATACTTATTAAGGCAACTACAATTCCCCGCTCAGGTTCAGGCTCACCGCAAGGGATAATTTTGTAACAGCCTTCGCCGTATACGTATCCCGTACGCTCAAGGCTGTAAATTGAGTAACGCATTCCATAACCCTCTGACCTGAAAATGTTGTGGTTAGCAGCTGACGCGGTAACTACCTCCTGCCTCGGAGCCGCGTGGAATCGTTAAATGTTATCTTACTTTACTCAAAATCTAGCCTGGTCTACATATTCTACTAAATAAAATGATATTTGTTTAGTTAATAAGATTTTCTCTTTATATTTTTCTTTTTTAAATAAAAGATCACAGTCGTTTTCTTAACTATCATCAGTTGGCACATTTTTTTTTTATATTAGAATTTTTTATTTTTATTTTTAATTTTAGGGTTTTTTAAAACATTTTTCTTGTGAGTAAAATTTCTAGTTTAAAACACGAGACCAAAGAGGGACATGAACCTCATTCGTCCCAAAATAAAACTGAATTGGTTTAGATGGAATATTGTGCAAAAACTAGTAACAAGTGGCCAGCTCGTCGCCTACATGATCACAACCTTACCCAATACACAATTAGTCACCTTCTAATGAAATGCCAGCGAGAGTCATTGCTAGTACATTGTTTTAGTTACCCAGATCAACATGTGACATGTATCTAGTGTTGCATAATACCTATTTGTGATAACTCTTACACCTTACGTCTACAATCAGATTAAACAAAAAACTGCCTTATGATCATTTGAACACCGCTAGTGCTGCTGAAAGTACAAACTATGTAAACAGGCGTTATATTCAAGAATACAAGAGAATGGATGGTACTTTACTTGAAAATTTTAAATTTTGACGTGATTAAACTTAGCTTATCGAGGTGTTATACCTCAATGGACACGCGCCTCATAACCGAGGAGTGCGGGTTTAAACCAGAGCACGTACTTTTGGATTTTTTAAATCTATGTATGTTTTTAAAACATCGTGATACATACATACATAGCATCACGCCCATAATCCCCAAAGGAGAAGACAGTCAAAGAGGCAGCAGGCCCCTTTACCACATTCAGCCAAAATAAATATCATAATGAAACCTGCATATTCAAACTAATTTATATTTGTAACCATGATCCCAAACTTGTCTGGTTTCCTTATCTTGGGGTCACAAAGGTGACTTACTAAATCGTGGATCATGGTCTAAACGGACACCGTCGAAGCACGGGACATAACACTAAGAAGATGATGAAACTCAGCTAATATGCACTAGAGTATTTCGTCTTTTTAATTTCGTTCGAATCTTTAACCAAAGCTTTTTATTCAGACAGCGAAGCCGACTTGAAACGGTGAGTTATTGGAAGTGACAACTTTGACGGGACAAAGAGGCCCCGCGCAAAAAAAAGTGTAAAAGTATGTTGATCGTTATCTAGTCGGACTAAATATGACTGTTGTATGTAACAGGCGGATTGATTGATGTAACAAATTTTATGAAGAACTAGCATGGGCACACGTTTTCACTTGTGTAAAGTTAGACAGGCAGTTTGGTAGTGAATCAAGTGCTGGCTACGAAATTACGAAATCAGTGGGTTCGATTCTCATGTGATGAGCACTGCAATTAGAAATTGCGTCCTGGATGTTTATAAATATATTTAAGTACGTTTCATAGCAGATATACATATACATATATATAAAATATGTAGACATGCAAAATGCATATATTTTTATTAATTAAATGTAAGACTGCTCAATAAAACCATTTTTCTATGTTTGACTGAATATTCACATTAATTTATCTGATAATTAATAGATCAATGACGGCGTCTACGAACAATGTCCTATAAAGTAAATAAATACCAAAATATTTCACATTACCAATTAACGTTTTTATACGCTATATCTATACTTCAATAAAATAAATACTTCTCTAATATATAAATCATCATATTAGTGATATAATTTTACTTCTTACTCAGAAGGATATGTTATTGTCACACTCGTGGCCTCGGGAAGATTTTAAATCATTTATCAGTAATAATAACACAATATAGTATATTCAATTTAATTTAGAAACCAATTGTTTAAACAGCCTTAAGGTGACACTAATCAATATCAAAATAAAACCAATGATTAATCGATACATACTATACAATTATCAGATTAGCAAGCTGACGGACAGACAGACAGGCGTCTAGTAGAGAATCGTTTGCATAATTTGCAATTAGTTATCTTTGACAGAACTGTATTTAAGATCTTAAATAATGGTAACAATAGGCGAAAGTAATTATTTAGTTTGAGCTGACCACAATCTTAAGCAATTGTTTATCAAAAAAAATTATGTATGTACCTATGTAATAAAAAAAAACATGACATTAATTCAAAAATGGTTTCAGAAATTAAATAAGAATTTTCTAAATTGTAAGCTTTTGTTGCAAGCTTTCTATGACTTTTTCTACTCTTTAATCAAAAATTGATAACAAATTACGTGAAATAGATCTGAATGTAACTTCATTAGTCAAGTTAGTTAGTTAAGTTTCAACCTTTTCTGGAACAAATTTTGTCAGTTAGGTAACTTTGCCTAATGCATTCCTCGTGTAAAAATAGTTAGGTAACTTATACAGTGAAGAGACAGTGCACCAAAAGATGTAATAGCACCCCTGGCTGTTCATAATGTAAGTACAGCCTTACCACAAATTTAGCGGCGAAAGAAAACATCGCGAGCAAAATTATACGTTCGAATAACTATGAGCATGCGTCCTTGATCCAATTTGTCCCAATCTCCAATGAAACGACTAAACTCACCAAATCCAAGATTAGAGATTAGATTAAAAGTCGACCCTGACTAGGAACGGGGCATATTACTAGAATAACACGCATTTAGAGGCATAATGTTTAACAAACACCGATACATCCAAATGTTGAAAAGCTAGTTAGGCCATTTAGAAAACAACGTTGGTTACGATGTCAACCTTACCTAATGAGTGGATAAAATTATAACATCGTCAACTGTTATATGCATTGGAAGGCATTTTAAACTGGCTAGCTTAATTTCGCAAGATCCCACTCGTTGAAATAGCCCACTTCATCAAAGTGAACAGCGGTTTGAAAAGGTTGACATCAGTGGTGAATCCTTGAAAGTAGTATCGGTAAATAAAGCACTCAAGAAATAAATACATACCCACCACATTCGGCCATGTTATTTTACATACATCACATCGACATGTATGTCTCATTAACATGACATGTAACATAAGTACATCGCCAGATCAAGTTGCATCCATATCGACATGAGGAAAACATGGCATGTTGCATTATGGTACAGTCCTCCTCTTCATCAATAGGTTTTGCTTAGAACTATTGATTATGTTATATCGAGACAAATGATTATATTTATTTTCACTTACTTTCCTTGTCTACTAAGTACTGAGGTAGGTGCTCTATCTTAGGCTTCTTTAACGAGATTGCAAGCGATATTCATCAATCAGTAGACACTTACAGCTCGAAGTCTTAGCAGTGTTGCCCATAACAACGTTATATAATGATTAAACGCGACGCGAGATCTTCAAAATATTAGTATTTAGTGTCCTATATAGGTAGATACTATTTTTACTTTTTGTCACTCATCCAGTACTTCAGTCCAAACTTCAGATGAGAAATTGATTTTTTTTTTGTCAAACTAACTTCGATCCTATTAATTTATAAACGGAAATCATAGGATTAATGTTAACTATATGCTATGGCTGGGATAATGGATGACTCCATAAACGCACAAAGATACTAAATCAAATTCCTCAGTTTAAGGACGACTCACACACACCCCTTGCCCTGAACTTCTAACAAAAAGGTTCAATATTGAGTTGAAAGCTTCAATCATGGTAGCGTTTCACCCTATGAATATTTTTGCATAGGGTAGACTTCGCCTGAGAAAAATGGCTCTCAATATGATATCCAAGAGCACAATTTACGGTGAATAGGAAACGGATAAGATAGAAAAAAATCAGTAAAATACGTGTACCAGTAAATCCTTATACGTAGATAGCCTAGATATTTGCATTATTGATATAGGCTTTGCTTTCAAGGCCCACCCCTAACTAGAAATGTATGCCAAATTTTTTAAGTCGCTCTAAAAGTTTTTTTATAATCGTACTGAAAAGAAATACTATACCTATTTATAGACTGCAAAGTACTGCAAGAGTAAGAATTATTTTTCTTTTGCCTGTTATTAGTTTTTTTTTAATAATGCACAGAGAACTTACAAAAGTGCACTTGGTTAAAAATATTTTACTCCAAGTATTGCAGTCCGAAAACAGATTAGCATACATATATATATAAAGAAACGCCGATACAAAATTTTTTCTAAGATTCAAATACTTCAGTAAAATTCATAAAAATAAATATGTTACACCAAAACGAAACTAGAATGATTCTTGCGAAGATTAACAACGATTGCTGACATGTATGTAAGTACAAGATGACTCATATGCTAGTTATTACCAGTCACTTTAAAGGGTTTTCTGAGACACGCCAACAGTAAATAGATACTGGGTGGTAAAACCCGCGGGCATAAGTTGTCAGATATAAAATAGTAATTACAGTTGTACTAGACCGTTTTAGGCAGGGTACTGCCGCAAAGTTCAGTAAAAGTTAACTATATTTCCGTCCAGCTGTATGTAACCAGATTCACTCTGATGTTACAAACATGAGTGGCCGCTATTAAAACTTTGCGGTTCAAAGTTCCCACTTCGCTAGAATTATTTTACACGCTAGATTATTTTGATGTAGTTCAACGAGTTAAATGTGATTACAACTGACGTCTTCGTCTGATGTGAACACTGTTGAAGTTAAGCTTTTGATAATACGATTACCAAAATAATTACTTTGCAACAGTTTATTATGTAGATCCCTGCCCTAGTTCACACATCATTTTAGCGTCATGTTGCGTTTCTGGTCATAAATACATAAGTATATAAAAAAGCGACTGACATATGATTTTTTTTTTTTTAATAAACCAAATGGCAAATTCCTTTGGTTTTGAACTAACACTCCTCGTTGAAGTACGTGAGCTATCATGAAATAACAATGATTCAATTCGTCTGTTTTTCAGATTAACTAACTTACTAAAAAGCCCATACCTACAAATTTAATCTGAGCTTTGCTTCTAGTTTCGTAACCCTTACTAATATTATACCTACATGTGAAAATTGCTCTGCCTGTTTGTCCGTCGTCTGCTTATTACGTCTTCTTGTCTAATACACAATCAATGTAATCAATCTTATTATGATGACATTTGGCATGCCCAAAGTTTCAAGCCTGACAAAATATGCGTATCTACAAAGACTAGTTAGTTAGTATCTATAGACTTTTTATACTTTTATTTGTAATAATACTCGGCTGAATCTTCAACGAACATTAACTGTATACTATATTAGTTTAATCTGTAAATTTTAATTTTTTATTCAATCTGGCATCTGGCGGTAGATGTGACATTCCGAACCGGTGGTAGAGTCAAATTATTCTATTTTGTATCTATTATTTGACGATTTACAAGTGCTTTTTTGAGGCCTACGTAAATAAATATATTTTGAGTTTTTTGAGTTTTGAATTTATTCCAGGTAAATTGATGGATCTTACAGGACACATGGTATAGTCTCGCTCGAATGACATAGACATCTGAGATGACATATATAATTTCATGCGAATGAAGCCGCGGGCGAAGACTTGTAACACATACATCGTAAAAGCCTTCGACGCATAGTTGGAACATATTTTACAAATCGAGCATATGATACGACTACTCTCTCTTACTCGGATGACGTAACTCTTACCGGTTTATGATTTCATACGTTACACTTATGCCGAACCTAGCGTCGTGAGAAACAAACTATTTATAGTTCTATTAACAAATTAACCAGATTCTCCATATAATGACGACATGTCTTGTTGAGACACGTTAATTGCAGGATGTTAAAGGGCTTCCGAAATAAATTTGTAGGGTAACACTTAGTAAGTATTTCTTATCTGATCCGATTAATCGTAATGAATTGCGTTTCCCTTGTCGTTTGATTTTGTGCGCATAAAATTGAAAGTGTGTTCGGACGTTGGTGTTATATATTTGTTAATATGTACAAGTAGTTAATAATTTGATTTTTAGCATTCGTTTATAAAAATCTTTACTAGCTATTGAACGCGGCTCCGTTTGCGTAGATATCGGTCTACTATAAGTACTAATGCGACGGATTATAATTTTCTTGGAAAAAATGTAGCCCATGTACAATTCTGAGAATTCGAGCTGTTAGTGTAGCCAGTTTCATCGTAATCAGTCAAATAATTTATCTTTAAAAAGAAACAGACAGATGAACAGGATTACTTTCTCATTTATCATTTTAGTAAGGATTTGCTTTCGCAATTCTAAATAGGATTGCTAGAGCCAATATATGTGACTAAGTAGCAGTGGCGTAGCGTGATTGGCGGGGCCCCGTGTGAAAAAAATTTAGGGGCCCTTATGAAGGGTAAAGATTTCTCACAAAAGAAAAAAAAAGTTTGCATAAAATTAATAGAAATATTTATTCATCAAAATTATCTATCTATCACTTTTTCCAAAATGTTTAACAAACAATTCAAATTCAAATTCAATATACACTCTCCTTGCCTTTTTTTTGGAAAACTGATTTATTAATTTTGAAGTTTTTCTTAATTTTTGCTTACGCACTTTGGGGGCCCCGTAGCCCGGGGCCCCGTATAATTGATACGGCAGATACGGCGGTAGGCTACCGCCTATATAGGCGGTAGGCGTAGCTGCTACGCCCCTGCTAAGTAGCTAGATGCAGAAGCTGAAACAAACCGCTCGATTCAAATACAGCACACCGTAAAATCTTTCCGTTCACAAACAAAAACTACATACTAATAATTGTATTATTTATTTTCTTTGTTAGAGTTATTCGAAGTGAAATCTAAAAGCACGGTAATATTCAAAGTAAAAATCGTTAATTAAAACTTACTTTTTCCTAAATATTTTCCGTTTCATTATTTCGTGACATCGTTAGTAAATACAATAGGTGTTCAAAGATAGAAATCCTATATGTTAGAACAGCGATTGTTCTAAGCAATTCAGAGGATATACAATACGCCTGAAATTCGACGACCACCAACGTGGAAAATTCGAATCAGTGATCTGTTAAATGAAATACTTTATAACTCTTTTTTCACGCAACGCCAGTTCCCGTAAAACATTTTCAAATATCACAATTCCGCTTTGCGACAAGATTTATTCATTGGAGATTTTAAACTAATTGCTTGTGCGTAGGGACACTGCTCACATTTATCGCCGATGACTATATAATATCTTGTGTATACTCGTACAAATAAATTTCTGTTCGTTAGTCTCGCTAAAACTGAAGAACGGTTGGACCGATTTGGCTGATGTTGATTTTAAAATATTTGTATTCTTCTAGGGAAGGTTTTTACGGTACGAAAATACGGAAAATTTGCGAGGAAAATAATAAAAGTAAATCCGAGAACAGGGCGTTACAAAGTGCGCCGGGATAGCTAGTTAACTATACGACTATAATATTTGATATTTTAAACCGAAGAAAAGAAACGGAGTTCTCAAGTCAACGCGTATGTGTTTTCAGAGACCTAAAGGGACGATAATAAGTTTAAAAGTCGTTCATTTGATAAACACACTTCCGCTTATATAATTAGCTAGAAATGAACCTTATTTATCGTAAATACTATAGTAAGTTAGAGTTAATGCTACAGTAAAATGAGTCGTCAAAACGGGAAATGTCTCATGTGCTTATCATATAGTCTTGAAATCTAGCAATACAGGTCTAGCCTATTTAGAATTCTCAGCAGAGAGAAATAATGTGAAAATTATCCTTTCTAAAATTTTCCTTTATATCCTAGGGTCTATGATACGTTATGTGTGTGCTTTAAATTGCAGTACTGCTTTTAAAGGTTTATCCGCTAAAAGACTTTTACTCCGAAAAATAAAAATTAAATAAAACTCATAAAGGACAATAAATAAATTGAAGTGTTACTCCAAATATTTACTATTGACATTACGACCCGCTTACTCCAAATACGTTTATTTTGTGTACTTACAGTAGTAATGGAAGAGGCGTCACGTAATCTTAATGTGGACATGATAGCGAATGTCCTTTTTTCCATTTAATTTCGATCATTAGACCAAAAATAAAAGTACTTCACAAATTAAGATGTTATCTAAATATGTAATACATGATTTTGTAGTAAAAGAATCTCATAGATTTATACTCGTACACTCTGCTCGCACTCATTGTTTTGCTAGACTTGCATTAGCTAGACTCGAGTACTGTGATTTTCCGCTTTTGGATGTCATCGTAACAGTTCAGAGTTAAGCTATTTAAATGTATGGTTTAAAAAACAATTATTTCAAATAGAAACATTATGAACTTCATCCCATATTGCTTTAGGACTCAAAAATAATGTACCAAGTGTATTTCATGCCTAGCATTCCGTAAAAGGCGACTAATTGTGTATGGAATTCAGGAGTAGTGATTACGTAGGCGACGTGTTAGCCACTTGTCACTGTTTTTTCACAGTTTCCGTCTATCCGAACTTAATTTTTGGCTGAATGTGGTCTTTGGACACTGCCTACTCGGGGATTACGGGCGAGATAGTATGGTGAAGATAAACTTTATTAAAAGAAAAATACACATTTAGTTTTTATTTCAAGTCGCATCCCTATAATCTTTCCCAGCAGCCTATGGGAGGTGCGAGTAGAATTGAGTTATTGCCGATTGTTGATACGTACCCGGTCGCTGCGAGTCGCGAGGAAACGTTACGTCACCGGCGCAGCTTAGGAATTGGAACGTACTTGTTATTTTTATTTCTTTTTTTTTGCTTCTGCCAACGCGAAGACAACATGTAAGTTGTTTGCTTGCGAAAGTCGTATGTTATAGAATGCAAAACTTATATCCTAAAGTTAGAAACGATTGGACCTCTTTAGAGGTGGGTGTCATCTATCAGTCTTATTGGGATCAGAAGAAAACAATATGTCATTTATTTTAAACTTAAAATGACTACATTACTACTGCCGATAAGGACTGTGATAACGGCAGTCCTCCTAACCAAACTTTTTTTGTCATAGGGTATTTTACAAATTTTTGAAACCACTTTCACAATATATGTGGGCACAAAATTAACATAAAAAAGTCATGTTCGTAAGCAAAAAGTTTAATTTAAAGATAAAAGGACATTTTAAGACATCTAAATTTTTGCGCTTATACCTACGCTACGAGTCGACTTGCTTCGCTCGTCGTCGTACCTATTATATTATTTTAACTACTAATTACCTGTTAAATATATGAAAATAAATATTAGTATAAAACAAACATATGATATTTCAATGGTCTCAGTTTGCTTAATGTATCACGAGCTTGTTTCCCTCCCCGCACATTGTACAATGTAGCTTTATAATCATATTCCCCAATTATAATGACCAGACTATGTGATAAATAATGAAGTTTAAATAATAATTTATCAGCTGGCCATATATTCACAATACCCGAGCATTATGTATATTGCCCTCATTAATCACTTTGTCCATAACATATAGACTACTATGGTGCCGAAATGACGTCATATTCGGATCGGTTCGGTAGATAAAACTCACATTCTGACAAACTCAGGAGATAATATTTGCTAGATTTGCTGGAAATAATGTAGACTAACAGTCGTTAAGACGTAAACGGTGTATTTAGCCACTTGATGATTACGCGTAACTTAACGCGTAACTTAACGCGTAATTGTAACTTTTTAAAATGTATTTATAACAGGTAATATTATCAAACTAATTTTTAAAATTTATTATTCGGTATTTTAATATTAAGTTCATCTTCCTATATAGCGTTATGTCCCGTGTTTCGACGGGGTCCGCTTAGACCATGATCCAGGATTTAGCGAGTCTGGTAAATACATTGAAGCGACTGCCGATCTGACCTTCGTAACCCAAAGATAGGGGAACCAGACAATTTTTGGATCATTGTTACAAATCTAAAGTATTTTAATATTAAGTTAAACCTATTTAAAAAAAAATCTTCAAATATTAAGTGCTATAATAGTAAAATACCCTATTCTTGTAAAAGCTAATGTTTTGTTCGAGTTCTTTTTACAATGCGTGGTGCTGTATTTATAATTTGTAAATATTTTATTTAATAGAATCACATTTTTACATTTAGTGTGTACCTAATCCTTAGTCAATGGTGTATGAATTTCCATAAAGTAATTCTAAAATTGAACTGAAATCTCGGCTTGGAGGAGGTACTGAACTAGTTTATTTTTAACAATAATATCATGAACTGCCTTACCCTTATCAAACCCAGAATGCGTAAAATTAAATCATAATAAATAGTAATACTAGCAAAATTTATACATCTCCTATATCACTAACCCCAGCCTACTCCTTTTCTGTAAGTAAAGAAACTACAAATAAAACTTAGGTACCCAAAAAGGAAAATTTACTTATCGTACAAAAAGTTAAAACCTTTTTATTATATCCGAGAATTTTATTCTTTACCTTTAAGAGAGAGAAATATGAATTCATAAATTCACTTTGCCAAATTTTACACACATGCGTTTTTAACATATAGACAGACGCTGTCGTAAGGTTACACCAAACATAATTATCGTTAAGTAACACCGGAATATTTTCAATTACGCTGCTACTTAATATTCAGTGGCAAGTGACATACGACCGCCCTGCTACTAAAACCAGTTGCACACTATAATCACTATATAATCGTATCAAATGGCATCTGTGACAATAGGAATCTCATTTATAGAGATAAGACATCTGGTCATCGTTGACAACGTAAGAAGTTATTAAACCACTACACGCCCATTTTTACACAATCGCGAAATGAACTCAATTCGATGTTTATGTTCGCTCATCAAACCGGTTGTTTGCGGTTAATCTACTTTAATATCGCATGAGGAGATTGTCCGGTTAAAAATGACGGCAATGATAATGAAAGCATATATAAGTTATTTAACGAATTACTTATTCATCAACCGTCAGAGCGGCGGCATCATGAAATATGGTACATAAATGATTTCGATTGATTCATTAATCTTTTAAGCATCTTGCTCATCTCAAACTGTATGTGTTTATTTCTGCCTCATACCACATATGTCTTATCATATAACCATATTAGTGTGTATATAACCTACTTTTACTAAAATAATGATTTTTTGGCTGTAACAGTTATATATAGGTACTGGGAACCAGTAAGTAGATTGAGTGCTAAAGAAACCTTGAAAACCAAAGACAACGATGCCTAAGAACATTGTAGAAAGACTGTCTTATAAAGACTAATTAAACGCTCATAACAAAACAAAAGTCAAAAGACTTACAGGGTTTTAAACGAACAATTTTAACCTAGATTCCAGTAAATGTATAATTTGAACGTTTTCTCAGTATCTTACTAGTACTCATTATGATATATAGATATCACAAATATTACATACTTAAAACAATATTTACTTTAGAGCCAACATACGAATACTGCGAAATAGAAAACAATATGGACCAAAACAAATACAGACTTTCCGCTTTCGGGAGCCCAACAATGTGTTTATTAAATAAACATCATAAATAAATGATTATCTATTGTTTACAGGCTAGTTAACATGAAAATACGAGTAGGTACATTGTACAACTTGTTGATAGAACTTGGAATATTGGACTTCAGGTACAAATCTAGTCTAAAGATCAGACCCGTCTTTCATTTCATCGATTGGAGGCCCTAGTCAGATAAGGGTAAACAGGCTTCTATGACTTTATTATGTTTCTTGGTAACAAATATCAGATATTGTTCTGGGATCTGATAAAAGCTACGGGCCACTATCGATCGCAAGGCCCTGGGCCTGCCCAGTGGAAAATAAATTGAAAGTTAAAGTTATGCATATAACCACACATCATTATGGAAAACACAGAAAAGATCCCGCACATATGTCCGTACGAAGTCACCAGGGAGCTATTTCGCAAAGAGGTCACATATCAAAAATAATACAAGCTGACTAACTAGAGCGCGGGCGAGACATGCGAGTATATTACCAGTTACGAGCGTCGCGTAACTGTGACTGGACTGGCGATAACTTAGCGTTTCAGCTCGCAAGCTGTGACTAAGTTTAAGCTGTTACGTACCACAGAGGCATTAGTTTACTTCAAAATGTACGTTTATTGCTGTGTACTTGCAATCTTGTTTTCTGACCTTTGTAAATATAAATCAAAATATATCTGCCAGTTATTTTTTAATGCATAAACTAATAATCCTACTGAGCTGCTTCGGCGCGATGTGCTAATTTATTTATTAAGATCGACAAAGCGAAAATATTTTAATTATCTGTTATTATCGACCATTAGGGAGGTACAAATTTTTGTACCTTCCAAAATCTGAAACGTAATTTTATATCAAAAATCACAGTTGCTACTCGCAGCATCCCCGGTGTCACTGGCGGTCTATAACCGTTCCATATAAGAGATTATTAAGCATAATCTTATAAAACACATGTAAATTCGATGGTTAATTAAAAAGGTTATAGTGGCAGTCTGGACTTTATAACCCAATAGTCGAATACCACAAAAAAAAAATTATCACTTCAATCGTAACTATTCGAAATTAAAAGCTTGCTACTTGGCTATATCATCACTGTACGCGGGATTAGTTCGCCTAAAGCTTTGGTGTACAAATTATTAAGTGAGAATCTTTTTACAGCTATCTATCACACTATAAATAGTGCGTCACTAAAAACGTAAATCGATATCAAAAATCACACTTGCTACCCGCATCACGACGTCACTGGCGCGAGTTGCAACCGGTCCAGTTGCAGCTGCGATGTGCGAGTTATTAAGCGTGAATCTTTTGAAACGCGAGATTACGTGCGTCCGCATAAAGATACTTTTTGTCTATTTGCGCCACGAGCGGTCACTTAACGGTGTGTCTATGTAAGAAATGTTTATTATGTCTTACAGCTGTTATAGCTTGTTAGTTATAGTAATAACTATGGATGTGTAATCATAATTCAATTTGCATGGTTCTCTGGCCCTGTAAGAATTACAAAGGTCACATTGTACATTTTTTCACGAAATCACTAGAAAAATACTCCGATTACGAAAAGGATATGATGCTAGAAAAAAATTGTACTGCTTATGACTAGACTACATTTCAATCAAAATCATTTTGTAATATCATTTTGATCAGTGTTTTTCCGTGCTTTCCGAAGTCCTCTTATATAATGGATCCCGAATTAAGCAGGTCTGGTAGTTCAGTTAAGCACCTGCCTGTCTGTTTAACGTCGAGCAATTGGCATAAATAGGAAAATCCAGGAGTAAGTATGGTTTAGACCAGCACACTTCACATAAGAAGCGCTCGTCGTTACCACTGAACTATCGCCGCTCCCAAATAAAATTTCTTTAAAGAGGAAAATAGATATTAAAATAATTTAAATTTAATAACGCTTGACGAAAGTTACCGGAGTTTAAAAATAAACCATAAAGTAAGTTAGTACGGCAAGTTTTACTGCGATGAGTAGCACTTTTTATTACTAGTTTTAACTTTTCAAACAGGTTTTTAAAATGGGTAAAAGCTCATCACAAATTGTAATAGTTGCAAACTTGAAATAACTATTTGATTTGCAACAATATGCCCAGAACATATGTAAACATATACTGATACATTGGTTTCAACACCAACTGATAAAATCAGCCTGTAGAGAAAATAAGGTCAAAGCTTTCATTATTTCGCCGAAAATGCGCCTGTTGGCATTTTATTCCAATTATCTGAAATAACCTGACATTAGGCAATATTTAATGTTGGCAAACATTCTAAAATCAACCGTATGGCCTGATCGGATAACCAAATTTTTCACATATAAAATTTGGGTCATGGTGATCTTTCTTTCGTGGAAGCATCAACACTAAATTATATTAAATAAATAACTATGACAGAACTAAAATTGGCTTAGGTACCCTTTTTTTTTATTAATGAGGTGTTGAGTATCACAAGATTAAGTAATTGGGCAGAAGGTTTATCGTGAATTTTTAACAAATAGATTTGATGTTTCGGTGTAGCTTTATAGCCTGAAGCGCGAATGTAAATCACGCTTATTACAATTTTTCGTAACCGACGACGCTTCGTATCGTTTCTCCAACACATTACTTACAGAAAGTCCATAAACATGTCAAAAAGCAAGTGCTCGCCTTAAAGTGAGTCCATTCAGTAAGTTTCCACTCGCGAGCGGTTAATTAGTCGGAACTGCAGACACATACACGGGTGGTCGACGCTGGCTTGGCGGATGCGGTGTGCCAATCCGACGACACGTGCGCATGCGACCTGCCAGTGGGCCCCACGAGTATTGTCACATTCGTTAATTCATACAACTTCTTTCTATCGTATCGCAAAAAACGACAGTCATCATTTGGTAATAAAACCTTACTTACAGTATAACACTGTCCGTTTAAATAAAGAGATATATACGGTCGAATTAGGAACCTCCTCCTTTTTTGAAGTCGGATGAAATAGGGCTGACGGGTTTATTAAAATACAGTTTGCAGTGGTTTTTTTGTACAAGAACAAAAATTATACTATGCAAATGTGATCAACGCGTTATAAAATGTGCCGTAACGATTACTGCAACTGCAGTACCTATTTTTAAGCACTACTGCGCTACCGCACTTCAAAATAGTTATATTACAGACTTCTCTGGATATCTTACATATGCCTATTGTTAACAAAAATAGCACTTCGTCATGTTAAAGACAAAAAGTTTTGTCCGATAGCTGTTCAATTATTTTTCCGGTCTAATTTATCTTGTGCCGATATCCGTGCAGACGCGGGCCGGGTGCCAAGTCTCACTTGCAAACACAACTTTTCGCTTCCTCTGCATACATTTATCTTCTAGAGTATTCTTTTTTGTCATGTACCATACCACTACTACAACTAGATTTATTAGTTGCGGCTTGAATCAAGAATAGATTTCGGTATTTAAAAGAAACATTTAATGTATGTTCGCATAGCATTTCAGACTTTAGGACTTTAACAAAATATTGGTCGTGGGGTCACAATCTGGTCGTGTAGATGAGCCTGCATATGAACAGTATACTATGTAACAGAAGGTGATGTTAGGAGTCATAAAACTAAAACCGTATCGCTTGTATGAAAGGGGACATGAATGTTGAAGAGGCGAGTGAGGTGTGTAAGGATCATGCCATATGGCGTTCAGTTCTCTCTGCCTACCCCGCTATAAGTAAATAAACTTACAAACTAAACTTCACGCCACTTGCATGAAGTTTAGTTAGTAAGTTTATTTTTGCATATAATTGGGATAATAAACATAAAACAGGTACTTACTGTACATGTCTAACCATTTTAAAAATAAAAATTTACACACTTTTAACCAAATAAACTGTTACATTTAATTCTGCAAACCTCTTAATAGCTAAAGAGAATAAACTTTAATACGTTGAACGACTAAGGTATTAGCGACTAAGTTACATTAAAAGCAAAGCAAAGTCTAAGTGGCCATTGCACGGCAACCTCTCTACACCACCCTTTATCAGAAGCACGCAAGAGCATATAAGCGCAGCGCCGCGCCCGCCCTGCGCAAACGCACACGAGCCTGCGCCGGAGTCGCGCAATCAAACAGTTCGCATTCGCGAGGTGATAGTGAGATGAAGTTGACGGTTAGTTGATCTCTTATCTTTGCCCGCCAATGAAAGTAAAATAGACTAGTTGTTTTTTTTTTGCGCAATTCTGACATCGGTGTAATGTAATAGAATAGAATGAAGTTTGATAAGTCTTGTTGCGATGTATGTCGGGTATTTCAGATTAGATGATTATTTATGTGTGCAAAGATCCGTTTAAATTAAAGTGTTTCAAAAGTAGGTCGAAGCTATATAAATGTGAACGTTTCATGTGAATGATAGATTAAAAAATGTATCTAAAAATTTTGTATTAAACATGCAGATATTTTGAGATACACGAAAAATAAACGCAAAACTACAAAATTTATGAAACTATTGTAACTTATCATTAAGTAACAACTACTCTTGTATTCTATGTCATAAAGTAACCATACTCCCCTCGAAAATAAATGTATCATACATAACAATACTTATACAATGTATTAAAAAAACAGAATGAACATTTCTTTGCCAAACTCTTAAGTTAAAAAAAATGTAAAATCATCTTTACCATTATTAATGAATTAATTAACTGTTTCGTGTTAGGTGACATTTGTGCTGCTGATAGCAGCAACCCAGGCTGCAGAAGTGAAGCAGACTTCTAGAAGTCACCAGAAGACGGAGGATACGAAGACTGACAAGCGAGAATTAGCTGAGGGTAATGCGGCCGTTGAGAAGAGAGCACCGGTCTTGCCAACAGGTATAAATTATATCAATTCCTGGGTATTTTTAACTAACTTGACCCCTACTTAACTACGGCGTTGAACCCTTATAAAGTCTTCTTTGAAGTAAAAGCAATTGTACATTTATTGTAGCAACAGTACATAAATTAATTGTATTGTATATATTTACATTCATTTACTTATGCTTATGCTTCAAAAAGCAATACAACACCACTAATACTAAAATTGAAACCGTAATAAGACAGGGGTCGAGTTTGTTAAGATGTTTCATTTTCTGTAGTCCTTAATGAGGGTCGAGTTAATTCAATGTGAGAGGAGCGTAATAAGCCACTATTCAGGTTTCCAAAGTTTCTGGTTCTAAAAACTGCAATCTTGCGAAAAAATTTAAGCTACTTATTGCCAACTTCAATTTTCCACTACAAAAATATGCTTGACTAATCTGATTGTGAACATCAAACCACCACTTATTCATATACTCCTAATATAATTAGTTTTAAATATAATATGTTGATGTAATAAATTATGTGCTCAAATATATAAGTAAGTACTATACAAAATAATTCATACTATTTGTTATTAAGCTTAACGAATCGATAACCATTACAATTGAACTTGAACTTGTTAAAGCCGCAAACATAACGGGTAGAAAAGTGTTCGTAATCAATATTTTCCTCAAATATGCAATACATCTGTTTAGGGAATTTGTTATGATAACATCATAACTTATACCACTTATCATATCACCACCACAGTCCATATATTTGTCAGTTCAGTTATTTCATTTAATGAGTCCTTTGAATAACAATTACCATTTTTATTTAGCGCCTCCATCTGTAACGCCTGGCATAGAATATGCTGACTCGAAGGAATCGCACCCCGAACAATCGCCTTCCCAGGTAAGTTTAAACTAAACAACAACATTTTATTTGACTCTAATAATTATTTGGGTATTTGACTCCAATAATGTCATAATAATATGAACTATAAAAACGGATTCCATTCATTGGATCCAATTCCACGGATTGGCAATGTTATCTGTGTGTCACCATCTTAACGAGCTAGGTAGCTATTCAATTATTTCGAAGCAGTTACAATTTTAATCATGCCAGTAAGTACATTATAATAATTAAGGATGTGGTGTGTTTAAAACGTCCTAATTTAGACAAATATGTGTCTTCTAATTGATGTATGATGTTAACATCTCACTCATAAAATGATACTGCCGAATATACAGCTCAAAACAGGTTCATTTCAGCGAAAGAGTTGCACAGTATTGCATGTACCTTCAATATTTAATGTAAAATCTGAGAGCTAGTTTTCACTAATTACGTCAGAACAATAAACCTACAACAAAAGTATAGTCACTGTCGGCCCGGCCTAATTCGAATTGGACGGGTCCATCCCAATGCCCGATTTCTTAACGGTTATGTGCTAAGCTTATCGGTCAGTGGTGATTCGGGAACCTAATGGTACCGTATTCCGTACACCTCGATTTTAAAACGATTACCATTTACATTTACAGACAGCGCTTTGGACATTCAGTTTTATTATTTCATTGTACTGAAGCTATGTCAATCAATGTAATCATTTAAACCAAGTATTTTCTACTTGGCTTTAAAACGATGATATCACCTAGTACTAAAACTAACTAGATATTGCTCGCGACTTGGCACGTATGTAAATCCGTTACTTAAAGACCCATGTCGCGTTTTCTTTTTTCTATACATGTTTTCCATATTTTATTATGAGCGAAAACTTGACCATCTCATCCAAATCCATTTAGTGGCTTTACTATAAAAATGCAATAGGCAATGTCATCTGAAAAATTACCAACGAGTAAGTATTTTTTTTTTCAATGTATTAATCCAATTGTACCTACTACATGCACACAAAAGGTTGTTTATTACTCAATTACAGTCTCACCTTTACCGGTCACTTACAAACGTCCTCATCAAGTCTCGGACCGAGCTATAGGTAAATCGAATCATAATCATTTGCCGTAACTACGTCGTCAGTCAACCCTTCGAACGCTCAAAGGGAGCCTGAAAGTGATCCATTGTGCTCGCTGATTGAACATAAAAATTAGTCACGTGGCATTAATGAAACTATTTGGTTGATGAAACTTTTACAAAGATTCTAATAACATAGTGTTGTTAGATATTTTTGAAGAGTTGTAGCCGTTTTTAGTATGATTTGTGGTTTTCATAGACGTCATAATACAAACGATCATTGTGTTATTGTCTTTAGATTATTAAGCATATTCGTTAAGCAGTTTTATAAATTCAGTCGAATTGAGAACCTCCTCCTTTTTTTGAAGTCGGTTAAAAACAGCATATTTTTATCATTGTTTGAACTTTGAAGTGTCTAAAACTTCATAAATCAGCAATAATGTGTTTCATTAAAACCAAAGACACCACATGTTTTAAACTAACTTTACTTTTTAACTATTCTTTGATCAAGCTTTTTTTATAATCCCCCTAAGATGCGAATGATAAATATTTTATTTGTACTCTGAATTCGCACCAATAATATTAACTAATATTATTACTAACTAACTAAACTTCACGCCACTTCCCTAGCAGGGTAGGCAGAGAGAACCGAATATTTATATTTATAAAAATAATACAATGTACTCAGTCATTAGAGGTAAATTTAGTATTTTATTTAGCTTTATGTAGCTTAGCTCAAGTCAGCCGTTACCGATCGTGAGAGCTTGCTCACGACTCAACGTCAATTTAAATCTGATCACTATAGTTTATTAGTGTACCTACTATGGCGAAAGATACAAGCAAAACCTTGGAATCTCGCAAATATAAACTTGTTCGTATATAAAGGCTTAAAAGAAACCTAAAAAGGGCTACTTTAGGGCTAGTAAGTAATATTTATACTACATATATTGTTTTTAATAGGTTCACTAATCATTTCATAGAAACAATACTGATACGGAAATTTACTGGAATCCCAATATAAGGCAGTTTTTAAATGCCTAGGTTTCCTCATCATGTTTCTTATATAGATTATTTGTTATCCCCGAAGGGGTAGGCAAAGTCAAGAAGGGGCAGCAGCTGCAATTATAACAAGCCTTTTTCAACACATTTAACAAAAATATAATTGGTGATATTTTTTATAACAAATATGAACTAGTACAAGTTTAATACTTCTCTATGTAATAAAGCGTGTGGTACACTCAACAGCTAAATTACAAGCCGACCGGCCGACATTTGTCACGTCGCCGATCACGTCGACAGGATGATAGCGCGCAGGCGCAGGTTATGTCACTGCAATCTGCAATCGTGTTGCAATAGAAAGGCGATGTGACTTGAGCTATCCTTACCAACTATTTGTTTTGGTGGATATATTATTTGTACTATACATTGGTCTGGGAATTAAAAGTATTGTACCAATTATAGTCTTTGTCAAGCATGCTCGAAAAGGCGACTTATAAAGTATAAGATACCTATACGATTATTTAAATTATAATTATATAAATAATAAATTCTTCAGACTGACACACCAATCCCCTAGTTCCAAAATAATTTTATAAACTAGTGCTATGGATACTAGGTGGACGGATAGACATACTTAAATACGTTTTTTTATAAACATTCATGACTCTAGTACAAATTTCCATGTCCATCACACGAAACATTTGCCTAGGAATTGGTGTGTCAGTCTGGAGATTTATTTATTATTTATATAATGATGATTTCTGTAAAATTAATAAAAGTTACAAAACAAAACTACTTTGATCTAAGCAGGAGAAGATTGAAAAGTCTTCCTTCGGTCACGGCTTTCCATCACAGTATCAGCACAAACGTTTTTCCATTCATTCCAGAAGTTCAAGGACCGTAATTTACGTTCGCTAACAAAAAACCGCTCAATCTACATTTCCACGTTGACCTCGAAGAATGACATCTCAGAACAATGCATCAAGGGGAATGACGCGGGCACCTCAAAAGGGGAGACTTATGAGGGAAGTTTCACGCAAAAGAAATTTAATATAAAAGTTGTTGGCGCGCCTCAACTCGCCCGATAAATTTTTGTTGCGCAAAATTTTTACGGCTGCCAGTTTTATGAGCATCGTCGTTATTTAATTTGCGCTACGTTTTGAATAGTTCCATCTGTTCCGCCTGTAAGAAAATTGAATTCCAATCATGACATCAATATTAATTCGTGCAATAATTTACCCTTCAATATACTTACCATAATTTACTTATACAAGATATGCATCCAAGATTGTCACAACATTGCTGAAACCTTATTACTAATACTACTGTAACGTCTTCACGCCTTTACTTATAAACCTTTAATTGAACGATGAAATGGAGCACGCATGCCTTTATATAATGCCTGCTGTTGATCACGGAGAATTAAAAGTTCCCACGAAATGATTCTGCAACAGACCATTTTCGTACTGCGGGCAGAAGCTTGTATTCAATAAATCAATGAATTATTCAAAAAATAATTCTTCAAAAATAGCAAAACTTTTCTATAAACAAATACAACTTTCATATTAAACGGAAAAACCAAATCCACACCTAAATATTTTTGATTGCACATGACAAACATGTTGTTAAACATTGTTAACCTAAAACCCCAACAATGCAAACAGACTGACAAATTGCCCAGAATCCTTTTAGATTGGATTGTAGTTCAACAAAAAGCAGGAAATATGCTCGGCTCGCAGATGCAGACAAAGTGAACTAACTATTTTGGAGCAACTATTTGAAACTGCACCGCTCCAACTTTTGTGAGCCCACTGAAGAATTTACACACAAGAAGCCTAACAACGATATATTGCTACTCGTCGCTGGGTGTTAACCGGCCTTTCCGCTTTCATATAATATGGTCTGACAGACCTTTTGAATCTATTTTTTATTGAAATATTATATTTTTCTTTAAAATCATATTTATACTAACATCTAAAATTATCATTTAGTGTCGTGTGCGCGTCTCATATTTTGTGTCTGGCTTGCTTGATACATTGTTTACTAAACAATATACAGCGACAAACAATTTAGCATACCATGGTTGATTTTATTTCTATGGTGTAATTTTGATCATCACTAGTCTAGCACTCTTGATGACGGGACCAAAATCGAATTTCGCCCTATCCTTTACTCTTAAAACAGTAACTTTTGTAACGAAAAAATAATGAGTATAACATATTCTATACAGTACAAAAACTAAGCGCAAAATATCATAGAATTCCTTGTAATCTTTTTCTCTCACATAAGTTTGTTGGAAGGTTAGGTCAGCATAAAAACTGTTAGCATTTCTATCGCAACACAAAGCCGAGCACCTGACTATGTAATTGCGTACCGCTTGAGCATTCCGCTGTACGGTCACCAGCACAAGTAGCTAAGCGTAGTTTAGTTCCTAACAACAAACATACATATATCTCTGGATGAAGAAACATAAGTACATAATACACAATACTCGCTCAGCAGGAGAAAAAAACTTATAGTCAATCAAAAAGAAAATGGCCATTTTTCCCCTTCAATTTGTCTAATTGCGCTATCTAGGTTGCGATAATGAGACACAGATGCTGAAATATTACCAAATCGCTAAATCTGGTACAATAGCCACGGACAATTCCACTAAGGACCAGGTCCTAGGAGAATTATGACGTCAACAATAAAGTTAAAACTTACATTTATTTGCAAGAGCGGCAAACCACTTGTGGTGTCGCAAATGTCTATGGGCTACAGAGACCACTTATTATCAAGCAAGCTGTATTTGTGACCTTTCATTACTTTTGTTTCTGACTATACGTGTTATTGTCGAGGTTAAAAAGTAAAGGCATGTGAATTGGGACAAAATACCAACTTCATAATCACCAGCTGGAGCTCTATAATGACAATTAAACCGTGGTGTGCTTGCGCAATACAAACCGCACTAATATTATACTAACCGTAGGTTATGCTCAAATATCGTCGCATTACTTTCTTAAATATTTTTGACGACGCAGGTTCGAATGCTGAATCCACTTCACCTATTTTTTAAGCGAGAAATGCTCTTGTACGTATTGTACTTGCACGAAACTTAACTACCACAGGTGATTATATCTTACTGTAGAAATTAATAAAAAATATTATTAATATTATTCCAGAAGAATTAAATATTCTGTGACCGCAGTCGGGACGTTACGAGTCACTTTATGATACGACTTACTAATGCTAATTAAATTAAAAATACAGCTTAGTAGGTACAGAACTCAATTAATGCTGTAAGTACGCATAATTAACTATTTGGCAAAAATGTGTAGGTAAATGAGGAATCTGTATAGTATCGGCAAAGCGTGATGTTCTACAGTAGATTAATCTTAGCTAAGGTTTACTACATAATATTATATATAGATTATGATGGTAGACTCTCAAAAAACAATGAGGCGCAAAGAACTGTTTCATTATAAGAGGAAACGAATAAAGGCCGTTGTAGGTGGTAAAACCCTTTCAATTAATTTAAATAGGAACAACTTATATTAATTCAACTTTTCCGGAAACGGATGTGTACTCGCAAATTTCAAGATGGCGATTAATTACGAGGGAATTCCTTCTGCCCTGTGATAAAATAGCGTACGTGCCATTTTCACGCCTAGATAACTTTCGTTTTTCTTCACAATTTTAGTTTATGATAAAACGTTTTGTCTAACTATTTTGATATCTTATTTCATCAAATGTTCACAGATTGTTATTTAGTCAAATTTCTCGTTAACTAATTAAGAGACCCCATTAGTAGACTCAGATCAATATACAGTGAATGGTACGTAAGTACCATTAGCAGGGTTTATTTACTCGTTATATATTCAAATTTACAACTTGGAAAAGACATTTCCATTTTTAAAAGGCAAAGGAATAAAATGTATAAAATAGTGGTTACAATGCTGAATGTTAGTATTACCCTTAATTATAATGGTCGTTAAATAAGGGACACCTCGCATTTAAGCTTAGTTTTTTCTTTTCATAATATTAATTGCCAACTTGTATACATTATTATTGTATTTCACTATTACATTAAAATCTATTTAGTATTACTGAAAATGTTACGTGTGCTTTGTTAGGTGCCCGGGGACTAAACATTTCAACGAGTTCTAGAACTTATGGTATGATATAATTAGGTAAATAAACGTCATCGGTTGATTGTAACAACATACATACAAATTATCACGCCCGCAATCCCCAATGGGATACACGAAGTTCAAGCACCAGTAAGCTCCTTTATTTACAGGATTTTTTTCACCAAAAAAATTAAGCTGGGTTATTTGTAAAATTGTGGAAATTTAGTGACAAGTCTCTAGCTCGTCGCCTACATAAACAATATCTTGTGGTGGGGCTAATAGTTAAGTAGATGCTGTAAATAAGTAAATGTCAATCTGCTGACCCATGATCCAAAAATTGTTTGGTGACCCCATCTTCATCTTCGACTGGCTCGATGGCGCATTCAATAGTGACCCTGCCCCATGCGCCAAGAGTTGTGGATTCGATCCCCACCCAGGACAAACATTCGTGTGATGAATACTTGTGTTTGTATTGTGTCTGGTTATTAATATCCAATATTTAAATATATATTTGTAATACCACTGTTGATTCTGATATCCGTAACACAAGTGCTTAAGCTACTTACTTCGGAGTCAGATCAATGTATGTGATGTAGTCTGATATTTATTCATTTATTTATATATCTTAGGGTCATGAAGGTCAAAACGGCAGTCGCTTCAATGTAATTACCAGACCTGCTAAATCCTGGATCATAGTTTAAGCGGACCCTTTGTAAGCAGGGGACATATAGCTAGGAAGATGATGGTGAGGTACATGTTGCTACAGTAGTTAAGTCTAATTTGTATAAGTAGTTCAAATTCGCTAGTTACATAGTTATACCTGGGCGCAGTAACAGTCCGCGTCCTTTGTGCACAGTGTGATTGTGAGCCCTTGCAAGTATTAAGGGCCGGCATGATGAATCGTATGATTACAGCTCACTCTTTCTTTAGCTGTCGACAGATTACGCTCTTCGCAATCTCCCGTGATTACAATGTAACTTTTTATTAGAAAAATAACACTAGTCAACAAAATTACACTCTTTTTTTGCCACATAACAATTTAATACTTTTTTCTAATTATCAGTACCAGCATAATACAATTATATTATAAAAAATTTTCCATCACGTCACATTTTTTTGTAATTTGCCTAGAAACATTCAAATATCTGCCATTGAAACGATTTTTGTTGTATTATTTAACAGCATAAAGATTAATAAAATGTAAACATAATACATGCGATTGATAGTCAGAATGCTGAAAATTTAAATGTACTTCGAATTAAGCTTCTACTATGATTCTATGCAAAGTTAAGTCTAGTTAAGCTTTACCATATTTTTTGCGTACATTCGAAGCTACGCATTTTATATGGACGAATTCTTAATACCATTCTAATGCGAATACTTTGCGATACATTAGTATAGCAATATAATTTACACTGTTAATCAACAATTTGGGATTATTTCTTTACACAAAAAACAAAAGATATGAAAAATTTTGTATTAATAAATGGATTTATTAATACTGAAGTCAAACCTTAAAGCCAATTTAAGTAACTTTGTTCTCTAATATCTCAAAAATGTGACCTGATGATCAAATTTGGATGACGGAATCTGAATCAGCTGTTATTGTTTTATCAAAAAGGCAATGAGTTGATTCTGTGCAAAAAAACTGTTGACTAGTGTAATTAGTGCAGGGACTTGGTTTAAGTGAAAGTTTTTACTAGGCATACTTAAATATAAGCTGCACAATTTATAATAAAGTTTTTTCAGAAAAAAAAATATACATCAAATCCATATAGGTATAGTTATATATGGATTTGATGTGTAATAATGCCCTTTGAGTTTTTTTGTCTCCTATTGTTATATAAATAAGATAAATATTTTACTGAGATAATTAAGAATAAAAAAACCTTTTAAGAATTTGGCACTAAAGCAATTTTTAACGTCATTAGGTAGATAGGTACATGTTTAAGCAAATACTAATACGTGAAACGTATGAATTTGGTTGCTGTAAAGTTTCAAAATGCTGGATATCGGGAATGTACCTTACATCTCCAATATAAATATTTGACTGGCTCGGTGGCGCATTCGGTAGTGACCCTGCCCCATGCGCCAAGAGTTGTGGGTTCGATCCGCACCCAGGACAATCATTCGTGTTATGAATACTTGTGTTTGTTCTGTGTATGGGTATTAATATCCAATATTTAAGTACATATTTGTAATACCTCCGTTGATTCTGATATTCGTAACACAAGTGCTTTTAGTCGCCGCCTTACAGTAACTTTACATGTGGGCAAGCGCTTATTTGCGCTCGGCATACTAAAAGTGAAATGACAAACGAGCTCCCGATTTTCCCTATTTTCCTTATTGTCTTTATGACTCCCATCAAACAAAAAGCATTAATTACACGCTTAGCCTCTCGCTATCTCCATTATTAAAGATCCTCCCCGAATAATAAACATAAAGGACTGAAATATTTATTTCTATGTTCCTGCTCTAGATTTAATAACTTACTGCTTTAATCAGGTCTCCGTTATTTAATTTTTGCTAGGCCGGAACTCCTTATATTAATTTTGCTTGAGAGGAAACTTAGCCGAATTAAAAAGTGGATTTATCGTAACAAACAAATATGATTTTATTAAGTGCTTAAGCACTTAGATAAAAGACTTGTTATTATTATTTTGACATTTAAGTATCACCATACGAATATATGCTGATGTCTGGAGAACTAAAAATATGTTAAAACACTGAATACTGTCGCTACATATTTCAAAATTTAACAAATACATTGCATGATTTATTCAGAACAAATAAATTCTTAATACTCGAACTCCAAAGCAAGAATAAGCAATATTATTTAAACTTTAGTCACCTTTCCGAGAGTTGAGTGTACTAAGAGAGTCAAACTATGTAGGTACTAGTAGTGGGTATATCCCGGCCATTTTCCATCCTTGGCCGGAGCAGGGGCCTCCAATTCCAGAGGCCCCCGGGAGTCCCACACACCATTCTGCCCCCCCCCCCCATTACTACATTGTTTCTTTTGCATGTACATAAGTGCAAAGACATAGTCAAAATACCAGAACTATTCCTAAATTGATACAAACCTTAAAGGTTTTGACCTTTATCCCTAAATGCCATCGCATTACAGCATCAAGCACTAAAAGCATTCCTTACATAAGACGACGCAACAAATTCCAAGATATTCTTTGAAGAAGCCTGGTCAAAGGTTTATGTTGGGAGAAAAAATATTCGCTACTAATACACATTCGAAATATTTGTCCTTAAGAATTTACCAAATACCCATGTCGATTTCGTCCAAAGAAAAGATAACGGTTTAGAAACGTAGCTAAACGTTAAAAGCGCAATTGTCCTTAAAACAAATTTCAGAATCGATTACATTGGAGCTCTCTAGCTTTAGGCCCTCTTATTACGTCCAGAAAGAAAATTGTATCGTTACTTTTTACTGCTACACTGGAATTAGCTACAAAGCCCCGTGAAATAAATGTCAAAAACACGAAAGTACCACTAACTCGTTTTCGTTTGATCATTATTTCATGTTATAACAATAAAATAAATAGTTTATATACTTAAGTAGGAATAAACTTGACCCGCCGTCAGTAGCAAAGGTATCTCAAGCGTAAAGAACCCACATACTCCAACGAATAAACAGGGTTGCACGAACATTTTAAATTTAAAATCTTTCTTTGGGAGACGGTTCATAAATTAAAGAGTAGTCCAAACAGATTTGGTTTCGATATTTGATAATAACAATTGAATGTCTATAATTATTAACTCTAATTCAAGTTTCGTAGGTACGTTTTAAGCGAATAATTATCGCTTTATGTACGTATACATTTGTAATTTTTTATATTTATATTTTATATTGTTTCTAGATTTTGAGATTTGTAAAAATCACGGGAAAACTGATATACATTATTTCGTTAGATTGGAAAAAAACTACTGGTAAAACCATTTGGGACTGCTTCCTAGAGACCCTTTTCAAAAAACAATTTACATTCAAGATAAACAAATAATGTGTTCTGTATAAAATCACCTTACCTCCCGTCGCCATAACGATCTCAGCATAAAAGAGAAATTAGTAGACCGTACTCGGCGACCAGCCTTAATTCGGTGCGACTCGGAACTTTGTGCCTCGTTACATTAAAATTGAACATGTTTGCTCGACGGCAACTTTATTTACTCCGAATGCCGGCTACCGTAACGCCTAATGTCTGTTCATCAAGTTCGTTTTGACCATTAGGTCGGTTTGGAAGTAATTTAATGAAAATTTCTACGTTAACAATTAACGTTTTCTACGGCATACTTACGTATGAGTCGATTTAAAATATGCTGGTAACTATAGACTCAAATACAATAGATCATGTAGTTGATGAAGAACGAAGAAAGTTAATCATCAAGAAAAGATATTGGATACCTATTGGTTGAGTTTACAATGGGTCATAGAATGTAGTTCGGTAGTTCTTATTTCTAGTTTTTCGAAAATAGCCTATTTGAACTTTTATGGAAATCTTATTAATTGTTAGATCTTGTCGATTTTTTTTTCGCATGAAAAATAACGCGATTGATGTCACGCTAAAGAGCCTCGGATTTTCTGTCATCGAACGCTGGCAAGGAATCTAACCATGCTCGTAAATGAGGACAAATTGCGTGTGAATTTCGCGCAAAGTATCATATCACAAATGGAATGAAACACGACTTCGCGCCAAGCGTTTATTCGGCTTGCGCTTCCTGGGGCTGCGTCAAATTACACTCGGCCTCGTTATTTCGATCATAATTTTGTTTCTCTTTACCTTCGGCATGAGAGTTTTGGAATTTCTCTCTAGGTATTATTTGCACGGTGAAAAAGTTTAAAGTGTTTTTGGCCAGCAACAAGCATTTATATGACGGTTACGCTTTTTATGGACTACTTAAATGTATCAAAGGACGTAGCTAGGCTTTTATTTTCGTGTTTTTACTTTTTCGTGAAAACTACAGGCAAATCTGCTCAAATTCTTGACTATTTAAATAAGTATTTTTTTGGAAAATTCTACACCATTTTCGTTATTAGTCATATGTAAAACCGGTTTATTGACATGCGATTTTAGAGCGTTCAATACATTAAAAAAACTTCATTACCTTTACTAAACAAGACATAATAACTTTTAACTAATATCCGTTAAAAGTACAGAATGAGTAAAAGTTATAGGGATCAATAAATTCCATAAAACGAACTAGTCTCTATTTGTGTAAATAAACCAAAAAGAAAGACCATAACAGGCTCTCAGCGATCAACGGTGAAAGACAATACCTCCATTGACCACATGATACGCCCACTTGCTACGCGTACGAGAGAGAATCTGGGCACGTCTCGCATTAAGCTTCGATCATGATAATTAATCGCCATAACGAACATGTTGTGGTGAGGCGCATGCGTGCTGTGCACACATGCTAGGGTCACCATGCTTTGTTGTAAATTTAACACATAACTACTGTTAGATGTGAAGATACAATCGACTATCATCTCTAGGCCATTGCATTACTGGGCCCAGTCCTAGCATTTTTTTTTTACAGTAGTAAGCTCTCGCGCCATAACCGTTGAGATGTAGATACAATTGTTTTGTTCAGAGTTTTATTTGAATATAGTTAGTGCCTTAACTTGAGTTTTTGTTTGGATTTTAATAATATTTAATATAACATTCCGTCACTCCCGCAATCCCAATAGGCAAAGAAACACTTTTAGTCAAAATATACAATTGAGATAAGTTAGATGGAAGATTGTGACAAAGTAGTGACTAGCGGCTAACTTGTCGCCTACAATCGAAAACCCATATTCACCACTAGCTGTGCCAGCGGTGTCACCCGCGTTTATAGTTAATATTATAAAGACTATTTCCGTCATACATGATTTCTATGTAACTTTAACCATTAAGGCTGCACACGCGACGGAAGCTTAAAAAATGGAGTAACTTCTCCCGTTTTCTCAACATTTCCCTTTACTACTCTGGTCCTATTGATTAAAGCGTGATGAAAAGTATACTATAACCTGCTCAGGAGTATGAAGGATAATTGTACCAAGTTTCGTTAAAATCCGTCGAGTAGTTTTTTTTTCTATAAGGAACATACAGACAGACAGACAGACAGACAACAATTTTACTGATCACTAATCACCCCCTGATAGTTATTTTGAAAATATATTTCATATACAGATTTATTATAAGTATAGATTTACAACATTCTAAGCAAGAAACATTTGATAAATTAATTTAACACACACAATAAGCTATAAAATATCTTTATAACAAAGTGCAAGTCCTCTTTTAATAAAGTTGTCTGATACTGATCTCTAATAGCGATTAAACCATCTAAACTTTATAAGTGTTTTGAACAATTCACTGTTGTACACAGTATGTGTATCGTTTAGTGTTTTCATATGCACCACTCGTTCTAAACTAATTTACTAACTGTCAGATTCGTAATTTTAGTATGTTCAAGATAAACTACACACACATTATATTACGTTTTATATCTTGCTTTTTATGTTGTATTACTAGTTGTATTCAATGCGTATTGTAATTTACACATTAGTGAAATTCATTGATTTTTACTAGCGTTACGCAATTACAAGCAATAAAATTAACAAAACAAATGAAATAGAAATATATTTATTAGCAGAATAACGATTACAATACAGATGAAACTGACCGCAATACTAGGCATAGCCTGTCCTACGGAGGCACACGTAGAGAGAGTAGTAGGTATGGAAATATAAGTATTTTTATATACAGTATGCGGCGTAGTAGTCGCCTTAAAGTTGATTAAAATATATATAGACCTACTAGACGTCTTTATGACAAGTCGCCAGTAGCCCTACCGCTGCGTATACGCAACACATGTGGACCGGCGACACCACTTTCACGCGACACGCCCTAACACAACCGAAGCACTTGAACTGTATTCTCCACTTACATGATTATAATTATGTAGACCGCCTACACGATCCCGCAAATAGACGTAAGACTTAATTAGATTAGTTAATTTAATACGTTCACCGGCCTGTTATGCAGATATTACCTATTGTCACATAATCGTGTGTGGAGCGCGTAAGCTTTCTAAGTCATGACTGATAACATTATGTGTCTTATTTAATATTACTAGTGATCACCCACTGGGCGAAATTGGACCATTATTAGTTTGATTTTATTAAAATTATTTATGGAAATATTACCTTTCTGCGCTCCTTCTCCATATAGACTTTAACTGTGCTGTGCCAAATCTCATACTCCGCCGTCCGCGTAATTCTCATAAAAAGGGGTACAAAGTTTTTGCTTCACGTATTAATATAAGATAGTACACGACGATTTTAGGTAGGTTAGCTGAGGTATCAATAAACCGATTTGTCAATTGATTTGGTTTTTAATGATGATTACAGAAATAAAAGTCACGGGTACAAAATGTTAATATTACTACTAGTAGGTAATAGTAAAACATTACTTTTTAATTTAGTCACGATAATGTTATTTAGTTGATATGAAATTGATCAGTTCATCCGAATATCGATTTACTTTATGTTATAGAATGCAAAGAAAGCACACTTGAAAATGAATTATTCACAAAATTAAATTATTTTCTAAGCTTTTACTTTATCATAGCAACTATAAGTATGCACCCGTAGCACAAATGAGCGTGCGCCAAAAAGCATTCAATGAGAATAACTATCAAATAAAATCATTTGCTAAAAAAACGTCAAACATTTCGATTACAAAACCCCTATAAGAATTGAAGCTATAAACTTTCTATTTCGCCGTCCTATCTGCTCGCGAATATGATCCGCTAATCGGCATTAACATCGCCCACTCGATAGCTCGTAATAACACATGCTCCATCGCGATTGTGCAACATGTGGGATGTGATTCAACCCAACCTGTTCGAGGACCGGTCGAGAAAAGGTTTTCATTCGCGTTACAAATGTTTAATTACCCAACTCGCGAATGAATCAGTCATTCAAATTCTGACTCATCGGGTGCGCTCACGTTGCAACCAGCCGATAAGAGAAGGAATAAATCATAGTTTTTTTTTACTTATGCAAGTAGTTGATATGGACTAACGTTAACCTTTTTCATAATCTGGCTTGATAAACAGTGTAGACAGTCGCAACTTAATTTTCCTTGCAATTAGTAATAATTATTATCATCATCATAACATCACGCCCATAATCCCCGAATAGTAATAGTAATAGTAGCGAAATTGCGATCAACATATTAAACTTTGTTGTACAAATACTGAATGCACTAGGCTACGACCAGGTGCAGGCACGCGCTGTTGTATACATTAAATCTTTTGTCTAAGAATACGATACCTGCTGCTATTGGAAAGAGGTACCTACTACAAATGTATCGATCGCTCGCGTTTGGAACAAGTAAAAACATTAAGTCGTCACATTTAATTATTTTATGTCAATCATTACTGGTACTACAACTTATGTGAAGCCAAAGTTTAATGATTGCATGAATTGTAAAATATCTTACATGTAAATAGTCGTTAAATGTCCTAAAAATAAAATGTTTTTAAACTTACATTATTCAGGGCTTATTTTAATATTCTTTTTCATCGACACAATTCCTAAGACAGACACAACTTTAAAAGTACAGAAAATGTACATTCTAACATAATTTGTAAATTGTAACTCTTATTCGTATCATATGAGAGCATTGCAGAAAATTAAAATGGCTTTTAAAAGTAATTTTTTCGACTGAAAAACTCAAGTAATAAAATTAAAAAAATAAAGAAGCGGTTACATCAAGAAAATGCACAGAACGAAAACGTCCATGCAACCACTAATTGAAATGCATCCCGAATCGCTAGAGAAACCTCCACGAATGCTAAATGGGTAGCTTCATAAACAACGACAATGCCGCGATGGGAAATAAAAGAATATAACAGGCAGGCATTTAAGAATTAATCGTGCAACGCGCAGGCCCTTAATGAGTGGCCGAAATACCTTGCAGGGCTTCTGTGAATTTGTCACTGGCCACCGTCGCTGCTGGGAAATTAACGCGCCCTTTTATTTGAACCTCATTGGAATTCTAGACTGATGAATTTTGATGAATTCGCAGAGAGCGCCCTCCCGCAAATTAATATATTTGACAAATTGAAAAACATATTACCGAGCCTCGTTTGGAGTGAGGTTTTGTTAAAAGTATTTTTTATCATAAATTACAAAAATTACAAGATTACTCTGCCATTCATGAAATGTGACGCTTCTATCTATTGAGTACTAGATATTTTTTTGTTATACAGTCCTTAAAGAGAAATTTTGTTTTTAGAATACCAGTAGTAATTACTGTTATATATTACAAGTATTAAATATTATAAATGTAAAATTATTCTAGATAATACAGTCCATATGTAAGTAATGTAATCATGCTACGTTAGACGCAGCATGATTACAGCACTTAAATCAATTACTTTAGTAAAGTAAAACAATTAATTATCCATCCTAATGGGCGAAAATTACAGCGTAATACGAAAGAATATCCCTGTTGCGGTAATTATCCTTGGACAAGGAAATAATCTCCGGGCGCGGGCTGTCGGATAAATCTTCCAATTTATTCGTTGCCTCCGTCTCGTGCGCGCTAAGCCCGATGCACAACGTTTAATCCTTGCATCTGTGTGTGCTCTTTAATACAAGACTAATGTGTACTTGTGGCTTTAAAAACGTTAGCCTGACGTTTAATTGTGATTTACGGATAGTCGAGATCGCTTTTCTTATAAGTATCGTCATCGCATTTTTCATCAAGATTACATTGCATTGCATTGCAAACTCTTGACTCCTCATTAAGTAGGTCTGTACTTAACCATCACATATTATAAATAAAGAAATTTACGATACAAAAATAAGTAATTATATTTAACTAAATAGTTTTTACATTAACTAATGGTTATTTGCTTATCAATCTATCTAAAGAATTGTCGAATCCTACAAAGACAAAGTCTTAAAAATTTATAATTGCATGATTGAAACCTTGTTGAAATTAATCTAATAAGTTGTATAATCTTTGATAATAACTACATACTTTAATATACTTTTTGATATGATGTCCCCAACAATAATTTTCACACTTGGCTATATGACGAAATATCTAAAACATTGAAGTATGAACACTTATTATCATAAAAATGCGACGCCAACTATAAAAATGGATATTAAGAAGTTATAAAGACTCAATTTATGTAAGAAATTTAATAAAAAATGTAGGCACGTAAGCATGTGTGGAAATGTTCAAGTGTAATGTTTTTATTAGCTTCTTTCAAATTTCACGAAGGCCGACATAACAAAAAACCTCTTTTTAATAAAACGTCACGTTAAATGAGAATAATATTACACTTCACTCAAAACGTTCCTCATATATTACTAGTCCACTGTTTCAATTTTCTACTTGTTACTGTCAACAACACACAGTTTGCGTAAACGCTGTAGTACATAACATAAAAGTTACAAATGACATCGAAATAATTCAGCAGTATGAACGTACTATGGATGTAAATTAGATATGATACTACGAATACTATTATCGTAGGTAAATCTAAAAGATTCTATTTTTATCTATGTTTGTAAAAGCTGATCTCTAAAAACGTTAAATGAATTTAGTCTGAGCTAACATAAGTATTCAACACCATTTAAATAAATGGATATACAATGTGAATGATAAACGCTTAACACTTGTTGGGAGCGGATCTTGTAGCGTAGGTATACTTACTAGCGACATATAAAAAGCCGCTATTAATCACAATCAACCGACCTCTTAAAATAATTACTATATTTCATCACTTCAATCAATTCTAATAACGTAACGAGAAAATCTATTTAAGTGAAGTGTAACAAAAAATATAAACAAAAGAACTAATTTAAGTTTAGATATACTAGGTTATTTAGATATATATTTGAGCTTTTGGTCGCTTGCAGGCAGGAAGCTTCCTAACAAGTGTGCTGCACGAGACACATTCGTTAATTATTGCAAACCTACAACCAAATTATCTTTGCAGACATTAGCTAGCCAACCAGTCGCTTAACAAATCGCTAAAAACGAGCATAAACGGCCGCCTCCCAGACCTATATTTAATTTTAATCAGAGAGGGAAATTAAGAGATCCGCCGGGCAAAATGTCAACCTTGCATTTTCGCTAACAATGATGTATTATACACCCGAAGCGAAGAGAGAAAAAATCTCATATGAAAAGCAGAAGAATTTTAAAATATTTTTCATTTTATAAACTTTGCTGAGAATGAATACAAAGGAAGCAAATTAAGGGTGTTATTGAATATTAAATTTCTGTGTTCATAAGAGAGCCTGGTGCAATGTTTTATAAAACGTAGCCGTGTATTTAAAAAGAAACGGAATATATCAAATGTACCTACCTTGCAAATTCTGGCGCTGGGAAAATATATTCTTGTGTTACGATCATGACTGTCTGTTTTGTTATGTAACGAAGATATTGGATCACGCACACACAATTCCTTTAACTTATGCGTTTCTTTATAACTAATTTCATTTCGATCTTAGAAATAAGATCAATAGGTAAATGTGCAATAATCTTAACTATCGCAAAGGTATAAACAATATAGTAGTCCGTAGAAATTCTTGGCGTAGTCTCCGAGTTTACATTCACGAGGCAGACTGTACCCCAATAACTCCATGAGTGTACACATTCCCACATTTTCGACTTGACAAAATTACAATAAGACGACAGCGGCATTCATTAAACAGAAGTAGGTTTTCGCCCTTATTATCCCCGACGTTTGCCGTATAAGCACAAAACGTTCTTAATTAATTTCAGTCTGAAGATTTGTAGTCAATCCATTTTAAACGACATTGCTGCCGAGCAATTTCTTTGCCGAATCAAGATTGGGAATCATTTTGTCGTATCAAAAAAGGATTGGTAAGCCCAATTTTATTAGCATCGATTGCCTTACGTTTTGCCTTTTTTATCTTGTTACTCGTGACATTTTCCGCATCTGTCGTCGCTATAATTTTTAAGTGTTGTCGATACGTGTGCGTTTAGGTGCCAAGCCTCGAGTATGAATATTTAAAATAAATTACGACACATTATACCTTTCTATAATTTTATATTATCACTGGATTTTGTTGTTAATATTTAAAGACAATAATTGTAACCAAATCTTATTTAAGTTATTTGGACATTTGAGTATATAGTTAAGTAACTTACGCATATTTTTAAACAAAAGTACTTTTTTTAGAAAAGTGGTTGGTGCTGTATAATTTAGGAAACCTCTTTAGATTAACGAGTTTCCTCATTCATTCCATTAGTGTCGTAAGTAAGAAAAATATAAGCGTTTACCTTGTATTTATTTGAACCACACTTTTGAATTTTCCACCGGTAAAAAGGTTAAACTAACATCCTCTCGCTAAATAAGATAGCGTATTAAAAATGTAGGTACAAACTATATTGGAGGCGGAATGTGGCTCTAGTAATTTGCGGGCGGAGGGGAAGGCGAAAATCGCTCAGGCACTCTTCGGACCTCCCGAAGATTGCGTCATAATCCCTCAGCATTAGTGCCGGCGTCACGGTCTCTGCCGTACGCGTAAACCCGTCTAGTTATTGCAGTCCGGAGAAAGAAATCCCCTATTCCGACGCAATTTCGGCCCAAATCACCGGCAAGTTTACAACTGAAGGGACAATTTGGCCTTCATTGTGGACTTATAAGAGGTTTAAACGGCCCTCCAGTGCATTATAGGCTTAGTACCGAGTTTAGCATATTAAGACCTCATTTATCCAAACGATAAGCGTTTGCATAGATTAGCGTAGTTAACTAATCATGTTCGTTCATTGATTTTCTCAATTCATAGTCATATGTGAGTATATTGTATTTATAAATGATGTGTAATCTATTTGCTATAATAGATTAAACTTATATCATGTTATTTCAAAAAAAATATGATTTAAAGATTTATGATTAAAAATCACAAATGCATAGTCTCATTATTTTTCCAACCCTATTATAATCATTTTTAATATTATTAAAGTCCAAACAAAAGTTAGTCAATAAATTCAGTCCTTGTGTTTGCATATAAGAGTAACTCTAAAAGTAACATATTAAGTACCAGCACTTATTTTTTAATTGGTACATCTCCCCCGTCATTAACTTGCCAGATTCCGTCTAGAGTGTTTGTGCCGTTCGATAGAGCCGGTCTTATTTTCATTGCCATACGGGTCAGTATAGCACATTCTAGAAATAGTGCTAGCTCGACTGTGTACCTAGATTTCCCTCGAGCTGAAATTACAATACTATTAGGTACCGCAAACGTGGCAATTTGTGGTGGTCTAATGTGTTTCCCCGATTGTACCCACTGTTTTGGTCAATGTAATTTTGAGTGTGACTTATCTCGGAACTTGTAACATCTGTGGATGCCTTACAACTTGGCATTTTAAATAGTGTTGGTGTTGATGTCTGCTTTATCTATTTTAAAAGGACGTGTACGATGACGTCATTGTAAGACTACCTTTAATTTGGTAGGTATGTTTATTCATTATTATCATTATAATTATCCACGATAGCATGAAAAAGATTAGCGTTTTTTATTTGTGAGGATCCGAATGTCTCAATTAGATATCTCTGAAACCATTCCAATTCGACATCATTTTGGATGATATTTTTGTAAAAGATTTAGATTTTAGTAGCGATAGTTTTTAGGGAGAATACTTAGTATCCATAAAACATATGCTTAGTTTGAACCAACAAATATTGTCGCCATGAATGATAAACAGGTGTCATTCGCCCAACTGAATACCTACACTCCAAGTATTTGATATTATGTCAGAAAGATAAAAAAGATCATACGCAATATAAATTAAGCAATAAACACGTGATATTAACAACCAAGTGAAAAAAAAAATATCTTATCGTTTTTAATTGATTAAGAGATGTACTTACCTATATTTTGAAAACGATGTACCTACTTATATCTTAAGGCCAATTTTTTTTTTATCAAAAAACGATTATATTACTTTTTCAAAATTGTTTTATTTTCATATGCAAAATAAATTTCGTAGTCAACCTCATATTCTCATACGGCGAAATGTCGGCAACGTCGCAATATGAATCATTTACATATATTGTGTTTGCTTAAGATAAAAAACCTTTCTTCGTGTATCGTTTTAATACATACAATAAAATACAATTTTCCCTTGACTTCTCTTAAGTGGAAAGTCACTTTTACGCAATTGGCACACAAATCACGAAGTGGCGGTCGAAGGGAACTTATTTATAGACTTGACTGAAAAAAATATTTGATTTTTTAGGTTAGTATCATTACAACACACCACTAAATATTATGATCTCTATCGCTTTTCAACCGACTTCAAAAAAAGGAGGAGGTTCGACCGTGTATATATATATATTTTTTATATACTTTAGTTCAAACGAGGTAAATTAAAATAATATGTTCATAAAATGGAAATTTATTTAAATTTAACTCTTAATTGTGTTTTGGGATTCCTCTAAAATATGACAACATCTTTGTACAATATTTCATATGGAAGTAAAACGTTTTGACAAAAAAGAATTCAATAAGGTCATATGCCATATTCTAAACTAAATCAACATCTTCACTGAGTGTTTGTAAGCTAGGTTCTATAAACTTACTACTAGATTAGTGAGCCCTATATTAGTTTTTGCAATCAAAGTTCGATTGCAAAAGTCAAGCCTCTTACTCCGCAATCAACCCGGATGGATGATCCAAATTAAACCACTGACCGACTCTTTCGCAACTTGAAGACACGTTAAGTACTTGGTCAAAGGTACGTTCTTCTGCAAGAATTTAGTCGCTAAAAAAAATTAAGAACTATGTGATGGTCACTACTTTCACCATAATATGCTTCAAATAAACTAACCTACCAGATATAACAGTTCAGTTCTTTTACAGACTAAATGACATAAGTTCTCTAAAAATGTTGAGTTTCGGTAGTACAGCACTTAAAAGTACAATCAATTAGTTTTTTTTTTATATCAAAACATCAACGTAAAGTAAAGCTTACTTAAGTTTTTGACTGACTATGAATACAGATTCGAAACAACCGAGCCCTGAAAAAGATTTCCCGTTGGAAAATAAAAGGCGCCTGTACTTAATAATAAGAAATCTCCAAAAAGCTCTGTCCATTTACGTTGGCATAGATAAGACGAAATTTAATTCATTAGCTGACAAGTAAGAATAATTTTTAGACAGTGATCGGAAATTAATATACTTTAAAAATGTACTCACGTATGTATGTATTTGCATGTATTTCTAATGAAGATAAAAGATACCTAAAAAGCAACTATGTCGATAAATAGGTATATAGATATTTATGACAAATAAATCATAGCACTAACAATAATATACTATTTTATTAAATTCGACTAGTCCTAGTCCCTAAGTATGCATACATATGTGGGTACTCAACCCAAGAATAGATAGATAGATAGATATTCACCAATTATGCTTTTCAGTTCATAAATTAAGTTCAAGTCGACAGGCCCGTTGGTCGAGTGGTCAGAGACCCTGGCTACGAAACCGAGGATCGCGAGTTCGAATCCCGCTAGGGGCAAATGTTTTGTGTGATGAACATGGACATTTGTACTTGAGTCATGGATGTTTATAAGCGTAGTTAAGTATGTCTATCCGTTTACCTAGTATCCATAGGACAAGCATAAAGCATAGTTTGGAACTAGGGAATTGGTGTGTCAGTCCGGAGAATTTATTTATTAAGTATTTAAATGAAATTGGATTAATTCCATAACACGAAATCACTTCTTATTAATTCAATCATTACTTATTAATTCAGCTACAATATCTGCGGAACACTCGCATAACTTCTAAGAGATGAAGTACGTACTTAGGGAATGATTTTTCAGCTTCACCAAATTGCCTTTTGTGCGTTAGCCTCACTTAAGTGATGACTTACAGTTTTTTGCTTTTAACAAATTCTAAATGCGATTATCCAACCTCAGATACTTATTTAAGTTTCACCGAGATTTTTGATAAGTAGGACTACTTAGTCTTATAGTAAAGTGATAATTGTTATTAAATCTTCTGGGTTTTAGCGATCTTTTTGTTTTTTAATAATATTAGCTACGGCCAGTGGCTTCATTAGTTTAGAATTCAATCCAACATCAAAAATGTTTTTAAAGATCTCTCGAGAACTGTTTATTTGCGCGGGATATAATATTTTGTTAGTTCTATATATGGATAGTTAATCCAGATCACATCTAATATTTGAAATGAGCCAATTATTTAAATTGGCCCAAAATATTGCATTTGGCGTTAATGTGTTGGCAAAATTGGACATACAAAATGTATGTAAAATTTTGCCATCTTTTTGTATTGTCATGAAATTGCACAGTAAACATAACGGCGTAATTGCCTGACCTTTAATCGAATTTTTGTTACCAATTTTCGCATGTACATTTCGGTGTTACATTTGATACTAATACAAACTACCAACATACTTTATTATCAGTTGCGATATTTTACTATTTATCTGAATGATTTATTCTTAGTAGACATTTTTGTTTGTAGCAACATAACAGTAAAATATATTTTAACTTTATTGGAAACTACGACGAAATTTGTGTACAGACATGGGAGTCGTATGTCTAAGGTTATTGGTTATATTTGACAGAAATATTGTACTATAGAAACCCTAAGGGTATCGTAAAAGTTTATTGCATTCATACACATTCTTATTTTTGGTCCTTGCTATAGATGTTGAATAAAATTAACAAATGTTACTTATTAGATAGTCAATGAACAAAACTATATTTAGACGATTTAGTGCAGGGAATGATTAACAGACGATTTACTGCATGCGCAAAAAATCTGGATCGGACTCTTATTTTAGCCGGACTTTTTATAATATCCGATGAATTAAAGCAAGCGTTGGCAAGCTCGATGGCGCATTCGCTAGTGACCCACCCTGCCCCATGCGCCAAGAGTTGTGGGTTCGATCCCCACCCTGGACAAATATTCGTATGATGAATACTTGTGTTTGTTCTGTGTCTGGGTGTTAATATCCAATATTTATATATTTGTAATACCCCTGTTGTTTCTGATATCCGTAACACAAGTGCTTAAGCTACTTACCTCGGAGTTAGATCGATGAATGAGATGTAGTCTGACATTTATTAAAAACACTAGTAGAAATTTGTCCCATGTTAGTCTAGGACTTGGCCCATTTTAATCTGGGACAAAAAAAAAGAATGTGCCAACTGTAGTTCTTGCCTAGCATGTCGTAAAAGGCGACTAATGGTTTACGGGCTTTTGGATATGTGTCTGAGTAGGCGACGAGCTAGCCACTTGTCACTCCTTTTACACAGCTTACCAACCCAGCCCACTGTCTCATGTTGGTCTGGGACTTAAAAATAATATGCCAACTGTGGTTCTTGCCTAGCATGTCGTAAAAGGTGAATAATGGTGTATCGGGTTTTGGGTGTGTGATTGTGTAGGCGACAGGTTAGCCGCTTGTCACTGCTTTTTCACAATTTTCCATCTAACCCAGCCCAAATTTATTTTTGGCCGAATGTGGTTGAAGGGGCATGATGCCCCTTTGACTCTGCCTACCCCTTCGAGGATTAGGGGCGTGATGTTATTATATATTATATATATATATATATATATATATATACTAGTAGAAATATTAGATATGCCTCTTAAAATGATATAAAAAAAGATTTTTAAATAAGCACCTTTGTGAAATCCCATACTACGGTTATAAGTGGGGAAAATGGCGGAAAGGCCGCGAGGGCACGTTCGCGGACTCCCGGGACGCAGATAAGACGATTAGTGTCATAATATTATACCGGGCGGAGTGTGTCGAACTCGAGAGAATTTGCAGAGCCGAACTAATTTCTCGAACGGTTCGTATCTGGGCGAGATAAAAAGCGAAAATTCGCCGTAACTTTACCTTACGTTGCTGTGTTTCCGGGACCGTTCTATTGTTCCGCCCAAATCGCGGAACACTTACATTTATCAGTGCGCCAGAGTTTGGTGGGGACTGAATCGTGATATTAAGCGTTAGGACACAAGTTGGGTAAAGATTGGTAGGTAAATTAACAATTTAATCAAGCTAATAACATACATATAGATATATATTATAACATCACGCCCATGGGTCAATCCCCGAAGGGGTAGGCAGAGTCAAAGGGGCAGCAAGCCCCTTTAACCTCAATCAGCCAAAAGTAAAACTGGGCCGGGTTAAACGAAAAATTGTTAAAAAGTAGTGACTAGCGGCTAGCATTTCCCCTACACAATCACATACCCAAAAACCCGATATACCATTAGTCGCCTTTACGACATGGTAGACAAGAAACACAGTTGGCACATTATTTTTAAATCCCAAACCAACATGAGACAGTGGCTAATAAATAATGGCTAATAACATGTAAGTTTAGTTGAAATATTAGCCTAAAATTAATACAAAGTTTGCAGATAGATAAGTATATACGTTTACATATATCCTACATTCTTATCTGTATACTATACATCTAAATTATTATAATGTAGTTATAAAGCTAATCATAATGTTAGGTGATATCAAATAATTATTTGTCATCTCGTAAGACAACACCTAAGTATTAGGTAGCACTGAGGGCTCTGATAAAGCTTTGAAGAGACATATCGTTCAAGAGGAATTAAGCAAACAGCGAATTCCACTCATGCCTTTTACAATACAGGCGATTGCAAATCTTTTAGTATGGATGTTACGTTTATTAGCTAACGCGTTATTAGTATCACGATAGTAGACAGACGAGAAGAAGAGTACCTACTGGCATTTTTCGAAATATCAGCATTTTAAAAAACAAATCTGCCTACCCCGCTAGGGAAGTGGCGTAAAGTTTAGTTAGTTAGTTAGTTTAAAAAATAAATGACAGACGTCTGGAGTATTTATTTTATTTAAAATATTCACCTAATTCGCTGATTTTGGTCAAGCCAGTTCTGAATGCTGTCGATAAGTAAGAATTGGGATGAGTTTATCAGAGCCCTTTCACCTAGTTTTTTGAGGTCGTACTTTTTATATTTATTTAACTGCGTACCTTAAAAAAGGTTGTAGGGAAAGGGAGACATTTGGATACAATGTGAGTTTCACGACGTTTCTTGGGCAAGTTTCTTTTTATTTTGTACTTTCAGAAAATGTGATGTCACAGGTCATGTCGGATTTCAAATAACTTTTTTTATGTAACTAGCCTCTCAGGGAGTCATGACTTTTTTATATTTATTGGGCGACCCTTTCGCACCCATTCAAGGCTAAATTTACCACAGGATCTTTTAGTAGAGGCAATATAAGCTAAAGTGTGTTTTACTGTAGTTGCTTTTCGGAAGCACGTACTTGTTCACATACAATTTGCTTCCCTAGCCGTTACGTGGCAACAGACTATTAGTCCTTTGTATCTCTGCAACTGTTTTATTACGACGCGCAGCTCTGAATCCGCTTTATGTTAAAGGAAAAGAAAATTGCGTTTCCTTTTACTCGGTTTAGTTTTCCTTAAGTATTCCCGATACATTCATTTTTGTGTCAGCACAATATCTCAAAGGTAAATGGATGAGTTGTTTGTGAAGCTACTAAGTCAGTTGAGAGTCTGCTTGTGACATAAAGGTACGTGGCCGAAACAAAAATGAACACTGGAGCGTAAAATGGAACAAGCGGGGCGCGATGCTCACCCAGCCTCAGACGTGCGCGCCGGGTAATTGCCTTAAAAGATATTTTACTTGAATACATTGTAAAAATAGACGTACCTGCTTAAATAATATTTTGAATTCGCGCTCACAAAACTTTCCAGTGCATAGCCAACTAAATATTAGAAGTCAGCTGCATCACCTATTAACTAAGCTTTTTTATTCTTCAGCAGATCTACGCAACTCCATTGCCCCAGATTTCGAAGATATCTGACCTGCTGACGGCGCAGGGCCCCCCCTTCCAGGCAGCGATAGCCAGCCATCTCCTAGCCCCAGTGTCAGTGTACCACCCGCGGGTAAGTTATTGCCTCGAAATCAATGCTAAAGGTCCTACCGTACAAAATCCAATTCATCGTTGATTTTAGCAGGTCGTATTTAAGTAAAAACGTCGTAAAGTGACTAACCTATTCGTCGACTGTCGACAACTTTAAAATATACCAATTTTCCAGTCCCAATCTAAGCTTATAAGCTTGTGCTATGGATACTAGGTGAACTGATAGAAATGCTTAAATACGTTTATACACATTCATGACTCGAGTATCAATGTTCATGTTCATCACACGAAACATTTACCCCTAGCGGGATTTGAACCCTCGACTCTTGGTGTCGTGACTAGGGTAACTAACCACTCGACCAACGAGCGTGTCAAAACGCAGTTTTATTAAATAAATCACGATGTTTTGCATGTGTTTGGTATCTAATAAATATTTGTTAATTTAACGACATGTTTATGTAACTTTAGAATATTTATGTGATGGGTTGTGAATAGTTTAATATTTTATAGAATGTTAAAAATTCTCTATCAGATGAATAATGATATTTATCTTATCTCGTCAGATATTTATATTAAATTTTGACTAGCGAAGGTTGAGAGTATTAACCCTGAATAAAAACATTGTCAATAGCATCTAAGAGTAAAATTTGATAAAACTCTGTTTTTAACCGCTAAATTTAATATCTACATTAGACTAGAACACAAACAAACTTATTGAAGTAGATGTGAAACTCCAAACTTTGTTCACAATAACAACAGTAGATTCGCAAATCTGCTAAATACTTACTAACCAATCAAAGAGCGACTTGCATTTATTCAACAGTTAACAGCAAAAGCCTTCTTGTTTATCTTCTAATCTAAACAACTTTATTTACAGCTCGCCGCGCCGACAACTTACGAAGTATCTTCTCCGATAGCATCGCAATTAGCGTACTCGGAGCACAAGATATCGTACCAGCCACCGCAGAACGCTATACAATACCAGCCAGTACAATATAACCAGAAACTTCAAGCCCCCAAGCAGGCGAACTTTGCGCGACCAATTAATTTCCAGCAACCATACCAACAGCAAATATTTGTCCAACCACAGCCCGTAGCATATTCCCAACCACCCCAATTGGTGCCAATACCGCAGCCGATACAATACCAACAAATACAACAGATTCCGTTCCAAGTGCAAAGACCAGTGCAGTACACACAGCATAATGTTTTCCCTCAACATTTTGTGTCGCAACCTGCCTACAACCAAGAACGACAGACCTTGGTTCAAGTTCAGGCTCCGTCTGGGCAGCCAGAAATTACGTATGCACGTGAAGAACCCAGCGAAGAACAAAACCAAGAGCAAGCTTCCCAGACACAACTGAAGACGGAGCAACCAGAAGAGACACCTAAGGCTACCGAAAACCAAAGACCTGCACCTGAAAAGGTATCAGTCACAGTTTATAAGCTTATTAAACTTAACAGTTACAAACAAATAATTTCATAGATTATAATGCCTGCTGATTCGATCTGCATATAACTATCTCAATAAGAAAACGATTATATGCACTTACTTTAGAAGGCTGTCAGAGTCTGAGGTATTACAGAAAAACCAAAATTAATTGACATAGGTACCATCACCAAAGAAAAAAAACATTGTGATATTACTAATAACACGTGAAACTTGACAAACCGTATTGTCACTGAAGCCATTTTCAATAACATTATTTAACACCTCATGAAATAGCAAATTTTCTGAATAAGCTTAAGTTTACTTCTAGTTTTATTCTAACAAATGTTAAAATTTTTCGTTTCCAGAACTACAACGCCCAGCCTCAAGGAGCTGTAAGCTACGCCAGTTTCTCTCAAAGCCAGCCTGCCCCATCCTTCGCCCATTCCCAGCCCGCACGTCTGCAATACCAGCCCCAACCGCAATACCAAGCTCAACATCAATACCAAGCTCAACCTCAATACCAAGCTCAACCTCAATACCAAGCTCAACCTCAATATCAAGCACAAATTCAACAGTACCAATCTCATCCTCAACAATACCAAGCTCAGCCTCAACCGTTCCAAGTGCAACCTTTATTCCACAGCCAACCTCCACAACAGCAGCCTTCGCAATATGAAATCCAAATACAATATCAGGCACCGCAAAATAGTGCCTCGAAACTCTCCCAAGAAACCATAGCCACAGCCTCGAGTAAAACTCTTCCTGTCAACCCAATAAGACCTGTAGCCTATTTCAGGCCAGGCCCAGTTCTACAGCATATCCAACCACAGTACCAGCCGCAAAGCTACTCTCATGGACAACAGCTCCTGGTCCAGAGTCCCGGACATGCAGCTTCCCATTCCTTACCTGCGGCCCCATCATTCCCACCAGTTCAGTATTTCGGGAAATACGCCCAATCTATATTTGGTGGTAACCAACCTTAGTGGACTAGTTATGTAATCTGTAACTTAAAAATAAACAATAGTAGACAAATATACTAAATAAGCTTAATATCTTAAGACTTATACTTTAAAGTATTTTTATAGTTGTAGAGAAATAGCTCTTAATTTTATCCAATTGTTACCATTTTATACACAGCAGCAATAATTTTTACATCACGAAATTCCCGTATTTTTAGATACTATTTGTCGAAGGAATTAATAATATGAAAACGTATACATTAGAATTATTTATGCTTAAGCTACGTGGGTTTTTATTAAAATTTCTTAATAATGCTACGTAAAAGTGCGAGGTGCTAAAAGTATTTACTAAAAACTGTGATGCCATATTCTTGCTAGCTATAAGTTTTTTACACACATTTAGTTGAATAAAAACTTTGAAATATAATGTTGTCTTTTTAAAAAAAAATACAAACCAAGGTTCTTTGATAAATATTGAGAATATTATAGTTTGTTAAACGGCAAATTTGGGTAAGTATGAAGGTTGCAATATTTGAACGTAAATTGCAACATTAAGTATTCCATGAAATTATATGATGTGATAACAAACTTTTGTTTTCGCCTGCCAAATATATGATCATATAATATTCATTATTTTGAACGCCATAAAGTGTAAAAAAATCTATGGCATTCGGCAGACTTAGCGGATATTATATAGATATTATACCTACACTATACAGAAATGTATTCGGTCAATCCGTTTTCAATTACCAACATTAACGACCAAGATAACACATTACAAATATCTGCACATAATATTCAAATATCAACAAAAAGGTTTTAATGTAACACCTATCTCTAGTTTACTGGTAGGTACTTCAAAAAATCTGCCTTAGAATTTCGCAAACCCCTATTTATCGGTTACTTTGAAACTCGGTCGGTTTATCCCGAACCGATCGGGAAACTTCAAGTTCGGGGTCTCCTGTAACCCGTAGTCTAGTTACGGTGCCGATTGTAGCATCAGAAACTGGGTGAAACTTTGCTAAATCTCCACGTGGGGCCTTAGGCAATCTTTGTACGAGGATAAGCAGTAACAATGTACCTCTTTTTAGGTACTTTGCTAAGTAGGTACTTTATCAAAGAAATCTGACAGCTAAATATGATACGATAACAACATCTCAACGAGTAGGCAATTAGCACCAGATGGTTTCCTAACTGATATTATTCATTGAGAATGTCCTAAACTACTTATTCTTATGTAGGTATATATTATGTTTGTTAATTTTAAACTTAGTTATTGCAACTATAAACTTGACTGGCCCATTGGTCGAGTGGTCAGAGACCCTGGCCACGAAACCGAGGGTCTTGGGTTCGAATCTCGCTAGGGACAATATAATTGATTTTTCTATTCTAATAAATAAATATTTTTCCTTTTTTCCAGTAAGCTCCTTTAACCTTTTTTTACCAATTATGAAATTGAATTTGGTTAAATTTAAAACTGTGAAAAAGTTGTGAAAAGCTCGTCGCCTACAATCACAAGTCCAATACACAATTAATTGCTTTTAATGCCATTAATTGCCCATTGGCAAGGAACACAGTTGACACATTCTTTCTAAAGTTATAACATGGGACTGACCGGTAATTATTGAGGGAAATTCGCTTGTTGTCAAACGTTTTAAACAAAATTTCACTTTTTCACATACCTACACAATTAGTTGTTAACAAATAATAATTCTGTGATCCTTCCTAAATAAACAATTGTTAATACCGGCTGAAAACAATCTACAATTTTAGTGAATCATCGCGTCCCAAAGCGGTCCCACAAAAGGTTTGGCCGCGATCATAATATCATTTTGATGCTAATTGTACGGAACCCGTATCCCACCCAACAATAGACTCAAGACAATATGCAGACCGCTTTATATCACAAATGCCTCGTAAAGCAGGTTCAAGTTAATTAAGTAAGAATATCTGGCGTTTCACTTTGTTAACCGTGCATACGAATAGGTACATGCTAGAGATGATTCTGCCATCTAAGCTGCAGTCTGTGATTTGTTAAATGTTTCAGTTGTGAAGTAAATCTTACCCATTCCGATAAATTTTGTTCAAGGTAGGTTTAAAGATTTATTTATTGTTTCTCTGCAAGTGACGATGAGTGAAACTCACTATCTTATCTTAGCTTTCAACCAACAAGCTTATATTTTTAATGTTCTAAATACTATTGTCAGTTTTAATAGTTTAGACTAATTATATAAAAATAGTCGCATTATAACTATATATGTATATAATATGTATTATATCTACTTTATATAAAGCAAGCACTTACTCCTTCGAATTTATAGCAGCAATTACACGTAAACTTAAATCTTATTGGTAACTTTTCAAAAGGCATTAGAGAGTGGATTAGTTCCGTGAATTTTAAGCTTTGCTTTCGTTTAAGCATCGACTATGCAGGTTATAGTCGATGCTTTAACGAAAGCACCGTCGTGAGCAAAGCTAGCATGTGCTACTATACCAAGGATACTATACAACCATTTTAGATTTTCGACCCACGCATTTTTCTTATTAGCCAGGTGCTATTTTTGGGATATAAATTCACATCAGGTATTGTATAAAATATACACATTTGTATAAATATATACATACAAACAACATAAACTTAAATTACATTGGTAACTTCTTAAAAGGTATTACAGAATGGATTAGTTCCGGGAAAGATAAGGTTGTGCGCTCAACAAACTTACCTGCCTAAACTCTTTAATCTGTACCAATATAATTTTCACTTTTGAATCGAACATTATGATTACGTTTCCTTGTTATCACAAGTAATTAGGTATTTTATAGAAAACAAGAATAAATGCAAAACTATCTTAGTACCTATTATTGTTTAGTACAGGGGTTCCCAAACTGTGAGCCCTGGTGCGCCGTAGAAAGTATAGAAGAGCGCCGTGTCGCGCTTTTCTTTACTGCTATCTGGAAGCTTTCTTTAGTATTTGGGGGTAGAAAATGAATAGCATATTAATATATAGTACTTAGGTAAATTATATAATAAATATACGAAATTGTACATATCTTTAATCAAGAAAATAACAGTTAAATTAACTTATAAATAAACATTAGAGAACCCAAAACTAATTATTTGGCGCACCCCACTACAAAAAAGTCCCAACAAAATAACACAGTTTAAGTACCTATTAAACGTACGGTACGTCTTTGACACTACCTACACACGGAACAGATATTACGAATGTCGAATAGTTTGTATTTTGCTACACCAATTTCTTTGCGTACAAAAAAAAGCATTGCTATTATACCGGCTACCAAAGTGCCCAGCCGATCGACAAAGACATGATTAGTACATCGTGATTGGAAACATTACATCTCTAGTTACTAACACCCTATGAACAACATGATAAAATTAGTTACTGACACTGTCAAAAACCTGAAATCTCTAGTTTATTTTTACAAGTTATGTATATGTACGGCAAAAAAAGAACTAACGTATCACTGTCAGATATTTTATAACTGTAAATATTCCGTACCCTTCATTGTTATCGCCGCGTTAGCTGTTTTCATTAAGGCTTGCGTTACGACGGCTTTATAGGGTTTGACTAACTTGCCTTTAACAAAAAAACCCCGCAAAAAATGTTTATGATAAAAACACAAATAAGAACGTGTCTAAATAGCTATTTAAATATCTAAACACTAAAAAGTATAAAATAAATTCTTCCGACTGCTTAGATCAAAATATTAAACTTTAACACGTATTTAAATATTTACATCGAAGCAGTCGGAAGAATTTATTTTATACTTTTTAGTGTAGGAGGGAATTCCTCAAAGATTTACAGCAGTTCTTTACAGCAGGCCTACATACGGTTCAATATTCCAAAATGTTCAGGTCGTACAGGTTAGGTCTACCCATCACTTAAAATCGTAAAATAAAATAATTTATAACATAAAAAACCGACTTCAAAAACGAACCTAATAAAAGTAAAAAATTAATTTGCTCAGGCCAAAGTAATAAATGCTTTAATTGGTATAGGTACAATTATCACTCAACAGATAAATTTTCAGTTATAATATTAGCTTCAATTGTACCAAGTCATTGTTTAACTTGGCACCGAATTCAAATTTAGGTATAAGTATTAAAATACGTATTACTTTGGCCTGAGCAAATTCATTTTTTACTTTTATTAGGTTCGTTTTTGAAGTCGGTTTTTTTTTGTTAATTGGAATATAAATTCAAATCAGGTAGATATTCTATAAAATATACATATATTGTATAAATATACATACAAACAACCACTGCCTCGTCCTTACAGGGGGATAATAAGGGCATTAAGAGATCAGTTCTAAACACTGAGTAGGTATGTTAATTTGACGCATATGTAAATCCGAATGACCTTCCTTTCAACGCAGTTCGACCTCGCATTTCTTTATGTCCGATTAGCTTTTTGACTAGGTAAGTAGGTTTTAAGGTTCTCAATTTAAGTGGTGAACTTTAAAGGCACTTACTTTAGTTACTTTAGTGACAGCTAACAAAATCAATGAGAGATTGTAGTAGATACCTATAGTTTTACCACACCAGTTAGTTCGATAATTAGATCTTTTATATATAAGAAGACAGCGGCAGATAGTAAGGTACAAATAGGGAATGTGCCTTTTAAATCAGTTGAGGTGATTAAAATTTTACGTGTTTTGTTTTACTTTTTGATTCGTATGTTGCATAAGGAATGCAATGCAAAAGTATATTCTATATTGCAAAATCCGTACAGAAAATAGTCTCAATGTGACACTTTTTCCGAAAATGTTTTACTTTAAAACTTCCCTCATGTTCATAATTTTGTATCAAGTGGCCATTTAAGTCAATTGGTCAATAGAAGTACCTGACTTACCTTGCCATTTTAACGACTTTTTAAGACATTCGCTTTGTTCAGTTCATTTCCAACAGTACAATTCGCCGAACTACGAGCTATTTCAGAGCAACGAATTAATTGATACAAGAAAACATGCTTTTTTCGACCTCTAGTTCCGACCGGAGATAGGAGCTCTGCACATCGGGCGCTCGTATTGCGAAAATGCATTAACTTTTCGGGCATATTTTCAACGGAGTGATGTATCAACCCGTACCATTGGGAGGAGATAAAATTTTCAACGGTTGAATGCAGAAAACGGCGTGCCGGAAATGAAAACGCTGTGAGCCTTTCGTGCACTGCTGGTGCAATAAATGTTCGGCCACTGGACAAGATAAAACAATCGAGCCGTTTGTTTTGAGGGATGGACGTGGGCTCGGGCTGCCGCGGCCGGATGTTGCCACATCCAGTTCGGCACAGCTCAGTATTTGTGCCTGAGGAAACATTTATGACTTGATTTGTTTCACATGTCCGAAATTGTTTCCTAGGATGTTCTCTTTATATGATATCTCGATGATATGATATTATAACTTAATAATGTTCTCTTCTCTTGACTGGCTCCATTATCTGTTCATTAAGCTCCATTATGCGTTTGATAGCAACTCTGCCCAATGCGCAAGAGAGTGTGATTGTGAGTTCGACACCCACATAGGACAGATATTCGTGTGATGGATACTTGTTTTTATTCTGCGTCTGATGGGTGCTAATATAAAATTTTTAAGTAAATCTAATTTTTTTGTATGTACCACTATTGATTCTGATACTCGTAACACAAGTTCTTAAGCTACTTAACTCAGAATGATGTAGTTCGATATATATTTATTTATCATCATCGTCATTCTCATCACCCTTAGAAATCATTAATCACTAAGGATTACGTACTCTTGTTGGTGAGTGTCCAGAGCACAGACGACCAGTCACAATGTAGCAACGCAAACTAGGCTTGGTTGCTAAACGACCATGAACATCTAAGATGCTTTATTAGTTATATTTTATTTATATTGAATGAGGTCCTGTAACTTTGAGCAGTGGTAGCTGAATAGTAAGGACACGTGCCTCTTAACCAAGGGGTGCGAGTTCAAACCCGCTTATCCTTATCTATTCCTCTAGGTTTTACTGTCAAACGCCCTATTATATATCTATGGTAACAAATAAATTAAAAGGTAATTCTTCTTTATGCCTACGAATATTTTCACGTCCAATCAAACAAATTTATACCCGAATCGAGTACCGATCCGTGCGATCGAAGGACAAAGACTCGGCCTTTCCCCAACACGCTGTCTGCATGCAGTTGCCAGATTACTACAACAATGATAGTATGAGGCCACTAAAACAATAAAAACCTTTTATATAAACAAATAATTAGGTATACTACTAATCTGGCTATTTAGTATCTAGTAGGTTCGGTACCAATCAAATTACCGATCTTAACGGTAAAGTAAATTGAGTTAGATTTCCCGTAGCTCTTAGCTTAATTTGCCATCCCCTAGATAACCTTTATTAGACATAAGTACCTTTGTACTTAATTCACTTAGTATATCCAAAGCTCACATTATCATGGATTTAATTTACATAATGCATAAAGTCATTTTTGATTAAATAAAAATACTTATAGGTAAGTACGCTTCTTAATTTTATTAAAAAAAAATCAATAATTCTGATTTCTTGCAATAGCGTCCCATTATAGCGGCATAATTAACAAGCTGGTATCCATAACAACAATGGCCTTTGTATTTCTCTTCCCACATATAACGCGTTCAATCGCAAAGGTACCGTTAGTTTTTGATGAAATATTATTAGCAATCTTACTTAGCTGTAAATATTTCTAAATGACACTTTTAAAGCTTTGTTTACAAACGTCCTATTAACCGAATGTTTAAAAGTTTTTATCTTAAAAAGCAGCTATCAGCGTTCAGCCATCAGTCATCTTGACCTCACAACTGCATTCCGCTATTTGAATTAAAAATATGCTAAAATCCGTATTTGAACCGGAACATAATTGAGTACCTTGTCAATGATAAATGTCCAATAGGTCGAATAAACAATGATATTAAATTATATCCTTAAGTTTTCTAGCCCCACCACACAAAACTAGCTTGGTCAGAGCCGGAGCACAAATGCAGTGAGTGGATGTTGGCTGGTGGCTCCACTTGCCCGGTCAAATCATATTGTTCGTTAAGCATGTGACAAAACCGCTGAGATTTTTTATCAAATCCTCCAATTGTTGTTGTGACTGAATATTTTATTGAAAATTATTGCGTTGAGCGTGTAATCACGGTAAGTAATTATTACACTTGCAGCTTATTATTGGTGTTCTCTTCTAATTGCATGTCTAGAAATAATCTAATTTATTTCAAAAATATTTTATAAATAATACTTATTTTTATACTCACCTTTTATTAATATTATCTGCAATCCATTAATTACACAAATCTATGAGATAAAGTTGTCTAAACTGAACTATTAATGCATTAATTCGGTATTACATCTACAACACAAACAAGGTTCTAATATACCTACATAATGGGGATGTGACATGTAGCGGAAAAAATCGATTAAATAATAATCGATTTTTTTCTGTTTAAAATAAATAGTTTAAAAAAAAATGATTATTTAATAAATAATAATCGATATTAGTGAGAAAATCGATTTTTATAAGTATACGAATAATTGCATTGTTTTGTGTATAATAATTAAATTATCAGGGCAATATGAATAAGTTTGTTAAAATACAGACAAATTAAAATAGTAAATATGAAAATAACTATAACAAATCACCCAAATCTTCTGGTCTTAAAACTGAAAAACAAGCCAACAAGTATTAACATTTTTTTAATTCTTGTTTTTGTTACTTCTCTTCTCTTTTGGTCTCAAAAAATACAAAATAAGTTTTTCTTTCAACTTTCAAGTTAAACACTGAAAATCATATCATCTATGTTTTAACTAAATAGACCAATAATAAAATAATGCAGCACGAACAAGAATAAAAATGACCTTCTCTTCTAGACTCAAAACTAAAAAATAAAACAACAACATTCAATACCAAATTATTAACACAGAAATCCATTATTTTTCTTTTGACTACAACAAAAATGAACAGCGCGCAGCAGCAGTTTAATAAAAAAAATCGGGTGCAATTAATATAATCGATTTATTAAAAATAGATTTTTTATATTTAGAGAATCGATTTTTAGATAATAATAATCGATTAATATAAAAATCGATTATTATTTCACATCCCTACTACATAACAGCAAAAAAAATAAACTAATTTACTTTACTACTACTTACTGTATTCCTGAAGAATAAATACTTACTGTATTCCTGAAGTCTGGTCTTGAATGCACTATGAATCAAATTCCTTGACCATACCGATAAACCGGCGACAGTACTCTTTTAATTTAGTCTGTGGTGTAATAACAATAATAATGTTGATTCCTTTATTGGATCACTGAGATATGTTAGAAATAACAGCAAGTCGCAACTTCAAGCGACAATCTCCAACAAATATAAAATACTGGAATTTTGTCCCTTTAACTCTGTCTACGCCTTCGGCGATTACGGGCGTGAATTTATATGTAAATAATATACATAATACTCTAAATAAATAAATATCAGGCCACATTACATATATTAATCTAATTCCAAAGTAGTTTGTGCACTTTTATTATGGTAATAGTTAAAATTTACGAAAGTTCTCATTATTGCCAGTCGTGTTCCTCAAGTCTGTTATATACCTATATATAAACTTCTATGTTAATGTAATTTATTCATTTTACTCAGTCTATCGAATATAGTATAAATCTCGATATTGACCTTGTCTTATCAGGTTTGGCCTTGACCGCAAACTATTTGATAACAATACCTGTGATAGTATGAATCAAACAATAGTAAGTACCTAATATTTAGTAAATTATCCTTACATATGGTCAGTTTGTGTGCCAATCACAAACTGACCATATGTAAGGAACCCCGACTAAATTTCCCCAGAACTTTTTATTGAAAAAAAAAACAAATGGCTGTCATATAGATCGTCAAATTCAAAGTGTCACGGACCTCTTTTAAGTGAAATGGACTATACTAATATTGACAATCCTTTTGACCAAAATATATTAAAATCGCCTTCGTATGTTCAGAGTCCAGAACAAAACTGATTGATTAAAATAAAAAGAAAAAATGGATAGAAAAGATAAAGAAGCTTATTCTGCCTCGGACACTACCTTACACTTCAGGAATAGCAGGCGTGATAATAAATGTCTGTCTATCCGAGTTTAAATATCTCTTTATCATATCTCAATAAAGTACAATAACTTTCATAGTCGCATGTAGATGCTAACATAAAAAATATCTTTATCTACTACATACGAACAAAAAACGTCCTTGCCAGCGACTGCCGAATTTCATCAAAGTAGAGCACAAGACCAGCTGCTTGGAACCTGTTTCCAATCCATTATTATTTATGCTAATATTAATGCCGCCAATGACACCGGCAACGGTAAATTAAACGTGATTTATGGTTGCAAAAATATGTTATTAGAGACAAATAACATTCGTGAAAGTTTCGCGATTGTTTTTAAATTATGATCTCTATTCTTAGACACCTATGAATTATTAAATTACAATGTTGAGATCAGGTAAATCTTTGGAGATTTATTGCTATGTTTATAATTTCTACACCCTGTAGAATAGTAATAGATAGATAGCTGTAGTAGTTACTATACCAGCTAACTATCCCTATAAACTATGTAAGCGTATTATAAAGTATATTTTGACACATTCCAATTTTACCATAATAAATAAATCAATAAAATTTCTACACATCAATAATAAAAAACCACTCATCACGTTGAACAGAAATGTCGCATAATAAAAATATTTCTGCAGGCATTTTATTTACATGGGTCGGGTGAGCCATTAAAATTCCTCTCTGAAATCTATGGAAATCGTAATGTAATCTACAAAGGTAACCAGAGCAAATCTGACATCGACTAGGAAAGGGTTGGTTCATAAATAATGCAAACGCTTGCTACGGCCCACGCGCATTAGTTTACATTAATCCCTGAATTATATTATTTACTTTCAATTTCATCATTTAATGTCCCGTATTGGCCTGGGAGCTAACAAAAATGTACCTACTGTATTCATTGCCTGACATATCATAGAAGGTGACTATGTAACGGTGTTTTAGCTAAAGAGACTCTACCTAGTCCTATTATATTTCTTAGTTTAGGAGGCTTAAAGCCTTAAGTTAATCTATGACGTCATTGGTTTGTAAGACGCCGTATTGGTTTACCACGAGATCTAATTAATCATTATACATATATGGACACTGTCAAAATATACATAGAAACAAAGTCAACATTTAACTTTATTATGGATAATAATCTAAAAGTAGAACAAAGTGGATATAAACATACAAGCATGCCTATTAATAATATTATTTCTTTTCAGATAATGTCAAGACTAATATTTTTGCTAGTCACAGTTCAAATACACCGAGTCATCAATATACCCCTAAGTTCCAATGAGAAACAAACACAACATATAAATACAAGTCCCAACCACATCGTTGCAACGATAAACTCAAATCGTGAAGACAAGAAAGTTCCAGTTTTAGTTCCACTTGTAACGTCTCAGCATGTTGCCCTGGTGGATTCGAAACTGCCGAATGCAAGAAAGAAGAAAGGACAAAATATACCACTGTCTCTCCCGCTAACACATCAATTGCTGGTGCCATCGAATTTACACGTGATACCGATTCACTCAAATAATTATCACAGCACAATTCACACAGGCGTCAATATTATCAACGATCATGTTAATTTACCAATAGTCTCGCATACTTACTCGCACAGTAGCTCAAATGTATCGCACCCTGCACCGCTGTATTTGATACCCTTCCATACACATTTGGTGCCCTTACATGACTTAACTGTGATACCTCTACATAGACCTATACATAATGTTAATTTAGAACCAAAATTGAGTCATTATAGATCTGCGATGGATAAAAGAGGTAACAATGAGGAGGAGCCGATAAACAGGTTCAGATACTTTGGTGGGTATGGTAACGGGCTCAACATCGGGGGCCACGGGGCCGGCCACGGGTTTTACGCCGTCGGATCATGGGCGTGACGTATACAGGAGATGACAAACTATTAATTTATTTAAAATAATATTATATTCAAATTTGAAACAAGAACTGAATTGTATACATTACATGTAATTATCACGGCTTTAGCTCCTCCTCTCATATTAATCATAATACAATTTGCTGTGAGTTAAAGAAAGTTATTTATCACATCGAGGCTAAAAAGTTTACATCAAAACTACTTGATACGTATAGGATAAGGATTATCGTATTGTATAGGTATGACTTCGACTAGACATAGTAGACACACTTAAAAAAAGCATGTGAATGCAATAAATGTAGCTGTTGTTTACCTAAATATATTGAATAAAATTTTCAAAAAATTAAGAAATGTTTTATTTTTGAACAGTCTTCCGTGAATTTAAATAAACGTATCTGCATTTTCTAATAAGCAACATTATACGTAGGTACATGGGGTAAATAAACATAAGGAGAAATACGTGGGGTATATATATATAAGGATATAAGGGAAAAGCCAATTCTCAATCAAACACGCGCTGAATTTTAAGTTGTTTAGATAATCATTTTATGTTTCATGTTTTTTTGTTTTATAGTAATTTATTCCATTTCAGACTTTTTTGGTTTTGTTAATTAAAGAGTTCTCATCATATGTATGTTATAGACTACAGGCCCATGTCCGAAATGGATGGGTCATATGAACCACCAGGTGACGTATATATGACAATATAAGAGCATAAAATAATAAGATTCAGCACTATGCCGTCACTTGTAAGCTGTCCAACTGAGTGCTGGTGAGAATTCAAAAGTGCCGGTAGAATGAGTACATTTTGGTCACAATATATATTTTTGTACGGCATTTTTACCATCGATAGATCCATGAAAAATAATAAGAAAGCGCGCAGTGCCGTAAAAAAATGATGCGCCACAAAGTCGGTAAAGAACGTCGCTCCGTAAGCGATATATATGTAAATTATATGTGTAATATATATGTATTAAACGATTTCTAACTAGCCAGTACAAATGTATACATTTTATATGGTTATCTTTCATAGGAACCCTTTTCGATTGGTTTGGAAAAAGTCTAAGTAAGTACTCATGGCAATGCTCTTACTAGTACCTACGGTTACATATGACGAGCATTTGAAATTTATGTAAAATACATTGCTTAGGTATATGTCCATTTCACAAACTAACATGATATGCACTGCACGTGCAATCTAATCAGATATACGACACAGTTTACATAGCGGATACGAGTACAAATAGAGGAAAACTACTAAGATACTTCATTACTTTCACTAAATATATAAACACATTAATAACTAAAATAATATAACTGCTATAGAAATATAAATAATTAATACAATTGGTATATTAGACCTCAAACTATCTCAACCGTGTGTTGCCGAATCGTTATTGTTTCTATTATTTATGGTCATACATACCTATTTACTGTTCAGATACAATAAATTAGTGCTTAATTGTGTTGAACTTAGTACCATTTATTCTTCAGATATCGCACCTAATACACCAGATACTTATTTTGTTTCTTTCAACGAGTTAAATGTTCAATGTGTACCTAACACATTGAACATTTAACTCGTTGAAAGAAGGGTACGACGAAAAAGAAAGAAAACACTAATAATCAAGAAATATGCCAATTAAGTATCATAATTACAATTATAATATTGGTAGATACCTTAATAATATAATCGCCTGCATATTATCGTGCGCAGACGATGTTCCGAGTCACACGCGGTTAATGCTTCTACTGAATTAGTGCTTCGAGTTTTATGACCACAATAGTAGTTACGATATCTAAGACAGATATAATAAAGATAATGAATGAGATATCAAAGGCTATTTAAACGTTCGCATTAACTTTGCCAGTCTTAACAGTTTACTAGTCCATTCAGTTGATTATTACTCGGGCTCTAATACCTATTTAGAAATAAGTGTTGATTTAAATAATAAGGGAACACTCGATCGTCACTATGATCACAATACTCTGCTTTCTAATTGTTCTTGTTGCACTGTACTTGTATAACATCAGGACTTTTAATTATTGGAAAAAAAAAGGAGTGAAATATGATAAGCCAATAGCACTATTCGGCAGTTATCTTAATGTGTATCTACTACGAAAAAGTGCAACACAAATTGCCACTGATTTATATTATGCTTATCCAAAGGAAAAAGTCGTTGGATACTTCTGGTCAACCATGCCGGCGCTTATCATTAGAGACCCAGAATTGGTAAAGCGAATTCTTATTTCGGATTTTGCATATTTCTATGAACGTGGGTTGCACCCAGACAAACATGGTATGGAGCCTCTACTGAAAAATTTATTCTTCGCTGAAGGAGATCTGTGGCGGCTGCTTAGACAGCGAATAACACCGGCTTTCACCAGCGGCAAACTAAAAGCCATGTTCCCGCTCATTGTGGAGCGAGCTGAACAACTCCAGGCTCGCACTCTGGCTGCCGCGCAGGACCAGCGACCTCTAAATGCTCGAGACCTTATGGCACGCTATACCACCGACTTCATAGGCGCCTGTGGCTTCGGCTTGGATACCGACTCGTTAACGGATGAAAATTCTGCATTCCGGAAACTTGGTGACGACATTTTTGAATTCGATCTGCTCTCTAATCTTATTTCATTACTAAAGGATAATTTTCCATTACTCGCAAGAAAATTAAAGTATACTTATAAAGTAGAGAATCGTCTGGTTTCACTTGTAAATAGCATTCAGCAGCAGAGGAATTTTCAACCGAGCAACAGGAATGACTTTATAGATTTACTGCTGGAATGCAAAAGAAAGGGAGTTATTGAGGTTGACTCGCTAGAAAAGATGAAGCCTGATGGCACTCCTGAACGCGCAACTCTGGAGTTGACAGATGCTTTAATCGCTGCTCAAGTGTTCGTCTTCTTTGCCGCTGGCTTCGAGACCTCTTCATCGGCAACCAGTTTTACATTACATCAGCTAGCATATAATCCGGACGTGCAAAGGAAAGTACAAAAAAACATAGATGAAGTCCTAAGCAAACACGACAATAAACTATGTTACGACGCAGTTAAAGATATGACATATCTTGAATGGACTTTTAATGAAGGCATGAGAATGTTCCCGTCGTTAGGATACTTAGCTCGTGCGTGTACGCGGAAGTACACAATACCTGAAATTGATTTGACTATAGACGAAGGTATAAAACTTACGATCCCCCTTCAAGCTCTACATATGGATCCGCAGTACTTCGACAACCCAACCGAATTCAGGCCCGAACGATTTTCCCCTGAAAATGTTACACAATCTCATAAATATGTTTATTTACCATTTGGTGAAGGGCCACGAGCTTGTGTTGGTAAGTTTAGTTATATTTTTTTAATTAGATAATAGGCTAGCTGACTCAAATATTTTTTTAGTCCGTAAGTTAGACTACCAAAAAATATTGAACGCATATTTTTTGCTTTACTTGAAAAATTACAAAGCTACAGCGCTTCAAAAACTCAAAGATCTGAAATGGAGCGCTATAAGTCATTTTTACGTGATTATAATAACGCCACGCGGTACTTTAACTTAATTTGTGGTACGATTAACGAAAGAAAAATACGTAAGCAATTTTTGTTTTGTTAACAATTATGGACTATGAAAATATTTTGAGTGAACTACATAGTCTATCAATATCATGTAGATATTGTAAGTAGCTATATATACATTTGTGGGTATACCCGAATATAAAATCATGTCAATTGATTGTTGTTGTTTACTACATTATACTTATCTCATTTAGCATGATCCCGGGCAACATCTACTTGATCCAATTTTTTCATCAAACCCAACTCGATTTGTGGTTAAAATGGTTGAGTAGCTTATTGCTCCTTGAACTGCCTTCACCTTCGGGAGTTGCGGGCGTTATGCCTGCAACATATTTATATTAACCAAACATATTTTTAGAATTTATTTATTAATTTATATTTATGTTCCAAAATATTCTTCTATGCTTCAAAATATTCCGATTAGATACTCCACTAACAATTTAGTGATTATAAAGCCGAAATATACTAATCATATTTTTATTGTTTCTCAGGTGCCCGGTTAGGTCTTATGCAGTCTATAGCCGGAATGGCCGCTATTCTTTCTCGATTCGATGTATTGCCAGCTCCTGAGAGTCACAGGGTTCCTACTGTTAAACCGATGTTTGACGTCGTGCAGACAATAAACAATGGACTCCCCCTTATTTTCCGAGAACGAAAAAAAAACATGTGAAAAATTATACATAATCAGTATAGAACTGAATCAAAGTCAAAGTCAAAATATTCTTTATTCTTTATTTATATAGGTTTCAAAGAAACACTTATAAATCGTCAAATACAGATAATGATATACGATTCTACCACCGGTTCAGCATTTTGCATCTACCGAGAAGAATCCGACAAGAGACTCGGTAGTTACTCTTTTCAACAATAGTGTTAACAAAGGTGTATGAATCACATTTAACTTTGAACTTATGTTTCAAAGTGGGCTTGGTGTAGAATAAGAAAATAAAAATGTACAAGTACTAGAAAAAAAACTTGACCCGACCAGAGATAAGAATGTTATTAAAGTTAATGAATAAGATGTGCAACTTAAGATGATTTAACTCGCACATTTCATTAATTTATTAAAAAAGTATACTTTATAGATAGTAACATTATTTGTCCTTAATAAAAAAATAAATAAATATGTTAATAATTCGGGGATTATGCGTGATATTATCTAGAAAAAAATTGTACATTGGAACAGAGGAATGCGTATTTAATTTTGCAAGCTAACTGTACATTCATCAATCTGACACATGCTATGTCTATGTATGATAAGTAATATAATTATATATATATATTTTATATCACTTTGACTTCCTCGAGACCCGATCAAATTGTAATAACGCCTCTTAACAGTGCCTCATAATCTATAATATAAAAATGAATCGCTGAATGTGTTGCTAAGCGCAAATCTCGAGGACAGCTGAACCGATTTCGCTAATTATTTTTTAGTTGTGTTTGTTATTGTCAAGTAAAGGTTCTTATGAAAGAAAAAAACTAAAATGTTGCGCGGTATATTAAAAAAAAATGGGTATAGAAAATCCGAGAATGGGGCGTTACGAAATGCGCCGGGTCAGCTAGTCTATAATAAATACTTAATTATTTATGAACGGTTGTACCTTTATTTAAGTGCCAGTAAGTACCTACTTGTTCTTTAAAAATAAATACGCCAAAAAATACAAATATCTACGTATAACAATTGATTTTTGGAACCAATAAACCCTTCACCCTTAAATCCTTTTTAAACAATGAGTCTAGATTTAGTTTGAATAATGTAGGTACAGCCTACCAGAAAATTATCAATTCTTTTTAGACTTTTAGAGATTTTGTATTTGTATTCAATGAAGAACTAACAAACACTAATATTACTCGCTTGGACCACGATCCTAGTAAAAGCTAACTTTTACTTAGTTTACCTTAGTTGTCTTTCGACAGAGGAACCAGTCAATAATTGGATCATGGTTATTTAAGCATGAAGCTGCCAACTACAACGCTCGGGTTACGGGTTGAAGGTGTTGAAAACGTAGATAAGTATATGTAGATTACTAAGTTTATACTTTTATAAAACTCCACACAGACAAACTCACAGGTAGCAACAGGTCAATAAATGTTATTTAAAGTATGGTTTGCATCTGTGATAAGAAAAATAACAAACAGAGTTACACTGATGCAATGTAAGTTACCTTTCTAGGGTTAACAAGCACTTTCGTAACCAACTAGGTACCAACTGTCAGTTCCAATAAGGTTAAGTAAAATGGGAATGGTTTACCGTTATCTCAAGGGGACATTAGTCAGTTAACAAACGCTTTGTCATACGGGTGGACGGCGCCTCTCCATTGTAATTTTACTTCAAGTGGCGACCGAGAGGTGTACCACTCTAAAAAGTTTGTGTCAAAAAATATTATTGCTTACCAAAACATGACTATAATATAAATTACATACGTTTAATCGATGTATAGAGCAATTGTTTTTGGGTGAGTAACAAGTTTAACCTTTGAATATTGGATAAGTATACAGTAAACTTGTTTTTTACATTTTACACAGGTAATTGTTTTTTGTTATTCTTGGTAGTACTTGATAAGCTGTAGGACAGGTTATTCATATAAATTAATCTTAACCTAACAATATATTTTTAATCGTTCAATTTATTGATTACATTTTACATATTCGCGTTCAATGTTTTAGAAAAGATCGCGTGAAAACGTAACAACTCAATGTTATTATTATCTACTTCGCAGAATCCGTTTTGGTGAAAATCATATGCAACTAAGATGAGGCAAGTAGATTGTTTCGTTGTTTTTGTTCCAACATTTATCTTACTATTTATTCATTAATACATACATATTATGTAACAATTTTTTTTTTAATAAATTAATAAGACAAAAATGTATAATAAGTACATATACCCAATAGGCTAGTTAATTCAAATTGTTTTTTTGACTCCAATATTGAAATTACAAAAAAATTTTTTTCTATTTTATATTTTTTCTATTGTTCAGCAAACCAAAAATGACGAAGATATAGCGCGTTAAAGTTCCGCGTGTCGTCATTTGTTCCGTGAAACTCTAAGAACAAGAGACGTAAGTAAGACCGCCCCTACCTAGATCTTTGGAGCGCTGTATTTTTGTCATTTTTCAAGTATTAGATAAAGCAAATAATACATATAAAAAAAATGTATAACCTTACTTACGGACTAGAAATTTTATATTTGAGTCAACTAGCCTAATAATTTCATACTTTTAGGAGCTGTGGCGCTATGGTTTTCTTCATGACTTTGGCGCCTGCCCTATGTTTACTTAATACGAGTACAGGTTATTTTATAAATTCACTACTTATTTTTCGTACTAGGTACTTATATAAACATGACTAGTACACATTACTGTATCACTTATTCCCAAAGTAACCCGACTACATTATATAATCTTACTATACAAAACTTTTCATATCACGCATTTAGTTTTCTCCGAGAATTAAAAATAGGTGATATAAGTATTGAAATTTTCTCGACAGCTGAATTTAAAGAAGTACCTAAACAAACGCCAGGCTAGTTTTCAATCGAATCGTTTTTATCAAGAAACACATTCTTAAATGTTCATAATATACGACATAATATAATAAAGAATGCCTCTATTGTATTATGTAGGTAGGTATTTTATAACTTGCCAGGTTTTATTCAAAATCCAGAGGATGGACGCAGATACAGATTGATGTATTACGCTCAACCGTGGTCTAGAGCTCGAGACGCTTGCGTGGACATCGGAGCCAAGCTGGCAGTGCCGAAGTCAGAGGTCAGTGATGTTTACAAAAGCAAATAGATAATAACATATGAAATGTGTATGAAAAGTAAATTTACATTAGGTATTTTAAAGACTATAAATTCACTTAAACATTTTTTATAGTCCATTATTGAGATTACAAAAAAATATTGCTTAGGTAGGTACGTATTTTTTCTTTTGTCCAGCAAACCAAAATAATGAAGATACAACGCGTTAAAGTACCGCATGCGTCACTAGTTCCGTAAAATTTTACTGTCCAAGTGAGTTAAAGCGCCCCATTTCAAATCTTTGAAACGCTGTATTTTTGTAATTTTTCGGGTATTAGATAAGAAAAATAAGAAAAATGCGTATTCAATATTTTTTGATAATCTAACTAACGGACTAATACGGACTATAAAAAAAAATAATAAACTAGCCTATTGGTATGGTAACAAACGCCCACGCCTTCTTAATTTTTATTATGGTACCAGCTATACTATATTTATCTAATGACCTTTCCTGTGCCAATAATCTTATTATCAGCCTATCGGTGTACAGAAATGAATCACGTCAACCAAAACCTTAAAAGGATTTTTAGTATGGGTAGGTACATTATTAAATTTCCAAGCATCTTTAAATCTGAAACTAAATCACTTAATTATATTTTAAGTAATATATTGAATAGCATTTTGTTGTACAAATATTTTGGTGCTTATGTAGAGATGCTAACATTTCGTCTAGCACCTACTGTCCTCGATTTTAAAACCCCATTCAACAAATACTGGTAACTATCCATAGCTAACTACATCAGTATCTTTTGTTTCCTAATCGAGGTCGTCCGTTCTGCCCACCTCTACAAATTGAGCTAAGCAAATATCCCAGACAGGATACCTTCTATTACTTAACAGAAATAATTTGAGACGCCATTAATTAGTTTTTATAAATTATTAATATTCTGTGCCATTAGTCTAGTCGACATAACAAGTGTGTAGGTATTAAATGTCTTCATTTTTGAAAAGCTTTGGCACTTTATTATCTACTATGTTCACTTTTATGTTACTTTATATCATGTAGACCGCTGCCCCTTTAAAGCACTAGTAGTAATAGTAGGTAGTATACCTACTTAAGTATATTTTAATCAGAAAATATAGATCAACATTACCTATGCGTTTATTAAAACTATTGCATAATAATTTTAATAACTCCACTGTTTTGTGCATGTAAGTACATTAAGGACTCTGTATGTTTTTGTGCAAACAATCTTATCGCAACAAACAATCTATGCAAAGATAACTAAAGGTTACTTTTGGCAGTAAGTAGATATTACGATACTTTGTACCTAGGGCAAAGATATTATGAACGAGATCATAATACCAATACATAGATAATACATAGTTAATAGTCATGTCGAATAGGATTATTATACTTTTAACAAAGGATTTTTATCATACCTAACAAAATTAGGTATCTTTAAAAATATAGCTATCTATTTGGTATATTTTTATTTGAAGATTTCGACCACTTCTGTCTGGCAATTCTGGTTCATTAATTAATGTCATAGTTCTCATTGCACTATAAAATCTATGGAAACACAGGGTTTCGAAAACTCATGAAAAGTAAATGAAAAGGATTGTGTCTACTATTCGCAATATGTAATTAAGGCTCATTTAACAAATATGAATATGCGGCCTATCTATTAGTTACGACCTCTTCCACGCCACGTGTAATTTAAGAAAAATAATGATAGGTAGGTAATTATTACGCTCTATGTCTTTTTCTAAAATAAAATTTAAAATTATTCCTTTTAATACCAGCCAAGTTAAGTCCTGTCAAAATCAGTTCAGTCGTTACAGAGTTTACCCGAAACCATAATAATAAATCTAAAACTTTGACATTATAGATACACACATAACATCACACCCGATCCCCGAAGGAGTAGGAAGAGTGAGAGGAGCAGCAAGCCCCTTTAACTACAGTCAGCCAAATATAAAATTGGGCTGGGTTTAATGGAAAATTGTTAATAAGTAGCTAGCTCGTCGCCCACACATTCACAGACAAAATCCCGATATACCATTAATCGCCTTACGACATGCTATGCAAGGAGCAAAGTTAGCACATTATTTTTTAGTCCCAGACCAACAGACAAGATAGACACTTGAATTTATCCATCTCATGTTGGCAAGCGCTATTTTGTATCTTGGTACTAGGAGATAAGCCGACTAAAAACGGGACTACTTAAATTAATCAACTGTTGTTGAAAACAGTGCCACCACGGGGACGAATTAAAATACAAAATCTCTTTATTTATATAGGCTACAATAAAAGCACCTAAGTATAAATAGTTATTATGTACAGAAAAGAAAAAAATACCACCGGTTCGGAAAGTAGACTCTATCGAGAAGAAACCGGCAAGAAACTCGATACTCTTAAACGCCAAAATTTTTAATTTTGTAATAAATAATCTACACTTACTAGATAAAAACACTGCAGGTAAACATTTCATTATGAAGTTAAACATAAAGTACATATGTCTGTCATTTAAAAATTTCTAATGACAACATTTTATTATTCCTGAAAGTCGGTCCCATGCACATCTTCGACATTGCGAAACGAAATTCCAGGAAGTTTGGTGATGCTGTTGATAGGTTATGAAATAGATCTTGAAACAGGAAGCAAGATTTTGTGGGTATAGATACTCCATTATCCTCCATATATCAAAAGCCAAAGAAGAAGGAATTTTGCTGGATTGTCTGAACCAGTCGTCCTAAATGAAATTGTTAGCTTCGCTATTTATATTATTCGCTATACTTATATACTTTCGTATTACATAGATATACATGTGTTAGATGGATATCTCTGTTATGTGTTAGAAATAACAACGTTGGCGCGTAAGCTCCAAAGCAAAAAACATAAAATTAAGGCTTCCATTCCATTTTTTTATTATTTCAGGCACAGTTCGCATTCCTACAACGAATGGTGCGTAGGATGCACTACCCTAGCATTGTTGGCAGCAGGTACAAGCTTTTAGTGTGGCTCGGCATCAACAATGTTGAAAACTACCAGATTTGGAAAAATATTGACGGTACTCATTAGTATAAGTTTTTTTAGACCTTACCTACTAACGTCTACCACTTTTTTATGTACCTTATCTAAAAATGTGTGATTTACACTAACGTGTCTACAATAATGGATGTTTATAAACGTATTTAAGTATGTCTATCCGTTCACTTAGTATCCATAGCACAAGCTTATAAGCTTAGTTTGGGACTAGGGAATTGGTGTGACAGTCTGATGAATTTATTATATTATTATATTATAATCTATTATGTATTTTTTTTTGTTTAGAAACACTTGATTAGATATTATTAATAATTTTTGGTCTCTCGATTTTATAAAAAAAGTAGGTGGCATGCGGAGATTCCGGGCGTAAACCATTACCTACGCCCGGAATCCTACCCCAAGCAGAGTCCAAAAGCAGTTAGTCAATTAAACCACATTTAGCCAAAATTAAAATTGAGTTGGGTTAGATGGAACGACTTGGATAATAACAAAAGGGTATTGGATTGTGTACCTAAAATGATTCTATTTACCTTTATACTTAACTACCACTATTATTTTTATAACAGGAGAAAATATAGAAGACACCGGGTACCACACCTGGGCTGGTTCAATAAATGGAATGCCAGGGTAATGAAGACAACAATATTAACTATCTACATATAAAACTTTTTTAAGCTACTATTATTTACTTTACCTACCAAAATAGATTTAGGCAATCTATGAATTGGGTGTAATATTATAAAAAAAAGTAAGTGCATAACATTTGTAGGTAGTATATTATTACGCTGTCGTAACATGTACCTAATCATTAGGTATGAACTATGTTCAAAGCATATTCGCGAACTGGGGATAAATACGTTAACACTTAAAAATATTGTTTATCTATAATAGCATCATAAAAAATAAAGATTTCAAAGCAAACTTTTATTCAAGAATGCCTACAAAGAAATAATAATGCAGGTGACGAATTGGCGCCCCTATGCGTCATCACATCTAATGTAACAATTTAATGAAACATAGGTACAACCCTGCAGGTTAACTCTCGATTAAGTCTGTTAATAAATACTTACGTGCATTAACTTTAGTAAAGTAGAAATACTTTATGAGACACACACGGACTAGTAAAAAAAGAAGGACTCCACGCTATCATACTATAGCGTGAAGCCACGTTTATTCATGTGTGAGTGAGATACTTATGGATACCACATATCGGATATCTGTCATGTGGAGCACTTATTATGTCAATGTGTGACGTAAGTTGCGTGTCAAGTGGAGCACCTGAGGAGCTTCAATGTCTAGTTAGTGGCGCGGAGTCCTTCTTTTTTTACTAGTCCGTGGAGACACATCACATGTTTTTTCTCATATCTCTGAGTTATAAAGGTGAGCTAATAATCGCGTCAATTGAATAATCACACGTTAAATCTAGGATTATATAAAGATTATATATAGACTGTGAGACGCACATACACAATACGAGGAAAATGTTGATGTAGATACTTACCTACATTTATTTTCATTCCAGTGGGAGCCCCAGGGATCCACATTGCGTTGGAATGGACGCCATGAACATGGGTTTACGAAGCTGGTGGTGCCACCTTAAGCAACCTTACATATGCGAGATGCCCCCATCTCAGACAATGTCATAAGTCTTCGTCATCAAATAACTTGTCTTATTATGTTATCTTTCTAATCAATCAAATAAATATAAAATCATTAATACATATCCTACATAAGCAGAAAGTGTCAATAAAGTAAAAAAAATATTTATAAAATTTATTTTGTACATAAACTAGTGTTTAACCCATTACATTAAATAAACTCATTTTAGTTCGTCAAGCTTTGACGATCTGGGTCGTTCTTTTTGTTCGTTAGTTCGCGACTCTGTGGCAAGAAAGATATGCCGTAAAGTTGTAGCTGTTAATCGAGCTATTTACACGCTCGTTCTCTCTCCCTACAAATTGCTTAACTTGTTTTTTCGATCTCGATATAGTTATGTGGATATGCCACTATGCCGCTCTGCCTAGTAGTTTATTAGCAGGGAGATGCATACCTATATCTATTGTTTTTCAATAATTTGTGACTACAACTACAAACTATACATACCCACATACATACATAACATCACGCCCATAATCCCCGAAGGAGTAGGCAGAGACAAAGGGGTAGCATGTCCCTTCAACCACATTCAGCCAAAAAATAAAGCCGGGCTGGGTTAGATAGAAAATTGTGAAAAAGCAGTGACAAGCGGCTAACCTGTCGCCTACACAATCACACACCCAAAACCTGATATGCCATTAGTCGCCTTTTACGACATGCTAGGCAGGAACCACATTTGACATATTCTTTTTAAGTCCCAGACCAACATGGGACAGTGAGCTGGGTTGGATGGTAAGCTGTGAAAAAGGAGTGACAAGTGGCTAGCTCGTCGCCTACTCAGTCACAAACCCAAAAGCCCGTAAACCATTACAAACTACAAACTTTTTCAGTTAATATAAATAAAATACTCAGTTAAATACTTTCGTCATGATCCAACTAGCAAACAATTAGCGACCCGAACAGCGAACTAGTTCGCAAACTTCACCTTAAAGAGCGTTCTTTCGAACTTCGTTCGCGAACTACACAAAACATACCTACAAGAATGAATATTTTGCTTTTTTTGTGAAAAACGTTGATTATTTTTTAAAGTAATTATAATAATGCCTCCAACACAAACGCTTAAACTGTTTTAGCTCTTAAAAACTCAGGCGTACCTTATATCAAATAGCTACGAAGCGTTTCCTTGGATTATGTTAAAATTTCAATATAAATGTTAAAGTCAAATATTCAAGACCCGGCCTAATAAAACTTTGAAGGATTACGAGAAAAGTTTTTAATTTAGTATTGAGTGTATGCGAAATAATTGTAGTACCTATCTTCTATGTCTTACAACCATGTTGTAGTTTTTAATTTAGTTTTCAATTTAGGTTTAATGATCTTTATTTCGCACAAGAAGATGACATTCAATTAATATCAGATAATAATTTATAATTAAATATTTTCATATTGACTCAAGATATCACGCATCTACATTAATTAATAATAAATTGCTTACATCATCATATTTTAATTAACCTTATAAAGTTATACTATAAACACCATATTTAGATACAAAATAAATAAATTGAATTTCATTTTACGATTCCTTTCTTCAATACCTTTTCCCAATGTTTCTCTTAGTACAGTATAAAATAATGGCTTTCACAACATTGCCTTTGCACATAAATAATCGTTAATTACCTAATAAGATTTTGTATTTATTTCCTCAAGTCATGAAGAAGGATCCTAGTATTTAAATATTACTAGACACCTTACACTACTATTTCCTTAGCCAGTCTCTTTATTGTATTATAATTGAATTTACAATTAAAATTACATTATATACAACACACAAATACATATAGATACCAAATCTTAAAAACTTTTTTTAGACTTTAGCAACTTTTGTTCAAAATTAGCGCCGTATTAAATTGCCCCATTCATCCAATGCCATGCCATTTTTTTTATTTTTGTTAGTTTTATTTTAATCAAACAAAGGAAATTTATTATAAATTATGTATTAGCATTTTATTTGTGTAAATTGCATTTTGTTTCAACTTGTCTATATACTGTTAACGGTTGTATACTGTTAAACTTCTTTGCTATCTCTTGAATTTTAAGTAATAAACTGTCAAATCAACTGTCAGTCAGAAAAAGTGAGGTTATTTTCATATTTTGGATGTTATGGTTTGAGATATTTCACAGAAATTTATATATTTTGGTTTATAATATTGATAACACACAAGGTAAAAGCAAAAACAATCATGATGTTTTCTTATGAAACTTTTTTGAAAATTATTATTCAAATAAATGTATTTAACATTTTTTAGATGAACATTGTTAGAAAAGGATTTTCACTTCTTTCAACAAGCATCAAATCGCAATTTATGCAATATAGAGGTATTATTTAATCTTATTTCATTTACCATACACATGTACAATACGTTATAAATTTATAATTAAATTTCTACCTTGTGTTGTCTGTTGGTTGATATTCAGTTCCAGCTATATCAAATTCGATACTTGCAGCTCCGGCTAACCAGATGACACCTGTACAAGGTATCTTGTCTCGAGCAATGGCATCTCTTAGCCAAATGCACAAAACCGGGCCACATATTAAGAGCAGAAAATCAAGAAATCCACTTAATCGGAATCCCTTTGCTAAGGTATTTATATACTACATTAAAATTTAAAATATGTATTTTGTGCCTAATGTTTTATTTTACTTCAAAAAACTGCTTATTGTAAAATATATTGAACTAAAAACCGAAAGATGATTATTTTAACAGAGTTTCTAAAATATGTAGGTACTTACATTTTTATATAATTGTTTTTCTAAAAAGAATCAAAGCTTATACATTGAATGGAAGATTCTTACGATGATTATAACCAGGGACGTAGCTACTGCCATATATGCCGTATCAATTATACGGGGCCCCCGGCCACGGGGGCCCCCGAAGGCTGTAAGAAAATATAGAAAAACTTCAAAATTAGTAAATCAGTTTGCCGAAAAAATAGGGCAAGGAGAGTGTATATTTAATTTGAATTTGAATTGTTTGTTAAACATTTGAGTGATAGATAATTATGATGAATAAATATTTCTATTAATTTTTTTTTTCTTTTGTGAGAAATATTTACCCTTCATAAGGGCCTCCAAAAAAAATGTATACGGGACCCCGCCAAGGCACGCTACGCCACTGATTATAAATAACTATAACTATTAATATGAATGTGTGTATTCATTTTATTGCTGTATAGCTGTAGAAAATGTTATGATAAGTACTACATTTGCATGTGAAGGTAATACTGGGTTAAAACAAATTCTAGGAGACTAAGAAGGCCAATTGGGGAATTTAAAACAAAAAATATGGATACTTATGAAACTAGGTAGTTTCATCAGTATCCATATTTTTAGCCCTTATAAATCACCCTTACACCTGAAAGGGTGATTTATAAGGGCTAAAAAAATCATTTTAAACATATTTTTTTTTTTTATTATGCAATCAGTCTAAATTGACTATAAGCAGATGTGTAGAATGCTGCATGGCATGAAGTATGTTTCCAGTGAAGATCGCTACTACATTAACTTTCATATAAAAAACTATATTACTTACTTACTTATAAGCTAGGGAACTGAAATAGTCCAAGAAGCCAAAGAACACCCAATAATAAACTATAAATGTTACTATAAGTAAAGTATGGCAGCTCTATAGCAGTTGGAGAAGAAGTAGGGAGATATGGAGCCTATATTCATATCCTAGCTTCAGACCATGCTTATGTGGAATTCTTTAAATTGAATTGAAATTGGGATATAAAAAATCTGGGATGAAAAATAGTGTATATGTCCTTCAGTAGGATCCAATCTTGACATACCACCTTTCATCACAATCAGTCAGGTGAATGAAATAGCTATGAAAATTGATGGTAACGTTAATCAAATATTCTTCAGGAATATATTTCTGTCTATTCTTCCCATAATATTTGATTAAAATGAATTGTTATAACATTTCAGGGTGTAGTCTTGAAGACAGTGATCAAGAAGCCCAAGAAGCCTAATTCAGCTAACAGAAAGTGTGTGCTGGTGCGGCTGTCCAACGGCAAGGAGATGGTATCCTATGTGCCCGGCATTGGTCACAACTTGCAGGAACACAATATTGTTTTAGTCAGAGTCGGCAGGTGAGATAATAGTTTTGTTATGATGCCGTGGAATAATGTTATGTACAGTTCTATCCATAGGAAATCAGTACTCCCTCTCTAAGTTACTCCTAGGATAAACAATATTGTTGATTATAGAATAGCCACTTAGTGAATATCTTTTAACCATCACACCCATAATCCTAAAAGGGGTAGGCAAAGTCAAATGGGCAGCTAGCTCCCTTAACCACATTCAACCAAAAAATAAGACTGAAATGGGTTTGGTGGAAAATTGTGAAAAAGTAGTGACAAGAGGGTAGCTCGTCGCCACAATCGCGCGCCCATTTCATTCATTTCAATCATTTCATTCATTTATTTTTCTTTATAAGTAGTTTGTGATTTGTTGGACCAAATAAGTGAGAATAAAAAAAAAAATTTTTGTTTATTGTAATATCTCAGTCATAACTTTATTCAAAAAGTAAACACCCATAGATGTTCGTGAATACCAACGATAGCTGGCTATACAGTTGGGTAATTCATCTATAGCCATTACAGGTGGTTAATATAGTACATGATTTTTATTTTTCCTGGATAAAAAATTTAAATCCCCTTTTTTTTTGCCAAAATGATTGCATTGCATGATGCATTTGTCCCAAACACAGAATAATAATAACGGAATAAAAAAGAACTGAAAGAGTTTGTGATTGTGTAGGCGACGAGCTAGCCACTTGTCACACCTTTTCCCAATTTTTCATCTAACCCATCCCAGTTTAATTTTTGGCTGAATGTGGTTAAAGGGCCCTGCTGCCCCTTTGACTTTGCCTAACCCTTCGGGGATTATGGGCGTGATGTTATGTATGTATGCAAAGAAGAACTGGCAACCCTAATACGAGTTACGAGTTCCAAATACATTTATACTTTGATTAGCAAGCCAATAAGATTAAGCAGCACTGTGTTTAATTATTTTATTACTCTTCACTTCCTGTTTTAAGTCACAAGTAAGAATATTATTACTTAAACCATATGGTTTAATCCTACTCTGGGAATAAGCAATAAAATTAATTTAACATTGTTGCGTTTCTGTAATTCCAGGTTAAAGGACTGTCCTGGAGTGAAGCTGAAGTGCGTGCGCGGCAAGTACGACCTGTCGCACGTCGTCAAACAAAAAGCCTAAAGTATTTATGTTATGTTCGTTTTTAGTCAGATTATATAGGTCTTAGTCTAAGTACCTGCGGCTTTTATTTACGTCGACCTATTTTGTGCGTTCAAACGGGTTGCTTTTTAAAATGACGAATAAGTTACGTAGTAACTATTTATTAATCTGTGGAATAAGTATCTATTTCAAGTAAACATCGACCTAATTTGTGCGTTCATTTTGACTGGTAATTTGAACTCTTTGAATTAACGTGTGCTCTTGAGGATTTACTGGGCACTATTATCGTTATGGAAATTAGACTCATGATATGTACAAAGAATTTTGAGCCCTAAAACGCTCAAATACATCTAGAAAGTCATTATCATTCAACAAGATTCAAGAGAATTCATTGACTAGAACCATACTCGAAAGGTTATAAGTCTAGGTACACCTAACATTAAGCATAGTGATCTAAACTCTGAAGTTCATAAATAACATCTAATATTTCCTATATCCAGATTTATGAGATATCATATTTCTAATATAATCAAAGCTATTATGTATGGTTGTATGTAGAATACAAAAAAAAACAGTTAATTAACATAATGCATTTTAAGGGATCCACTAAAACCTTCCTAAACATCCTGGACTAAGAGCTCTAAAAAAACAACAACATTGCGATTTAAAGTTCCACCAAAGTCGTTGTGGGCTTCTGATGGGTACCTATTTGAGCGTTAGATAACTTAATCTCATACCATGACATGACGCTGTTGTCAAAAACGATAGCTTTATTTATTTATTTATTTTTAAGGGAAACATATAATATGTATTCATAAACATAGTTCAAATAAGTTATAAATTAAACCATAAAGTTTCCAGAAGACATTCATTTCAAATCAATTAATTACGGTGGTCGTTCGCTCGTATGGCGATATTTATTCACATATCGTAGATACATAGGAAATCTCGGTAACTGTCAATATAGCGGACACTTTTGCAATGATAAATATAACATCTGCATCGAATATAGCAGCTGCCACGATTCTGGCTAGTCATATTACACCCACATTTTAGGTAATAAGGTTCATTTTGCAGTGTGTGGTTAGTGGTCAATAATAATATTTGTCAGTGATTGTTAGGTCGCGCGCCTGTCATTTAGCGAACCCTTCCGCGTTTGCCGGATTATGTCCCAGAGGATTTGGGATGGATAGCAAAAAAGTGGAATACGAAACGTAAGTAATGGAACCGTTTTGTTTGAGCGCCTCGGAAACGTAACACCTAACGGTTTCGGCGATAAGCTTTGTCTTACGGATTTGGAAACATGTTTACTTAAGTAAGGCATTCTTTGCATTTGTTATAATAACAAATGGAGAATTTTGTAACGTTAGAAATATCTTAGGTATTCGTTGGAACAAAAAGGCCATTTCATATCATGCCAAGATGAACCTCCATAATAATACAACGACAATAAGTATCTATTTCAAGTAAGTAAAAATATACATATTTTGATTTTAAAGCAGTTTTATATTTGTAGCCGGCGGAACTTCATTCCCTAGTTTAAGCTAACTTTTTATCCTGAAAACAAATCAAAATTATTAGATACGTGATTGGTTTGTTTTTTGGGATAATTTAAATTTTTTATAGGCATCAACCGTCAAAAACGATCGTGTGGTCATGCAAGTCAATGGAGCTCATAGTGGCCATTTTATTCATAAAGCCTTCATTCTGCGGACCATACGCGAAGTACACTCGCGTACATAAACACTGGCATGTAAAGGGTGAAATGAGTCAGCCGAACTGACCATCCACGCATAATCCCGTCCATTCACACCTCCGCATTGTGCACTCCGTCGCACTCTTGCATGACTTGAGATTTCTATTTGCGATTACGCACACCAATTTTGGAGCCTTTTATACTCTTTCAGCGTAAGTTTGACTTTGACCGGAAAAAAATTGTTGCGAATTGGTAATTCCTTTCAAATTTTTCATTGGCATCAACCATCAAAAGCGATTGTGTGGTCAATGCTAGTTTTTTCGTCCTATGTGAGTTAGGTAATTATGTCCGCGCACCAGAAACATCTGTAGTTATATGTATTGATTGATATTCATTGACGTATCTGTATTCTTTAAGGTATAATCGGGTTCTGGGTATGTGATTGTGTAGGTGACAAGCTAGCCACTTGTAACTAGTTTTAACTACTTTTAACTACTTTTTCACAATTTTCCATCTAACTCAGCCCAGTTTTGTTTTTGGCTGTATGTGGTTAAAAGCGCCTGCTGTCCCATTGACTTTACCTACCCCTTCGGGAATTATGGGTGTGATGTTATGTTATGTATTCTATATGCTATTTACCAGCGCTAAGCGGACCAAGCCACGGAGTAGTAAAAGTAAATGCCACACCCGCGTATCTTAAAAGTTGATGACTTTTTTAGGATCTCTACATTAATTATTTGTTTGATCTAAAATTTCAGATCGAGAACTCTGAATTATGAGATAGATCCCTATCTATGGCTATGTTGTCACTATTTCTCATGTGTGATAATCACAGTATCTAAGACAATTTCTAAAGACTTTCGTTCAATGATAGTATAAAAAAATTTGTTTATTTATGACATAGTTCAGTGCTCAATATACAATTTACTTATAGGTTCATGCTCACACTTAGAGACAATAGGTACCTATAGCTAGCCATATACTTACAGCATTTCCTGTTCGTCATACGACAGTTACCTTCTCGTGTGTTGGGTGCGTGAGACCTCCCCCGTACGCATTTTCTCATGAATCCCGTCAATCGATGCATCACCCATGATTGCTTCTCTATGCTTAACGCAGGACAAATATTTTTATTGACCACGTTAAATGCGGAAGTTTGGATTGAAATATACCCATCGTTTTTTAATGAATTCTTGCTTACTTTCTTAAAGGTTGTGTAAGTATATCATCGTAGACAACCTAAGTACTATAATACTATTCACAGTTTCATACATGTTTTGTAAAAAATACCAGGCGTTACATTCAAGTATGCTTATTTAACTTAAGTAGGCAATTTATCTTGGCCTTGTTGTTGTAAGATAGACTTGCAACATAATAAATATTGCAATTATGTAATACTTTGTTATCAGTCGTCTGGGTGTAATTAGCATCACCTTAAGTTTGAATAGATCGTCATCATTACAGCCACTAAGCTTAACGACTGAACGATTGAACCAAAACAAACACATTTTCATAATAAGACAATGATCAAGGCTCATTACGGGATATATTCTGTTAATGATTGTGTTTTTCCAATCTCAATATTTCGAAATTATTAAGTATTGTAAGCACATGCCACTATTAATGAAAAATAATATTTATTAACGATAATAAGAAATCTATAACAAGTACCTAAATCGTGTTTCTGAGAAAAATATAATTTTTCAACGCTAATCCTCGCATACCACAGAATAGCACAAGATTTCCTACTGCGTAATATTGGCTTGGGATTAGATATTTATAATAAGTTCCAGTTATTTGTAATAACCAAACTGTATTGTAAGTAGCTGAATCGACAATTGCGAGAGGAGAAAGCGACACAATGGTATTTCTGCAACTTTTATCAATGTACTGATAAACTTGTGTTTTTTTAGTGGCCTCCTTACACAAATATGATTTACGACGATTCCCGGGAAGGCTCAATGTGCCAGTGGCTCAACTCTTGCCCATTGTCGCATGCTACTTCGTGTTTAATCTAAACTCTACTGCTTTCAAGTTAAAAGCTACGTGGACAATCGGAAAATATTGAGATCTGTCCGTCATCTGTGGACAATGCCCACTATTAGCGGATTATAACCCGCAAAAAGAGCAGGTATGGTTCATAATTTGCGAGTGCAAAGTATGAGCGGAAGAGTTTGTCACTTGATACATATTATATAAGTAGTGGTTCATAATAACTATAAGTATATATGTTTGCTTTAAACGTAATTTCATTAAATTGTCCACCGTGTAAGTAGGCCTTTGAGACAACTAGATAAGAAAAGTTAAATATAAATAAGTAGTTTGGAATACAACGAACCCGTCCTGAAATGCTAAACCAGTACAGTGGGAGATACGTAAAAACGAAGATAACATAATATTTTATTTAATATACTAATTAACAACGCTTTTTATAAATTTCAGCGGCGGAACTAAGCCGCCAATAGCCCACCGGCCTAAAAAAAAAGTTGAACGTTGATATTGCGCCTTTATCGCGTTTTTCAGTCATGTGATCGGCAATTAAATTATATTACATATATAAATATTCGCGTTACTCATACATTATATTTGTCTTTTTTTGGCTTAGCCTTATATAGTCGACGACTACTTTTGCTCTAGCGCCGTTACTGGTCCAATTCAAATATCAACAGATTTTATTGTATGTTGTGAGCCTATCTTCAAGAAATCTAATCACCTATTAGCGTATGCTGTAACATAAATGAAAATTATACCCTGGTCATGGAAATTGCTATGTCGGTAAACAACGGTGTAAACGCTTGTGCTTGTCACTTGAACCACAAGCATATTTGCTTGCGTTAGCAGATGCAAACTCGTCACTGTCCCACGGGATAGTCAGCGGCGGTCACCGATTATCCCAAACAATAACATCGACTGGACACCAGCTACGAACGTGATATTTCCCAACGGCCGATATGCGGGACGTTGCGTTTGTTATTTTAGTTGTTACCCAAATAATTTTAACTTCTGAAATGTGTTTTGGCTTCTTAGAAAACTATTCATTGAGCATTCCAATCGTATTTGCAAAAATATCCTTAAACGTATGTGGTAGCTATCATGAATAAATTTCGGCGTTTTGCCCGGATCAGACAGATCGAAATATTGTTACATAACTTTAAAATAATATCTATACTTAAATAGGTGCGCTATACAGCTATATATACTTTCAGATGCAATATAAACAAATTACCTATACCTAAACACACACATGGGGAGAAGACAACATTATGTACCTAGATAGGTACGTATGTACCTAGATAGGTACGTATGTACCTATCAAATGTTTACTTACTTTATTATAAGACAATTATTTCTTACTATTGCTATTAGTTGACTATTGAATGAATGAATGAATATTTTCAGGAATAGCAGAGCAGTGCAAAAGCAGAGTAGTTTATTAATTAACTTACCCATTTATACAAATTGCATGTGCCTACTGGACTGCTAATACTATGCATGACTATAAAATCAAATAATTCTGGAGATAACATGAGATCCCTTTTAAATTCTCGGTTAATACGACCAAAAATTTGAAACCCTTTACATGTACCTACAGTTTAAAAATCAATTCAATATTAAATCTATAGATATCCTTTGTAATAGAAACGGGCCACCAAGGATTTAAAATTAAGATCTTTCTCCCATATTTTGCAAAAGCTGTTATTTCCTATACCACTTGCAATCTCAAAGGGCCACAGCGGGAGGCGTCAATCAAACCCATCACGTCCCGCTATCCCGCGGGCGCAGGCGCATCCAATCGCGCCCACAGCCTCACAATTGACACAATCGATTGCGGGAACGCCTTCCAAATGCCGCAATTGTGCACACGCATTTTATTTCACACAAAATCCACGCCTAACTGTATTCTTTTAACTCAATGACACAATACTTGCTCACTTTTCGGTTTTCCTAACCCTTTGTGTTTGCAGCAGGATTAAAACTTTTATTTGTATATATTTAAAGATCCTTTTCGTTCGTTTGTGTTGCTGCTAGGCATCAGCAGAAATGTTATCTGGCTTTATCTCTGTTCGGCGGATAATCCGTGACTCCACAATGTGCAGTTTAGCACCTGCAGACTTTATGAACGAGTAACGGTAGCCTTCATAGTCTGATATAAAGCTTCTTCGTAAAGATACCTTAAATAATAGAATATAGAAAACTTAAGTAACATTTCTTTTACATTTCTCCTTCAATGAAAGCAATTCAAACAGTTATTAATGTTAATTATGTAATGTTGTAAATTAATTTATTTCGTATACTTAGTTTTAAGTCTAGAGTGCCCTTATAATGTTGCAATTCTCGAAAAGGACGACTAAGTAATTAAGTGCAATATATACCTAAATGAACCACCTTGTACACTTAGTGGCAATAATATAATTTAATTTTAATTTTAACCCAATGTAAGATTATATAAGTTCATCACGTCATATACCTACCTACTACATAATTTCTTAAAAGCTGAATCCAATTTTGACATAGATATTATCATACCAACAACTAAACACCAAGTACTTACTTGGTGTTTAGTTGTTGGAACTTTGACTGGCTCGATGGCGCATTCGGTAGTGACCCTGCCCCATGCGCCAACAGTTGTGGCCTCGATCCCCACCCAGGACAAACATTCGTATGATGAATAATTCTGTTTGTTCTGTGTCTGGGTGTTAATATCCAATATTTAAGTATATATTTGTAATACCACTGTTGTTTCTGATATCCGTAACACAAGTGCTTAAGCTACTTAGCTCGGAGTTAGATCAATGTATGAGATGTAGTCTGACATTTATTTATTTTATTTATATTTACTTACATTAAGTATAACTCGACTTCTATACCTACTCTATAGATATTGTTTTTATTGCAGGTGTGACGAATGTATCTATCTATGTACTTTCATAATGTACTGACATAATAGATGCAGTGGTTTATTTATTACGTAGATGTATACCTTAGTGAGTAGCCTAATTGTTTTTTATGCTTTTAATGCAATATTATTGCTTTCCTACTATTAATAAATCCCATTGCGGTGACAGAATAGATAATATATAGAATAAATATTATAGTAATAAAAAAATCAGTCGAATTGAGAACCTCCTCCTTTTTTTTGAAGTCGGTTAAAAATTATAAACCAACCCAACTTTGCAAATTAATGTAATGTAGTAAAACAATTTCAAATAACGCACATCCTTAAATCAAACAGTCTTAACGCGAGCATTGCCCACTCTGTTATTACATGATATGTATGTACCATCACGCAATACTTAATATATATAGCAATTCCGTGACCATAATGCCCGAAGAGATAGGCAAAGGGGTAACTACTATTGATCTGTGCCTAAACCATATTCAGCCAAAAAATAAAACTAGCTGGATTAGACGGAATTATGAAAAAGTAACAACAACAAGCGGCTAGCTCGTCGCTACACAGTCACACACATACACAGTCACATACCATTGGTCACCTTTTTACAACATGCTAGGCAAAGAACACAGTTGGCACATTCTATTAAGTCCCAGACTAACATGGGACATCTTATATTTAGGGATTAAAATCCTTTCCATTACCGGTATGTATATTTGAAAACATACGAGCATTGCATGTCGAGATACCTACTTAGTTGTTATAGAAAGGTGGTTGTCGTAGTAGCCTGTATCTAAGTACTTTTACCATACTATTTGTTCTATAGCAACTTAGGCATATACCTACTTATAAAAAAAAAATGACTTAATGATTTGTACAGTATCAATTTATCCATTTCAATATCTTAGTAGAAATTAGCTACATATGTCAAATTTTAGCAACCTTTGTCTAAACTCGAGAGTGTGCGCCTACCATGTAAAAGAAAAGAGTTACCTATGAGGTAAAAAGAAGACACATTTTATATTAAACAGTCTTTATTCATCATTTTCGCAATGTTCTCATACATACTAAGGCTAGATTATTCTAGTCTAACTTATCTAAGTACATAAATTACTTAACCATACATCAGTCTTAATTTTTTTAATTAAATTGCACGCAAAATGTATACAAGAATAATAATAAGTAATAGTAAGCAATTACAAATTGAGTATATAATACAAAACATTGTCTACTTATATAATAAGTACTATTAACATGAAACTTAGGTCGAACTTACAATAAAATTGCACAATAATATTAACTATACAGCGACTTAAAAAGTGCATATAGGGTCAACATATGCAAAGTTGCTGGCACCTGCCGCAAACTTTTGAAGCCAACTTCGCCTTCAAGTTTGTAATTTCATTCTTGAGGTATGACACCTTCAGAGCCAAGTGGATCTCCCTCATCTTCCTCCGGTCCCTGCTCTGCTTGGCGGCGAAGTTGTTCCTCTCCCGCTGCTTCCTATAAGCGTCGTTCGCCGAGTCCTGGTTGGTGGACCGCACAGCGCGTCGCATCCTCGGGTTGTTACCCAAAAGTGTTCCGCCGTTCTTCTCTGCCATAGCCCTCAAAGCGTCTCTTTCGAATGCTTGGAAATCGGGATCATCGGACAAAGCGTCCACATCCATGTACAGTCTCCTTGAGGTCTGCGACACAGGAGACTCTGGCGGTGATAGCGGCCCCATCCGGACTGCGAAGTGAGGACTTAAGGGAGCAGCCGGTGCCGATGTGTCGTAGGAGCATGTGCTGCCGCCGGACACCGGCGACATCTGAGCGGTCGGCACTGCGTACTCATGTTGGGGGTACGGGTAGCCAACGTAGAAAGCTGGATGACCAGCCGGCAATGTAGGATACGAGGAGAACTCATATCCAATTGGGGATCTCTCCAAACCAGGAGACAAGTCGATCTCCTGTTCTTGCTTCACTGTGTTCTTGGTCAAGTCCAAGGCTGCGTCGTCAGCGTAAGGCGTCCAGAGAGCCATAGTGGTAGTGTATCCTTCTTGAAACGCAAGGCACAAGTAACTAAAGTCCGAGTTGCCCAAGCGTCCCTCTTGTGGTTGGGGGCGGAGCTTAAAATAGAGGGGTGGATTTATCCCCACCGGCGTCTCAAAAGGGTTATTTGCTACCTGCACCCTAACGGAACTATTAGGAAAAACAATGAACAAGATGTGCGGTTAAGATTTCGCAATTGTTTCACTGATATACTTTTGAACTTGATTTCAAAGCGTAAAAATGAAATTTCAATCAAATTATATTAACTACGTCCACATCGACTGGCAACCAAAAGTTTACTAAATATTGCTGTCATTGCTTTACTTTTATATACCCACTTTTTAAATTATTTGTTTAACTTATTTAATTAGCATGAACACGGTCGATGTACGTAATGAGTTTGTTTTGTGATTTGTCTTAATCCTTAAAATAGATTCTACGAATGTAGGTAACTATTTAATTAAGACCAGATTAAACGTAACATTTGTAACGATTAGTTAAGATTATGTTTTTCTATCCTTTAACAAACATCAATAACCTAAGCATTTTGTTGACGAGGACAAACTACTGTCTTGATAAAATCGTAAAATAAATGCAATAAATATAATGATAGGTACCTACTTAGATGAGAAATAAAGGTAGGTATATAGGTAATGTTACTTCATCTATACTTATAATAAATCTGTAGAGAGGTCAATTCTGTACATGAAATATATTTTCAAAATAACTATCAGGGGGTGATTAGTGATCGATACTGATGCCAAAAATGCAATCAGTAAAATTTTTGTCTGTCTGTCTGTCTGTCTGTCTGTCTGTCTGTCTGTATGTTCCTTATAGAAACAAAAACTACTCGACGGATTTTAACGAAACTTGGTACAATTATTCTTCATACTCCTGGGCAGGTTATAGTATACTTTTCATCACGCTACAATCAATAGGAGCAGAGTAGTGAAGGGAAATATTGGGAAAACGGGAGAAGTTACTCCATTTTTTAAGCTTCCGTCGCGTGTGCAGCCTTAATGGTTAAAGTTACATAAAAATCATGTATGACGGATATAGTCTTTATAATATTAACCATAAACGCGGGTGACACCGCTGGCACAGCTAGTGTTACATAAATACATAATTGTCCGACTTTGCTTCCAAAAGCATCTAATTATTTTTGATAAAGCTTTTTGACGACAATCGTTTTACAAGACCATATGGCAATTTCTCAGAAAATATCGATCCATTATACAATTAAATATCCGTTTCCCATAATCACGGAACAGCATGGTTTGGTCAATTACTATGGGCCAACTAATGACTCGTATGTCCAGCACAGTCCATAGAAACCCGTCGATGCGTTATTAACGACGCAACTGTCGCGATGACGCGTCTATTGGGCGCATTGTGCGCCGGCGCAACTTCCGGACATGTCGATCTGGTAACTCTTTACTGTACCCAATAATGATGTCACGGTGGTCTGCTGTATGAAAGGAGCCTCGCATTGTCATTTATGCCGATTGAGATGGATTTCGTTATGAATGCAACGGTTTAATCTTTTCACTAAACGGCATTTTACGCCATAAGCATATTGAAGATTAAGTTACCAATCTACAGAGAAAGAAAAAAGCATTTTCTATGGGCCGTGTAGATAATAAACTAACAAACTGTATACTATCATAGATACTCAACGTTATTAAGATCTGATACATATCCCTAGACAGGCACATCTCAACTAGATATAGTGCTATAGGCAGGCAACTCCACCACAAAATATGTCAAATGACAAAAACAATTACTTATACTATACCTACTCGTAAAATGATAATGTCCATCATGTTTTATGGACGCTTATTTTTAAAGTAGATCTTTAATATTTCATTTTAAAATTTGGCACGCCTAGATATGAATGGAAAAGTTCCATCGTAAATATTTCAACCGTTTACAAGGAGCTTGCCGGATTAAAACTACGACTGCTTACCAGTCGCCAAAACGTTAACTATGCGGGCTTACTATTCTGTAAGGATACGCAAACTCCGTTCTTTTAGACAATAAAGACAAGAGTAGCGACCACCGGCGCAGGCGCAGGTAGCGGCCGGCACGTGTCTCAGAAGTCGCTAAAACACCGATAAAGAAGCTAGCGACAAAGACAGCGCTGTGCAATAAAACTACACCAAAAAGGATTAAATAAGGTAAACTGGATTAAAAATAACGTTTAGGACTATTACCAACTACTACGGCTTAGCAATGAGGTTGGTAGTAAAACAGATTCCAATAAATGACTATAATAGTCCCTGCTGTAAAATTGAACGTTTTTAAAGGATGTCTCCGAAATATGCAAACTAATACCTTTTATGATAGGATTTAATTTACCTAGGTAGTAGTGTATAGTAGTAGTGTAGTGGTATCTGTAGACAGATACCTATCTGTCTACAGATCTGAAATAGGTAGAACTTAAGTAAATAATATAGGAACTTTTAGCTCCCTAAATAAATTATGAAATAAATAAAGAAGAATTTTCTGAGATAAGTGGAACTTGTACTATAACATAAATTCATTTATTATTATATCTACAAGTATTATAGAATAACAATTCCAACGTCGCTAATTAATTAATCTATCGCAAAACAACTTCTCACACATGAGAACCTCCTCCTTTTTTTGAAGCCGATTGAAAAGACTAGACGAATGTCGACGACACACATCATCAGTATGTCCCGTCTACACTTGGCATCGAGAAACCTAGTGACATCGAGCTACAAAGGTAAGGTACATGTTTACTATGGAGAATTAATTTATAAAGTGTATATTTAGGTATAATTTTGTGCTTTTATTTGCCAGTCGATGTTTGATCCTAATGAAAAGCATTTTCATCATAGTCGCTCTTCTCCTTTCAATGGATATAAAAACTTGCAAAGCTATCATTAGATTGTTGTTTCATACATCGGCCAACTGCAGTTGGCATCACAGCGCATTGTTGACAAATCGATTGATCAATCAGCTTGACGACATAGCCGTAAACCGCATCGCATGGGGCTTCCGCCTGCCACAATGAGCGAGAGCCCGCCATTCAATAGGTATTCGATAGGGGTGTGATGCTCATTTACGTGAGCATAGATTGATTAAGTCCATCTGACCACACATGGAATTATAAGTCCCGTTACAATAGGTATAATATGTAGGTAACTTCAGATTAATGGACGATTGCTATAAATCGGATGGTAACAAATTTATATAGTTAAAAAACACCTACTTGGAAATGCTAATTGTTATTTTACTTGCGATAGGTAGGTACCTATGGTTATTACTAAACTGTTGTTTTTGACCTGAATTTTAACAATAATATCTATGCCTGAAACACAGTTATTATATACTAGCTGTGCCAGTGGTGTCACCCGCGTTTATGGTTAATATTATAAAGACTATTTCCGTCATACATGATTTCTATGTAACTTTAACCATTAAGTCTGCATACGCGACGTAAGCTTAAAAAATGGAGTAACTTCTCCCGTTTTCCCAACATTTCCCTTCACTACTCTGCTCCTATTGATTGTAGCGTGATGAAAAGTATACTATAACCTGCCCAGGGGTATGAAGAATAATTGTATTAAGTTTCGTTAAAATCCGTCGAGTAGTTTTTGTTTCTATAAGGAACATACAGACAGACAGACAGACAAAAATTTTACTGATTGCATTTTTGGCATCAGTATCGATCACTAATCACCCCCTGATAGTTATTTTGAAAATATATTTCATGTACAGAATTGACCTCTCTACAGATTTATTATAAGTATATATTACCTATACAGTATATTATGTTAAACCCGTATAAAATGATGTGCTTATCTTAATTAACTATTATTCTATTTTAAAAAAAGTAATTTGGTAGTTATGTAACAAATAAACAAATATTCATAAATATTAAATATTTATTGATAACATTAGATGCATTGTAACTATGTATTTTGTTGCTGCTATAGCGTAGTGTAGTGTTTCGAATATGTTTTGTTTTTCTGTTGTAAAAAAAAAATATATACTAATAAGCATTCTGTAGTTATTCTGTAGTTCTCACCATTCATCTGGTTTCTGCTATACCTACCTAAGTATGACGGAACCGAACTTTTGTCTAGTCGTATAAAAAAACATGAGATAATTAGGTAATTATAAATTGAAGGCCTCGCACAAAACCTTTCGTTTCGCTTGCCTCAAAAATCCCAGCTGTATGCAAATAGTAAATTGTATTGTGCCAGAATTTGTGACGGATTATATCACAAAAGGGTTCCCTGCTTCCCTATAAACAATGCGGGCGTCTTGCGAATAATTCGCCAGACAACGGTACCTCCTTGAACAAAAGGCTTCGCCAATTCTTATCGAATATGCAATCGTTTGGAGGACATCCGAGACAATAAAACAAGGGTCTTTTGTAATAAGGATGAGTAAAACGTTTTATTTAGAAATTACTTTAGACCGGATTAGCAGTACCGGGATTTGTTTGTGTCGGACTAAAAATCCCCAGGAATTACTTTTATTTTCGTAATTCACATTTTAATCCTGCGGGCTGTTTAAGATTTTGTAGGTATTATACACAAGGCCGACTTACAAAAACTTATTCTTAGATTTTTATTTAGATTACTTTAGCAAAGCAATTCAGAATTAGAATCTGAGATGTCTTTTTATTTTTTTGAACAAAGATGTATTATAAATTCAATTAAATTTTTACCTGTTTCAAAGGTAAACATTTAGTTGAATTTATCATATTAGCGTTTAATTACACAATGAAACAATACACTTAACGTATTACGTTCATTCAAAATACCTACATTAACACTTCAGGGTTAGACTAATTTTAAGATAAGCTTGATTACTTATTTTTATGTACAACTTATTTAGCTTACCTACCTACCTTTTTTTTATAAGTGTTTACAGTATACAATACCGCCCCTTGACCTTGCGTTATAATGCATCATATGATACTATTGTTTGGTTCGAAGGCAAACTACAGTAAACTAACAAAAGAATATCACCGTTGTGCAACGCCCTTTGAAACGACCCTACGGCCGAGGGGCGTCGATATTGCTCTTTGAACCAATAGGAGTATATTTTTTGTTATTATACCAGGTAGGTACCTACCATCATACACTACACTTATGTTGTATTATTTTCTTTGTCATTGTACAAAAAAGGGAAATAAAGTCTTAAATATTGGTGTTTCCGGGCGCATCCATAATAAACATCGTATCGTGCGATCGGGCGATAAAAAAAAGCATGTCTTCGTGTTATAGGAGGTGGTAGGTGGGTTGTGTCGAGGCGTAATGTGACGTCTAAATCTAAGGAATTGAAAATTATAACTTCAGTTCTAGTCGAGAAATTAAACTCTACATTTATATCACAATACATTCATACTGAAGTAATAAATAGAAACTGGAGTAGGCCTCCCTGTATCAGGATATCTGCTGTAGCTAACGGGGATATATTGAAATTAGAAGCATGTTACTTTTAATTTTTATACAGTTACAACGCTACTGTAATGCAAACCACTTATAAGTTATTATAGATTTTTCTGAAGATATCGGTGCGATACCAGAATCGCAATAGCAAAATTCCCCGCACCCTCCCGACCATGCGAGGGTCACGCACTAATTGTGTTGGCGGCAGGACGAACCCCTGCGCAACCCCTCGCTAGCACAACGTTATGTAACGTAACAAACTTATCGATCGCTATTCACATGACGCTCAATAATTTGTCATTCTAAACCAAGAACTATATCGTTCACTTTAAGCTTCCAAGTTGAATATTTTGTGAAAATACCAGAATCAATTGTTTTTCCAAAGTTGGACTTGCGATCGAACTGGTATTATTTACTCGTAAATTATTTTTTTTTGTAAGAAGGTACTTTATTTACTTGTACTGAGGTCTCAAAAAAGCAACATTTTTCTTGTACTCATTTCAAAAGTGAAAACAACTGTGTTTGTAACGGTGTGCAGAACACCTAAACTACCTAACTTAACCGAATGCTATGAAACATGCCTTAAATTTTAACCGTGAAATAGATCTATTTTTTACTGTCTGTGTTTTAGACTAAAAGTCGCGCGGACCAAAGCCGCGTACAAAAGCTAGTTTGAAATACTTAAATAATTAAAGCTCTTATATGCATGATCAAACCTAACTTATCGATCGCTATTCTTCATGAAAAAATGGATCGAGATTCTGATCAAAAATTTTCTCTTAAATTCATTCCCCGTTTGACTACCAAGTTCATACATCTGTACCCTTTATAATAACAAGAGATGTGACTATTGATATGTTCCCACAGCTGCAGTCTGCGGAGTTATCAGATCTATTATAACAGCCTCTTGAGCCGGCACGAGGTGATGGTGTGGCGTGTGCACGAATCTAACCGTAATCCCCTAACAGGTGGCTGCCGCTGACGACAATCAAAACGCCTGTGTTTTCATAGGCCGCCGCGTGCCAATGTTTTCTCTGTAACACTGGAATATGAAATCTGTCAGATTGCACAGAAACACCATTCGTGGAAGCTTTGAAACCAAATATTTTAACAAGAATGGGTAGACGCGTGGCGGCTTGATATTATTAGATCAAAAATTGCGATTGTGGTGGAGAAATTTGCAGAAATCGAGGAGTAGGTTACCTACGTATGGATTGAATATTTTATCTTAATAGATAACCGATGTGACTGTGGCTGATCAAAAGTAAGGTAAGATATAATGTTAAATATAGGTACGTACCTAAACAGTTAACCAAGACATTTTGAGTCGACTCCGTGTGACTATACCTACCTGAGCTAATTTATACGACGGACCAATAGAACAAATCCTATAGTTTCTGACGATGTGTCTAATCTCTGTTTATTGTAGGTAACCCATCTAAACTAAACAAATTTTATGAAATTTGGAATAAGAAACTATGTCCAAATCTACGTTTCAATAAGTAATTGCTTGATTTTGATCTCCAGAGTTATAAAAACAAATGTTACGACAGACATTTTGCTATTGTATACTAGCAGCAGCGCCCCGAGGTTTTATCCACGTAGTTCCCAACCCCGCCCCGTGGGAATAGAGCGATAAAATATAATCATTATTATTTTATCCGTTGAAATGTATTTTTCTTTCCATTGGTGAAATAATTTTTAAAATCGGTTAAGTGATCGGTAAAGGCGCAAAAAACCAACAACAAACTCGCATTCGCAGTTAATATTAGTTGGTACTAGCTGTGCCAGCGGTGTCACCCGCGTTTATGGTTAATATTATTAAGACTATTTCCGTCATACATGATTTCTATGTAACTTTAACCATTAAGGCTGCACACGCGACGGAAGCTTAAAAAATGGAGTAACTTCTCCCATTTTCCCAACATTTCCCTTCACTACTCTGCTCCTATTGATTGTAGCGTGATGAAAAGTATACTATAACCTGCCCAGGAGTATGAAGAATAATTGTACCAAGTTTCGTTTAAATCCGTCCAGTAGTTTTTGTTTCTATAAGGAACATACAGACAGACAGACAAAAATTTTACTGATTGCATTTTTGGCATCAGTATCGATCACTAATCACCCCCTGATAGTTATTTTGAAAATATATTTCATGTACAGAATTGACCTCTCTACAGATTTATTATAAGTAGATATAGATTATTGTTACTACTTAGTATTAGTCGCAGGCGAAAGCTAGCTTTTGACGCAGAATTCTGTGAAATTCGTTCTATTGGGGTGCGTTATCGTGCATCCTGCGAGACAAGTCGATTTTCCGTTGATCTGTCTAAGGATTTTTGTCTGATTATTAAGAACTGTTTATTAACAACTGATTATAAGAAACAGAGTTAATTTTGCATTATCATATCCATAAAAAGTCTAAGTGGGTGTGGTTTGCGCGTGCGCCCCGCCCCGCCTAACCGCCACATTCAGCGATTCCGTGACGATTATATCGACTTGGTTTGTCTACCTAATAGATAATAGATATTTATTTAGTACCTAACAGGTAATCAACAGTACGTTTATTAAGGATATTATAAAATGGCTTAATAGGAACCTAAATCCTATATTAGTCCGATGTTGGTCTGGGACTTAAAAAAGATTGTGCCAACTGTGTTTCTTGCCTAGCATGTCGTAAAGGCGACTAATGGTATATGGGGTTTTGTGTATGTGATTGTGTAGGCGACGAGCTAGCCACTTGTCACTACTTTTTCACATTTTTTTGTTTTTGGCTGAATGTGGTTAAAGGGGCCTGCTGCCCCTTTGACTCTGCCTGATTGATTTCCGATGGGGTCTTCGGGAATCATGGGCGTGATGTTATATATGTATCCTATATTCCTATCTGTTCCTACAAAACATTCAGAAACGTACCGTACCGTATATATACTTAGGTAGGTATGTACCTAAACTAAAGACAAAGTTTGTTACATGCTTACCAAACTTAAAAGGATAGGTACCTCGAGTACCTTAAGCATTTATCTAAACATTTTAGGCAACTAAAATCAAAACATTTTTATTTACTTAAACCCTCCCCGGTGTGTGTATGTTTTTAATCAACCCAACTCTGTTTAACACATTTATTTCCATAGTTTTTTCACCAGGTACTTACGTATATGGTGAAAAAAACTATCGGCCTAGAGAAACTTAAAAATAGGTTAATAATGCTAATATTAAGAATTATTAAAACTATGGGTAGCAGATATTTAAATAAACTCAAAAGTCGGTTAAAAATGCGTTTATTTTATTACATACACAAAATTATTTACCTGCATCATAATTAGGTAAATACAATCTCAAAACATATACATATTGGTATTTTATAATACAATCATTTTATACCTACTAAACTGTACAAATAAATTATTAAAACTACAGCGAACCTTATGTAAACTTCAAAGTATAGTTTAAAATCCTGAATATATTTAAATTTTGATAGAGAGTCTTACATTCCATCATATTCAATATGTACAACATTAGATTCAGTTTACGTATTAAAATTGCACCAAAACACTTTTTACAGCCTAATTATTTTCAAAAATCCTTTAAAATACCCTAAGTCACTATTTAGCACTCACAAATCTGTTGACAACGTCCACACACTCCAGCGGCGAGTCTGGCCTTCAAGTCAGCCATTTTCTTCTTCAAAAATGTCACTTGGAATGCCAGGCGCACTTCTCTCAGCTTCCTTCTATCCCTGCTCTGTTTCGCAGCATAATTGTTCCTCTCTCTCTGCTTCCTGTACAAGTCATCGGCTGCTTGGTTCGTCTGGACAACTCTGCGCATTCGTGGATTGTTTCCAAGAAGAGAACCGCCATTTTTCTCAGCCATCGCTCTTAAGGCGTCTCTTTCGAAGGCCTGGTATTCGGCATCATCGTCCAAGGATTCGATGTCGTATAACTCTGGTGACTGCGGCGGCGATGGAGCGGAGCCGATGGTCTTCTGTCTATATGATCGCGGAGACCAACTGCTGACGGATTCAGGCGAAATTTGGGCCGATGGAACACTAAAAGCTTGGTCTGTATATCCTGTGTAGAATGTCTGCGTATTGACAGGCAAGACCGGTTGCGGCGAGGTTGCGTACTGGCGATACACGTACTCAGTGTAATGAGGTGTGGTCCCGGACATTAAGTCTGGTGAGTCCCGTTCCGTCTTGACGGTGGAGCGACTCAGGTCCAGAGCGGCTTCCTGCACATACGGCGTCCACAGAGCCATTTTGGCGAACTAATTGTCTCGACTCTGTTACAATCCGCAGAGAACTTAGATGAAGATTGAGGCTATTGCGGACACTTGCCCAAGCGACCCTTTTACTGAGGGGCGGAGCTTAAAGGGTGGGGGTGCGATTGTCCCCGTTGCAACGGTTCCTAAAGGATTATTTACCTGCTATATTTTAACGGTACGTCATTAAATTTACAAATTCTTACGATAACTAATGACCTATTTAATTTTTACGGATGTCTAATTACCTACTCAGTAATTTTTTATACATGGTAAGAAAGAAGTAGGCATTATTGCGAATATAACAATTTCTTGTTTTCTCATAGATTCGTTTATTAGATTTACCTAGGTTGACATGTATACCTAAAACTAAAGAGATATGTTCTTTATACGCGCGTCCTTTATAAACGAACCCTATAGCATTAAAAATCTACTTAGTCCTTTAGACCTTTGAATTTGGAGATAGGTATCCCATCAAATTTTTATACCTAGGTAGGTATAGCTTATGTGGTAGCGATTCGCATAGCCTAGCCCTCACTAAGACGGGCTTCCATAACATTGGTATAAAATATTTTACTTACATATTTTAACTCTGTTTACCTATATCTTTACATAGTATAAATAAAGTCACCAATTTTGTCTGTTCACTTAGATCTTGAAAATTACCCAAGGAATGTTAATGCAGTTTTCACCAATAGATTGAATGATTCAAGAGGTTTATGTTATAGTTTATATTGTTGTATGCTCACCGTACGAAGTCAGGGCGTTATAAAGTATGGTCAGGGAAAAAGTTTTAGAGTTTCCTGAACTGTTTTAAAACTATTTAAGTACCTAGTATAACTGAGTTTAAGAATTTGATATGATGTTGCTGTAAATATCTATCTAAAGCAATTAATTCAACATCATATCAAATTTATATTATTTAGGGGTTATTGTAGTTATTGTAATAACCCCTAAATAATAAACATTATAATGTACCTATCTATATCTGTTGATGATATAAAAATCTTTTAGATTGTGTCCATGTAAATAAACATGTTAACTCTTGAAAAATGTTGAGCGTAATATCTAGTAATAAAACTATGTATTACAAAATCGTTAACGAAGACCAGACTCTGCATTTTGTCTCCTCTGTTTACCGTTACTTCGCCGGAAACAATGGTCTATTCTTTTTATGAAAAATTCTTACAAATGACAAATACTTACTTCCACAATTTGCATATTGTACAGTTTTGCGAGACCCCCGCGGGTAATCGCAAAATTCTCGGGAAAGGATTGCGTGCCCCAACAAACTCTTTGTCTAACCCGTAAACAAAAACTGTTGACGTACGTTTCATGTATTTTCTATGTTAATTGAATTTGAATTAAAAAATAGTTGAATTTTGTTTACATATCTAGGATGTAAACAAAATTTATAAGTACCTAAACTACAAAAGATCTTCCTGTTCAAGACGTTAAATAAAATATTTAGGCGCCTACATACCTACTATTTTTATTAACCATATTTTCCACCACAATCAGGGTGATATAGAAAAATTATCATCTACCTACATCCCAGATTTTGGTCGAGGTATAAGTATACCGTGATTCCAGATTCGGCAAGTTTGGTTCTTACCGTCTTACCTTCATAACCCTTAGTTAAGGGAACCAGACAAAATGGCTCTTGCACACACATGGCTTACACATCCATGTAATTATTTGAATGTGCAGATTTCCTCACGATGTGCTCCTTATCACTGAGTAAGTGTTATAAATCCAAACATGTAGGTATTGGAAAAATCCGGAGGTAGGTACCTATAGGCTAGGGTTAATTAGAAATGTAAGGCGCGTTCCTTACTTACGAGTTACCACTACCACCGCTCCTCTCAGTTACGTACCTTCCTTCGATCATTTTTATCGGAAACCTCACATAATCGTTTTTTACAATTTATCATAACTTAATAGCAGTGCAGCGTCTCAATACCTATTGTCTAATTTGGCAAGCTGTCCAAACGCTGCATTAGATTATAGAAAAATAAGTATTGTTTTGATTTGAACATAGATAGGCATTATTGGTAGGTAAGAACCCTAGACAAGTACTCTAGAATTCTATGTAGGTACCATTAATGCCTATGTTACTCATCTGTAAGGTCGGATTAGCCTTTAAGCAGAATAAGGAAACTGAGAAAAAAATATTTGTGAAAGAGAACATTATTTTAGGAAATAAGAAAATATAATGGGCTCCGTGAATAAATGTTTGCCACCATATTTTGGTCGAAAGGTAGTTTAAGTATGTTATTTAAAGTACAAGTGCTACCTAAACTTATTTTAAATCCTTCATGAACGAGTGCACAAGTAAAGATTAGCAGCAGTGTCCTATTCGCAAACGGTCCATCGCACTTCAAAGCATAATTTGATGGCCGCGTTTGATCTCTTTGATGGAGGATGACAATCACATAAGACCACCGTGACATCATATTGAGCAAGTCTATTGAGTAAAGAGTTGGTTGAGACATGGAGCCCGGAAGTACGAAAGTATTATGTAAGCTCCAATGGAGTCATTATAAGTGTGGGCAATCTAAGAAATTTACAAACGGACCATAGAATAAGTTTATATTTGTGATTAGGTATAAATTATATGTATAATAAAAACGATTAAGTATGTATTTTATTAAAAAATAGCCGATCAAAAGTGTAGTTAAAAGCCAACCCTTACCCTCATAGGAATTTATAAAAATATGTATTACAACTATTGTATTTTTTTGATATTTTTAATACTAATAAGTATAAGGTATAAAGAGAATAGATGTGATTATTTGTTTGCATTGAATAAGCTCAATCTAACTACTGGACTGATTTAAAAAAATCGTTAACAATTCAAAAGCTATATTATATCAGCGAGGACGGGAACGAGAGCGACGCGGGTGAAACCGCGGGGCGCTGCTAGTAGGTATCTAATATCTCGCGTGCTATAGATGGCACGATAACCAAGATACATTTTCATTAAGATCGCAATTTTTTCTACCATAAACAATGATTACATTGACGGAAACTAGTGGCACTTAAATCCAATTTTATTTACATTACCTACATTTAAACTTTGCCACTTCGGTTTAAAAGGTTCGCCATCCCTGAACTAGAGAGAGCTTATGTAAGTAACGGTAGAATAGTAAACATGTGCGCCCTACAGGGGGGGCTCCGAATACTCCTGTGGTATCCCTGCCTGTCGTAGGAGGCGACTAAAAGGGCCTTTGGGGCTGTGGAGTGTTTGCGGGGGGGCCTGCATTCACTTCGTTAAGCAGCCCCAGAGAAGATGACGACACGTGGATCCTTGTCCGTTAAATAGGATGGGGTGACATTGTGGTCTGTGCCGTCATAAGCACCGCGAGGTGTTCTGGGGGCAAGGTTGCCTCTCCCTCGAGATGGGCCGCATGGATCGGCAGCGGCGTAGACATAGATTTCGCGTAGAGTCCCGCAGTGGGGAGCCCGGAATCTGCGCCAACGCCCGAAGAATGACCACCGTGAGGTTTAGTCGGTAGTAGAGTGCTTTCCCAACGCCTCTGAGCCCGACACATCCCTCGTAGGCCGAACCTAGGTTTACTTGGACGGTGCGTAAATGCATTCCTCACGTAAAAAAATAAAATAAAAGAATATTAAACATGTAAGGACATTACAGAATAAATAATATATTCGCAAAGGCATTAACACGTTAATCGTTAATTAGCGAAGTTAACATTCTGCAAAAAGATGACCTTTTAAGTTAACTGCTAAAAATGTTAACGCTCTTGTTACCTTTTGTTAAATTAATCTTCCGTTAATTTTAGCCCGTTACTGCTGCTGTATGCTGTCATTTTAAAGCAAAATAAATTATTCGTATTAGCGAAAGTAGCAATAATGAAGAAGGGGATGATTTTTACAGCACTGTTACTCAGATTTAAGAAAATAGGTCTAGAGGCCACAAATCTCTGTAAAACAAAGCTTACAATTACTACAAAGCCAGCAAAAGCAAAGATAAGAACTACAAGGCCGAAGAACACGAAGTCTTAATATTTTACGGATGCTGCTTTTCTAGGTGAACCCGTTTTAATTAATATTTTTATTAGATAAACCCTGCTATCCCATCTAGTGCTGCAGTAGAACGTCTTTTTTCTACGGCCATAGATAGATATTTTTCGGCGATTATCGCTGTCGGTTGTCAATTTTAATATGAAAATTTTGATGAAGGGGAATATACACCTTATGCAAAATTACCATGAATAATATCTACATAAAAACAAATAAATATCTAAATTATCCAGACTGACACACCAAGTCCCTAGTCCTAAACTAAGCTTAGTCTTGTACTATGGATACTAGGCAAACGGATAGACATATTTAAATACGTTTATAAACATCCATGACTCGAGTACAAATGTCCATGTTCATTACGCGAAACATTTGCTCCTAGCGGAATTCGAACCCGCGACCCTTGGTTTCGTGGCCAGGGTCTCTGACCACTCGACTAACAGGCCAGTCATACTTACTTACTTAAGTAGGACTTATTTCTACCTACTTTCCTATAGAAATAAATAAATGTGTGTTTAATTCTTCTCTCTACTTGTTTTTGTTTTATTTATTTACCTTTTTCTCACAGCCCAAAGACAGTGTAAGTTTTTCATTGTTAACTTTAAGTTGCGTAAAATTTGCGCTCTACCGATTATTTAAGTTACCTTTTTAATGAATTAACGAATAACGAAGTTCGCTTTTGGATTAACTGTGCCCATATATGTTCCCTATTTATTATATTGCTATATTAATTAAGAATTATCATTTACGTTAATCCTCATCCCAAGAGTGATTGAGATGAGTGGGAGATTTAAAAGTTACAATAAGTTTATACGTTATAAAAAATACTGTAAGAGACATCAGCAATGCTACGCCGTAGCTAGCTGCCCATTACACTGTGCCTTTTCATTATTATACTGTTATCTATTATAACACATCATGGTATTTTATCAAGTGACACGATGCTATTGAATTATAACAGATACAAGAAGTGCGACTTTTTACAACTAACTTATTTAAAGTTATAGTTAGTCGAAAAATACCCGTAAACTCTATAGTTCACAGGTTTTTATGAGGAAAGTTATAACCCTAAATCTCAAGATTATTGAGTAGCAACGATGAAATTACAATATATAGCGACTATTCAAAATCGCGAGTTCTTCCTTCAATAATATTAAATGGCAACACAAAACTGCTGTCAAAGCTTAGTGTTTTCATCTTATAGCAGGTTATTTATTGATTTTCTCTACCTTCGACATTTATATTTCTTCTTACCGCTTTATATAAATTAAACACGCCCTAATGAAATTTTAATAAAACTACATTATTAAGTATTTACAATGGATCATAAAATATGTCGTATTTGTTGCGAAAATAGCGGCAATTTAAATATTTTTAACACCGATTCTAATGGTCTAGTAATAAGTTCAAAAATAATGTATTGTTGTGCCAAAATAGAAATAAATCAAAATGATGGATTGCCCTCGTATATATGCAGCTATTGTGAAGAAGATTTAACGACGGCATACCGATTTGTGTCGAAATGCGAGGCTACAGATAAGATTTTACGCTCCCAAAGTTCTGATATAAATTCAAACAAAAACAATCGGCAATCGACTAAAATTGAAGTTAAATTTGAAGAAAATGACTTTGGATTAAATAGTGATAGCGAACCTCTTAGTTACAATTCTCCAGAAGAATTAGAACCGCTTCTTACAGACATTTGTCCAAAAATAGAAATTGTACCCAAGAATTCAGTTTCAAAAGGCCCTAGATTAGCTAAAAAAATCAATATACGTTCTAGAAAGATAATGAATAGCAAAAGACCCCAAAACTGTTTGATTTGTGATCGCGAATGTGCAAATCCCTCATCCTTAATAATACATATGAGGTCACATACTAATGAGAAACCATATCAGTGTAAATTTTGCAATAACAGATACAAAGACCCTAATACATTAAAGAGGCACTCTGAAAGAAATCACTTAAAAGTAAGGGAAAGAAGGTTTATCTGTGAGAATTGTGGAAAAGGGTTCTATTCAGCTACTGAAATAATCACCCACTTGCGGACCCATACAGGGGAGACACCATATGCATGTTCTGAATGCCCTTCGTCCTTCACACAGCTGAGCTCATTGATACGACACAAAAAGAAACACAGGGGTGATAAACCTGAAATATGTAATGTTTGTAGTAAGAGATTCTACACCAAAGATCAGTTAAAGAGACATCAACAAGTCCATACTAGCAGCAAAGATTTCTCATGCCACATTTGTAGCAGTGTGTTTAAATACAAACACAATCTCACAAAACATTTTAAACTACATTCTGAACCCAATAGCTATGTTTGTAATCATTGTGGACGGACCTTTAACGCTAAGGGCAATTTGAAAATTCATATAAAAAGAGTGCATTCAGAAAAGTCTGGTTACTGCAAAATGTGCTCTAAGATTGTCTCAAATATTGAAGTGCATATGTGGAAGCACAATGGGGAACGACCACTCAAATGTGAACTCTGCACAAAAAGTTTTTACGAAGCTAAAGCTCTTTCTCACCACATGAACTTCCGTCATAATCATATTGACAAGTACAAATGCACTGTTGAGAACTGCCCTCGAAGTTTTCCATCTAAAGCTATGTTAGATTTCCATATTGCCAAACAACATGAAAGTCGCTTTGTATTCCCCTGTGACAAGTGTCCTAGAGGTTTCTACAGAAAAAACGATCTAGCCAGACATATGATAGGCACTCACAAAGAGAAATTGGTATGAAAAATGTGTAATCTTATTCTGCTAACAAATAAAATAATAGAAAGACTTAACATATTTTCATTTCATAGCCTTTATATGGTTAAGATTTCTATCTTCTGACTATGACATAGTAATGTAATTAGGAAACAAGAAAATAAAACATTTTAGGCTATACAATAATATTTATTTAGTGCTGATGAATATCATGATCCAAAAATAAAACCATATCACAGTCCACCACATAACTTAAGTAAAACAGTCAGAGAGAGAAAGAAACATCAAGTACTTCTATACAAATACTAACATTATTTGTATCAACAGTTTTAAATATGAAATTTACAGACAATAAAATGTAAACACTTCTATACAGCCATCCTAATAACATCAACATTATGGACTGTGTCATAATTCTTACAACAATACCCCAAATAAAATGGTTATTTAAGTCAATGATAGAAAAACTGGCTAATGAAAGTAGTCAAATAGGTTCTTTATTGCACAGTACACTTACAAAACAAAATTCTAGATGCTATATTCTCCCTCTTTCGTTGAATAAGAAATTAACACTTGGAAATAAAACAAATAAGTAATTGATACAGGTGAGTAGTTGGTTTCATAGGTAATATTTTTTAGAATGATATGAATCAGAATTTGTCCTTGTTCTTTACATAAATATGTAGCAATGCTAAATGCATTCTCTATGTTCAAGAAATAATTATTTTATCTGTTGATAAAAATTTCACACTGATTCATATTTAAGTAGGAAGTTGTTTTAAAATATTGTCATTTGAACCACAGTTGTTACATTTTCTTAACCCAGCATCTAGAATCATAAAAAAGCTCCACCAATGGTAAGACTTATTGCCTTTCGATAGCCAGACCCTATTTCATTTTATAATTATATTACATTTATCAACACATCTTGCATGTTTTGTACAAAAACAATTACCTTATTATAATATTTATAATAATAAATACATTGCAAACTAGTCCATTATTTACATGGAATCTATAACATTTTGTATGTAAATAAAAATAAAAAAATTGCACAAGTTACAATCAGATTTTTGATCCAGTCAAAATGTTTAATAGATTATGTATTAACCTAAATGAAGAAAACATTACACAAACATCATAAATTATTCAATCATCAGTCAACAGATTACATCTAATTTACATCAACATTTATTTATAATTGTTTCAAAACAGACGCCATTATGTGCAAAGTGTAACAAGTCAACAATTACAAGAAAACATATAACATGTCTGAGAATACCATGGTAAGTATAGGCCGTTTGTGTATGCGCGCTACACACCGAGTCCGAGATTGCTGCGCATTGTGAATATAGCAGCCACCCTCATAGGGGGCGAATAAATGGGATGAATAGAGTTCATCCCCTGTCATCGTAGACGCCGCATCACAACCAACAAATGTCAGTCCTGCGACAAGGTACATATCATTCAAATTATCCACGCCGCTTTAAAAAAAAAAGCTAAGCAAATCGATTTGTGTCATAAAACATCGCTTTCTAGCCCTATCGTCAATAACTCTTAACGAAGCAGAAAGAAATGAAACTTTAGCACCAGAGAAATTTAAAGTATCATTGGTAGGTATTTTCGATTGGCTGAATCGAATAAAATCGTTGTCGCCGATTTTTGTTCATGTTATAATTAAATAATGCTTATAATTATGTATTTACATTACGATTATTAGCAAATGTTATAAACGAATTTGAATATCTATTACATTATTGAATCCTAAATGGTCAGACGAATTTCACTTACAACCTCAAATATTAATTTGTATTTTAGGTAAATTAAGGCATCATTTCTCTAGCTCTCATTTCTTCGTAAAAGTAAAGTATACATTCATACAAAATTCGAATCAATAATTTAAAAGCATTCATACTACCTACATATTAGGGAAAGCAGTGACAGAATGTATGATTGATATCATACATAGATGGTTTACTAAATAACGAAAAATACAGGGCTTAGTTCAACCACATAAATTGCACTGCTTGTTGCAAACCCACTTCCTAATAATATAAATAAACTATTCGATTTCGCTCTGAAATCTTCATCAATAAATTCATAATATCCATAACAATATAAAAATTCATAATATAAATTAAAACATTTTAAAATAACATGCGCGTTATATTTGCAGCTATTAAATATTGGCAAAAGCATAAAATATCTATCTTTTTCATTTCGCACACAACTGTGTCCCGGTTCTGATCATGCATATAAATATAATAATTTAACTAGTTTCAAATATACTTTCGTTGTCAGTGGACAATTAGCATAAAATATTATTTGAAAATTTGGATACATATAACATTATAAATAATTTAACAATATTTTTAAATGTGTTTTCAAGTAATCTTTTCCATTTTTATAATATATTGAATTGTGTGCAAATTTATGCTGTACAAATTAAAAATGGACATGATATTAAAATTACAATTTATTTTAAATAATATTAACAACATGTATATTATGAAATTTTGCAAGGATTTAACATATGATGAACATAGTTGTACCGTTTCTAGGTACTAGGTCATCATTCAAGTCACATAAGGAATGAAGTCCAAAAGAACTTATGGCAATGTCGCAGATTAGATACATACAAAGATAAACTAAAATTTTGGTATAACATTATTGTATTAAACACGTTTGTCGGAGGTCGTCGAGCTCTCTCAAGTTCAAATTTCAGTCATCAGTCAGAATAGCGCTGATAGTAGATAGCATAACAATAGTCATACAACCTTGTAAATCTCACCATCAATAGGTATATTAATAGTGTAGTCACGCGATATGAGCAAGTGTTTCACAAAGGAAATCCTCAGTCCTTATCGGCGATCTCGATCCTATCAGTGGCGGGTATAATAATACCCGGAGACCCCAAAATAGCAGTCCTCCACCTGAACACCGGTGGGAGTAACCGATTTCGACAACGAACAAGACAGATTTACAAGAATACAACACGACGCGGCGACTCCTAACCTAGATCCTCGGCCCTCCGGGGTTCGGAAACAACATAAAGTACACACGCGGCACCGTGTAAACGCGGAGCGGAGCTGGAGACAGACCGGGGTCGACGAGCTCACTCCGGAGTCGGAAGACGCGTTCACGTTCACGCGAGAGGACGGGCTCAGTTGATGGCCTGCTCCGTCATCTGCAGGCAGAGCGCGTCGAGGCTGGAGTAGTCGTCGCTGAGCACGGAGGGCGGCGGCGGCGGGCGGCAGGCGACGGGCAGCGCGGCGGGCGGGAAGGGCGGGTACGAGTGCGACTTGCCGCGCGGGCCGGCCGGCGCGCCCGAGCCGCCCGTGCCGCCCCACGCGCGCCGCGCGCCGCCGTACCCGCCGTATCCGCCGTACCCGCCGTACCCGCTGTGCGCGCCCATGCGCCATCTGCGACACAAGAGCACTCTGTGGACTCGACTCACCGACAAATATTTAGGCGATTGGAACACAAATTTCATGGAAGGTTTGAATAGGCTAAATTCCTTAACAAAAATTATAGTCCATTATTATTGAGAATTGAAATTAAAAAAAATATCGACTGGATCGATTCGGTTAGATCCCGTCCCAGGAGAAACATTCGTGTGATGAATACTTGTGTTTGTTCTGTGTCTGGGTGTTAATATCCAATATTTAAGTATATATTTGTAATACCACTGTTGTTTCTAATGTCCGTAACACAAATGCTTAAGCTACTTTCCTCGGAGTCAGATCAATGTATGTGATGTAGTCTGATATTTATTATTTATCCATTATATCGCTTACGTATATTTTTTAATGGAAATTTAGCGCGTTAAGGTACCGCGTCACGTCACTAGGTCGATAAAATTTTACTGTCCAAGTGACGTAAAACACCCCATTTCAGATATATGAAGCTTAGCTTATCTTTGTAATTTTTTTGAGTATTAGATTTAAAAAAAATGCATTTAATAAATTTTTTATAATCTAAATTACAGACTACATTTTTTGAGTAAACTAGCCTATTATGACCTTTTACTTGAATTCCATTAAGGCAAAATCACATAAATTATATTATGATTGCACAGTAATACTTATCTAAACAAATTTAGGCGAGTGTACAGGATAGTAAAATTGTATAGAGCACATACCTGGGCTTGGCACACCGCCTATTGAGCGGCATGTCGCTGACGTGGTGGAAGAACTGCCGCGGCGGCAGTCGGTGGCGCAGCCGCTTCAGCGCCTCCTGCAGCTCCGCGCGGCTGAACGCCTCGTGGTGCAGCGCCTGAGCAGGGACGAAATCAACATTTAGTAACTAAACCATTAGACAATTTACTATTTTTTTTTTCGGTAATCATTCTGGTCTGGAGCGGTGGTAGCTCAATAGTAAGGACACGCGCCTCATAACCGAATGGTGCGTGCGGGTTCAAACCCGAGCGCGTATCTCTGGATTTTACAAAAAAAATATCCCACTAGCTCGGCGGTGAGGGAAAACATCGTGATGAAACCTAAAAATTCAAACGACTTTGGATACTTTGATTGGTCTGGTTCCCCTATCTTTAGGAGGACGAAATAGATATTAAGTGGAAGTGGGCGTGGCATTGAAGCCCCAATACTGAGGGACAACGCAAGATCGCTTGTCAGTGCCATCACAGTACTGTTTTGTCATAGCGTCACACTGAACGGCTGTAACGATTTTACTTTTTTTTAGTTACGCTGTATTTTTTTATTCTAGAGTGCAAAAATTATAGTAGAAAAAAATTTTTAATTATGGAGGCATTTTGTACCATTTTAAACCAATTTTTGTTAAAATTCCTTAAAATATTAAATAATTTCGATTCTCTCGTAACTTAATAGAATATTAGCTAAAAACAAGCTTAACTCTTTTATATTAAGTATATTTTGCCTTAACTATATTAAACAATTTCTTATCGAAAAATCCGCGCTAGTCATTTAAGGATGTAGTCAGGTGATGTTTTGACTTTATCGTATTCGTTTTCACACGTGTAAAATTTTGTTTCTTAATATCGATCTTGTGCACAAACAATCAATGTCTATTATATACGATTATTATTGTATTTGTGTGAGTTGGCTTCATCGGTTACCATACTAATTTCCTGAGATACCATTTCTACTAGTTTTTTTTCTGTTCCATGGCTAGGAAGATGATGACTCCAATCAGTAATTGTTTTAAGCCTTATAGACGTAAGTACTCTTAGTTAATTAATAAAACGAGGTTAATTTGAAATAAACTACCTTCTCCACGAGCCAGCAGTGCAGCGACAAGGGATCGACGGGTGAGTCATGCTCGCAGTCGTCGATCGGCGCGTGCGCAGGGACTCGCAAATTAGCTCCGACTCCGTTACATAGCGTTTTTGATGCTGAAATAAAAAACACAATAATTACTTTCACACAATACCAACATCAGCCCAGGTCCAAACATTTAAGGACAATATCACTACATAGTATAAAACAAAGTCGCTTTCCGCTGTCTGACTGTCCCTATGTATGCTTAGATCTTTAAAACTACGCAACGGATTTTAATGCGGTTTTTTTAATAGATAAAGTGATTCAAGAGGAAGGTTTTAGTATATAATTTGTTAAGTTTTTGTATACATTAGCTAAAATATAACGATATTTGTTGGGGGTGTCGGAAAAAATAAGCCGTCTGGGAGCTTTCAACGAAAACGCTGCCTAAATAAACTCTTTGACATATAACAAAATAATGTATGGTGCAATTGTGTATCTTTTATAGGTCTACAGAAAAGTCCGCGATAGCATATGTTTATCTGTTAAGGATAACATACTATATCTATTTTAATACTTAAAAAAATGGGCAATTATAAAGCGGTAATTGGAAAACTATTTACAAAAATAATCCTTATCATTTTAAATGTTACTTGGCTTGAGCATTTCATGAAGATAACTTTTTCCCTTTGCACCATGCAAATTAAATGAAAACGTTAGAAAATCAAAATATTGCCAAACGAAATTGATTTTGTGACGCCGTGATTCGACCCGTGACCAGCTTGTCCGAGCCGGGAGAGTCTAGTTTGGGTAAGGTATCAATGTATGGTGGAATCGTATATCTTATATATGCCTACAGAAAAGTCCGCGATGGCATATGTCTAAATGTGTAATATGTTAAAGATAACTTCGGAAAAAATAAATGTCCACCCGTGCGACGCCAGGGCGGGCCGCTAATGTATTATAATTTGTTATGAATCTTTATAAAGTTACAAGACCATAACAGGAACACCAATAATATTCGACGGTAACTGGTATGTATGATGATGTCCCATTTTAGTCAGACGTAAACTTGGTGGTGAAACGGTTGATGATGTATTGCTGGAACAGACGACCAGATTGCACCATGTATTAACGGTGATGTTGATCGCAGAGCTTGTATGAAAAGTTTCATGAATGTTGAAGAAGCAAGTGAGTTGTAGGACCGTGCCATATGGCGATCGGTTCTCTCTGCCTACTCCTAAAAAACACAAAACTGCATACAAGCGGGGAAGTTATTTCCGAAAGATTTTGTCAGTAGATTGGTCCCTGGAAATTCGCTGATCGCCCCCTCTTCTTAGGAGTACGTATCGCAACAAATAATGATCAAATGTGACGATAAGAAGACTTTATTTGTATATAGGGTTCGCGTCTCACCGGAGTCGAGCCGTTAAGGGCGGTGGTAGCTGGCAGTATGTGCAATGGTAAGGACACGCGCCCCTTAACCGAGGGGTGCGGGTTCAAACCCTGGTCCGGACCTCTGCATTTTTCAAATCTATATACATATGTGTATGTATATAGATTTGCAAAAACCCAGAGGTAGGTATTTCCCTCACCGCTGAGCTAGTGTTCTTAATAAATACGTAATTATACCACTAGCTCAGGGGTGAGGGAATCAAAATCAACAGCTATGGATGTGTAAAGATGATCCAAAAATTGTCTGGTTCCCCTATCTAAGGGTTACGAAGGTCAGAAAGGCAGTCGGCGGATCAACGTAATTACCAGACTCGCTAAATCCTGGATCACGGTCTAAGCGGACCCCGCCTAAGCACTAAGCACAGGGCATAACGCTAGGATGATGACGATGGCTCACCGGTGTCGAGCGCGCGCAGTATCTTGGCGGGCAGGTCGCAGGCGGACGGCATGGGGCTGAGCAGCACGCCGCGCAGTCGCTCCAGCGCGCGCGCCGCGCCCGCCGCCGACGCGCCCGCCGCCAGCTCCGCCTCCACGCTCTCCAGCGTCGCTGCGCGCTCGCTCAGCTTCTTGATCGACAGCAGCAGCTTGTGCCGCGCGCCCTTCGTCACCCCTGACACATTTTGACACATTACACCAATTGGAACCATGATATGTTAGATGTTTGATACTATGAAGCCGGCATAAACAACCGGCCGGTCTAATAGTAAGCGAGTCTTCGAGAGGAAATGCAGCGAGTGGAGTCGCTACTTTACGGGTTTTGGCTGAGAGAATCGAAGTGGACTAGTCATGCTAAAACCATGCAGCAGCTTTTCAGCATAGCTCTATCCTAGAGTTAGTTCTTAGACAATACATATACTTTATCGCCAAACGCCCTTTATTCACATAGCATTTTAGTCTACTACTAAAGAATGGGTAAGGTACTCTTTATAACCAAAACTTTGTTAACTTGATGATAACACTATGACTTAGTAACTGTGTGATGACAATTAAAAAGTTTATAAAATTAAGTCACTGAAAATAAAAACTCACCTAACTCCTCCAGATACTTTTCATCTATCGCCATCATTTGCTCATATGTAATATTCGTAAATAACCATACGTATTTGTGTAACCTCAGACTCTTTAGCCACTGTGCAACATTAGACATTCCCGGATGTTCCGTAAAATTATTACATTTAAGCTCATCTAGTCGCGTCTCACTTCCTGTCGTCCCATACATTATGCTAATAGGCCTTATTTGACCTAAACTATGCTCACTTGAAAGTGAAAAACTTCGCGGTTTCTGCACAAACGGTTCATCGCTTAGATTCTCAGCAGAGGAAGACATATGCATGAAATTTGTTGAAGGTGGTGTCAAACTGTTCGATCTCTGTGACTTTGGTTGAGAAATAGCAACATCAAAATTCAACTTTTCGCCTTCTAAGCTAAGATCTACATCTCTGCCATTCTTAGAAAATGATTCTTGTAAAAGATCTGTATAGCATGTGTCTAATGTATCAATCATTCCCCTAAAATCAACATTCTTTCCAATAGTTCTCCTGAAACTATTGCTTGTACCCCAAATATTTGAGTCTGGCAGAAGACAGGGTTCTATCCTTTGTTGCCATACTGATTCTGTATTTCGATTGCCAGATATGTGGTTTTCTAGATAGCGTAGCCATTGTGTCAAAGTACTGTAAGTAGAAAACATTAAATCCTTTAATATGATTAAACAACCAAATAATTTTTACTTAAAATATTATATTTTGTATTGATATTAGTATACTATTTTATCTTTATTTAGCATATTTAATCTTCCTCATGGCTGTCTAACTAATTAACAAGGCTTACCAAAAAACAAGGAAAAAAAATTTTACTATATTGAAGACAATGATAGTCATACCTATCTATGTAACTGTTAGTCCGGATAAAACATTCTACTTAACTGTTAGTCCGGAGAATTTATTATTATTTACCTAAGTATTATGAAACGAAATAATTTTGCATTACAATTTAATCAATTTACCTTTGGTCTTGGTGAGTCAGAGCTGGATGCACCAACAAATAAGACAACAATTGCCGGCATAAGTCAGGGGCTACAGAGGATCGCCTGGGAGCGTCGACACAGCGCTGGACCAGTGCTGGAGCCGCAGTCATGTACACATCTTTTGCTCTCTCATTGTCATTCCTCAGGAGGGGAAGTAAGGTCAACAGCTGTGACAGCTGTTCCCCTCCTGATAACAAAAAAAAGAATGTTTTATTTAACTTATTTCATAAATTTTCACAATCTTTTAATGAAGCAAATATTGGTAGATTATTGGACACTATAATTAAGTTATTCTAAATATATTTTTGGGGATAATATGATTTTGCATTAATAGATTTTGTCATTAAAATAAACCTTCAAATTAGACCTTATGTTAAGTGCGGTATTACACTATCTAATGACAATATAAAATTATATATATACATTATTACTTACTATTTTAAAATATAAATAACTACTTAGACTAAGTCATCACCATTCTGTAAATAGGGTAACGTCTAGGCCTTTGCTCATTAGTGGGATTGAAACAGCTGGGTGTAAAAAATTGTAAAAGATTAATTGGTAAATCCAAACAATGATTTGATCTTACAGGATTTAAAAAAAATACTTGAAAATTAAAGAATGATATTAACAGAATTAATAAGACTTCAAAAGTACATCAAAAAGACAAAAAAAGTAAATTACTACAAAATACCACACAAAACATTAAGTTATGCACATAGATGCTATAATGGTTTGTATTACGACTTGGCAAAGATAGATTTTAGGATGGTAGAAACGAAATTTGATTGAACAAATTGTAGAAAATGTCCTAATGAAAAAGTAGAGCTGAAACAGATATACCAAACTTTAAAAAATCAGATTTTTTATTTCCATAATGATTAATTATCAGGTAAATAAAAGCCACCCATTCAGATCAAGGGTAAAGGTTAAAATCTTAGTAACTGTAGTTTATTGAAACCTACCCTCGTCATCACTATCGTCTGTCCTTGGCGTGAGGAGAGTTGCCAGCAACGTTTCATCGTTCGCGTCTCGTTCGAGGCGCTCGTCTTCAACATGATTCTGCAGAGCAGCTTCAACAGCCCGCTGGACCAGCTTCAGCCCAGGCCACGGCACCCTTCGTGCCAGAGCACATGCCAGAACTGTCTTTTCACATGCACCCCACTGCTCGAACATCCCGGCTACGCCTCCGAGCTGCTCGTAAAAGGTGCCGTTCATCTCGAAAACAGCATAGCAAACCAGTTTTATCAGATTTGTTTGTGTTCTACACGTCAAAGGTCCCTGACAGCTGATCGTCAAGGAGCAGTTCCGCCCGAATGGAGACGCTGACGCACTCAAAATGGTATGCTAGCTGATGATTCAAACGAGCGACGTAATTCGAAAACTTAATTTATCGAACAAAATAACAGGTAGGTCAAAAAACATTTCTTCGGTTGCTGTTCATTATTTATCGAAATCCAAAATGGCTGACCACAGATTAAATAGAATAGTTCTGAAATATGTGATGATACATCGACATTTATCACTTGATATTTTTAAAGCAAGCAACAAACACACATCCATTAGATCACACTGATATTAATTAAAAATGTACATTACGCGCGTCTTTGCACCAATAAAATAATGGAATGGAATGGTATCTAATGTACAATCATACTACTTATAGTAAAAACATTATACCTAATATACCTGAATTTATTAATTGTCATACCTATTACCTTACCCACTAAATTTATAATTATCTATTGATGCCACGGACTAGTAAAGAAAGAAGGACTCCGCGCTACTAACTAGACATTGAAGCTCATCAGGTGCTCCACCTTGACACGCAACATACGTCACACATTGACACAACAAGTGCACTAAATGACAGATATCCGATATGTGGTATCCATAAGTATCTCACTCACACATACATAAACGTGGCTTCACGCTATAGTATGATAGCGTGGAGTCCTTCTTTTTTTACTAGTCCGCGATTGATGCTAATTCAGAGGTTTTTAAATTCGATGAAAATTAAATAGTTTTTATGCGGAAAGCTTCCCCCTCCCGTAGTCTCCCATAGAAAACGTCCACGGAAGCCATGACGTCCTGAGCAACGCCCTGAGCCAAGGTTCAAACCTCGTTAAGGGGCGCCCTCAGTCTGTTGCCAAAATTTTAGGGGTGAGAGCTTCCCGCTCCCCCACCAGCCCGGTAGGCAGTAAAGGCCGCCACGGCCAATTACCTACCGATAATCCTCTCCATCCAAAAAAAAAAATTATGCGGAAAACACGTTCAATTCGTTTTATTGCATTTTGGATGTTTATTGATTAGTGAACTTTATTGCACAAAATTAGTCTCTTAGTTGATTGTTTTATGGTACCTATCTACTATAAAATGGTGAACCTACCTACTTATAGATATACCTAGGTTAATTTATTACCTAATGGGTGCACCGTGTATACCTACTTCTAAACAAAAAACTTGATAATTGTACATACAGCTTGCTTTTTTATTTTCTTACTGCAATACAATACCTACTTTGTTATCAACATAGATTTTTGTTCAAAATCCCTGTTAACAGTCAATATATGGATCTATTCTATTGTATTCTTCATACTACGAGAATACTTACTTGGGTCATTGTTTTAGCCGAAATAACTTTTGGGACTTATTATTTATAATACATACTTATGTAGGTAAATTGAGGTGATAAGTAAGTAAATAAAAATCGATCAAAGACTTTAACAAGTTTTTATTAGAATGCAAGTAATGCACATGCACTCACAACAACGGTTTTACGATAGATACTGAATTTTCTAACTTATTTATAGTAAACAAATGAAAATGTTTCATATCAGATTCAGCAGCTATAGTTTTAATATTTTTATGTGTTATCTCTCTTCCTGGGACTTCCTTTGCTCCGTCGTTGTCTTTAACGAAGTCCAAAATATCCTGGGACACTTTAATTTTGCACAAATTTATAAACCCAATCAAATTATGATAAGTCTCAAATGGAAAAATGCCTGGTATAATCGGCACATTGATTCCAGCTGTTTTACATCTCAATTTAAATATTTGATAGATATTAGGTTCAAAGAATGCTTGTGTCAAGATATAATTTGCCCCAGAGTCCACTTTCTGTTTCAGCTGTAGCAGCTTATCATCGTTGCAATCGGGTGAGCCAGCTACGCCTATATAAAAATAGTCTCCAGTTTCTTCTCGAATAGTTTGTAATAAATTGCCACTATTTCTAAAATCTGACAGATTAGCATTATAATTTTCTGAAAATAAACACATTTTTTTTTATTATCCATTGACAGACAGGAAAATCAATTATTAGGTATATGCTCATTACCTAGCAGAATATTCGCCTGATACTTAGGTCTACCAAATTAAAAATAAAATTTGTGGTTTGGGTAGGAGGTACATATCCCGTGTAGGGCAGTTTGTCGGATACCATGGGCTGGATCTTTTAAATAGGTAATTTTTATTATTTACGGACTTTAATATATCTACAAAAACGTTGTCTTAAATTTTCGGCCAATAGTAAAGATATTTATTGAAACAACAATGTAAATACAGATAGGTACGAAATATTGTTTGGTAAAATAAAATAAAAATATTATAGATAAGCTAGACTGGCCTAATTTGTTTTTTTTTTTCTAACAACAACTTACCTCCAAGAATAATGAAAAGATTACGAATATCATTTTCTTGTAGAAAAGCCAATAGCTGACTCAGAAAACCTTTTCTGAGTAAATCGCATGACAAATGTAAGACCACATTCTTATTTTTAGTCCTCAGGTATTTGGCTAATCGCAATGGGCCTATGTCTAGGTTTTTATTCTGGTGTGACTTGGAATGCCAGGTTATTGAATAAAAAAGTGGTTCAATGGTCAAATTTTCAATTTCCCCGACTGGTAGGTCAGGTGTTACTTCGAAAGAAAACGTCAACTGATCACTCGTATTATTTATCAAATCTGATAGTTTCGCCATTTTGCGTGTTTATAGAAATACCTGTAAAATAATACCTGTGAAATACCTGTAAAAGTAATCTAAAATAAGGCACACGCATACGTCCCTAAGTACTGACTTACTTACACATGAGTAGATGAAGTTGAAATATGATTTAAGTACATGCTTGTACCTGTTTATTACCAACAGAAAAAGGCGCGTAAAGGTACTGCGAACACCAAAACCCCAAAAGCGTCCAAATTCCTATTCAATATCAGGAAAAATCCGATAACTTTAATTTATAGTTTTATGCACGGGATAGGGAATCAGTTTAGCACCTTTTGTACACTTACCTAATGACATGTATGCAGCACTATCAAGCCATAAGAGAGACTGGACGCTAATAAGAGTTTCATTGGGTAAACAATAATTTATCATTACTTATTTATCAGCAGTATTATAATTCGCTGTTATACTGGCTGATAACACGGGGAAATATGACTGCCAACAGACATAAGTACTTACTGCAATATTACTTACTTAACTATCAGGAATCAAGATAGCAATTCGGTCACCTATAAAGAATTTTTCAATGTTTTGTACTTACTTACATCTCACAAAATCACTCTTTTAAACAAATGTCTGTATACGCAACATGACCCTACGTTTAATTCGATCTACAGCTACAGTTTTACGTACATATTTAGTACCTTCCAAATCGTATGAATAAAAAAATAGTAAGTAAGTATATTAGTTGCTACCACGAAATCATAAATTATTTTCCAGCAGGATCCCCGCCGTTCGAAAGTTTTCAGACCAATGGTATACCGCCCCGTTTATCGGTGTGTTTGTACCTTAAAAATACATTGCTAATATTTTCAATCTTTTAGTCGTACCTACCTAATATTTCATTGCAACCTACATTGATTGGATAAAATATATAGGTAATATACTAATTTATCTAATTGGAATATTAATTACGTAAATTTTATTTAAATATCTGTGTATATATCAAGGATTGGGTAGGTAATAGGTTTAGTGGTGAATAAAAGTCATATTAATAATGACGTTCTGTATTATGACTGTTCCATACATCGATTACAAATCAGCCATTGTACTTTATCACAACCAAAATCAATCTATAATAATAACGTAAAAATCATTCAAATCCACTACTTATAAGTAGTACCTAAGTAAAGCTGCTTCAAAGCCGTGTATTTAAATTTTCTAAATATTATCGTTTAGGTATATAAAATTGACTACATAGTTAATCATCTAAGGTTATTATTATACTGCGATTACCACGAACATTGCTTGATAATGACGGACTATATTACAATGACATATCACTAATCGTGTAAAAGCATCCAAACACCTAATCTACGATTGTCTAATAAACGACGTCTTATTGGAGTCTACATTAATCTTACGTATGTAAGTTATTGTTATTGTTTGGTAAAGCTTCGTGTGGATCAGCGACGAGTCTTTGATCGAAGGTGGATACCCACGTAATAATCAACATAAGTAATTATGTACCTACCTACGTAAGTAGTAACGAATATTGTATGGGTCACGTAATATATATTGTTGAAACGAGTTATACGGAATAATGTTAGCCAATTGAAAACATAGCTCAAAAATGCCAGGATCAAAAGTGACTGAATTCTCCTCAGGTATTTACGTTAGCTTTATAGTATTTCGCATGTAAATATACAAATGGTAACATACCCAATTACCTATAAATATGTTAGGAAGCTTTACTTCACTCGTTAAGAGAAGGACCCTTTATTCCCCTTAGGCCGCAATTACTCTAATTGGCTTTCTACCAATAAACAATTAACAGGTTTCTGGTTTCATGTGAGTACAGACTACATTATGTGATGATTTGGACATTATAACAAAATTATTTCAAAGTGAACGTCCTTACAATATAACAAACAGTCGTACCCGATTAGTCGGCAACCACAAACAGCGATTACATAACAACTGTGAACATTTTATCAACAAAAGTCAACAGTGGCAGATCCGGAATGATAATAAACCTACATAATACCTAAGTATTAAACTTTTTACACAACAGACTTGTCTCTAAATGGACAGTACAAGATAATTAAGTGCAGAACACCACATTTATTTTAATCACTAGCCGTTACAGCCCCGTGAGTCTAATTCAACAACAAACACTACTTATGAACTAGTTAAATTAATGGTAATTTGTTTCTGCATTTTATTTACGCCATGTCACACATGTATCTACCATTAATTACTCCCAATCGACGCGATCACACTAATGTCCGTTTTGTGATATGTCTAATTAATTCTTATACTTAAAATGACGGTTTTATGGACATGTAATTATAGAATAAACAATTTGTCGGGCTGAAGTGCAGGCTTGCTGTAGGGTAACTAATGTATTTTTTATGAGGCGTCTCTGTATCTCATATTTTTAAGGTACCTACTAGCTTTCCCGCGGCTTCACTCGCTTGGAATACGGCATGCCCGCAAGACCCTACGTTTTAAAAGCATGATAAGAAGACAGGCGCCTGCCTGTCTTCTTATCGCTCATGCTTGTGGCGTGCCCAATTTCATCGCAACTAGTTGAGCGGTTTAGGCGTGAAATCACAACGGACAGATAGACAAACAAGAGGTAGTTACGCTTAAACTGTAAGTAGGTAATCAATTAAAACTAAAACTTATTTACGTACATATTTAAAAAAATCGGTAATTTGGAAGTCAAGACAATTTTAAAGTTACATTTTTGGACAATAATAAGGTTAACTAAGGATAGAGTATGTAATAAAATATTTAATACCTCTTGGTCCTGGTAAATTAATTTAACGTATTGATAAAAAGAATATTAAGGAAAGGTAAAAGACGTTGATAATGATAATTAATTAATTGTTGATGATTGTTGGTTTTTCCCCGCAGCGCCATAAGCCCCACATTACGTTTGATTGTTTTATTTCATAGGTACATACAAAATACATAATATTACCTACAGCAAATTACTTACACACATTGATAAAAACGAGTTTGGTAATGTATCAGCGTTTTAGTTAACTTTGTTGTAGACCAACTTTAAGGTACCATAAATGAACATCGATTGTGTCGCTCCATAAGCATTTTCTTGTGTTTCAATAGCTCGAACCGCAATTTACGACGGTTAAGTTTGGTCTGAATTGACATCGAATTCAGTCTTGTCTTCAAAGATAACTATAATAGAGGTAGTTTTATTTACAAGGAGCTCCCAAAAATAGATGACCGTCACTCGAAATTTTTGACTATTAGTTATTATTATTATTAGTACTTTGTGGCATTATCTAATGTTTCCTTCGGTTCCTTAGTTCGACGGACTTTTGGCTCCGTAACAAAGCGAGATTCGGTTTGTAGTGGCAATAAAAAAGTAGAAATATTTGTATCATACTCATTTCACATTATAGTCAACAATTTGTAAGTATCGTCTAGGTGCGTCCATATGTACTTAAAACCTCTTTCGTTACATTATGTTACCTTCTTAATGCAAAACATTGCGTATTTGCTTATGTGTTATTGACTAGATAATTACAGTAGCTAGTAAAATCTTTATCAGAAAACAAATAGATCGTCATACCATGCGATCATCATTGTGATAACTAAGTAGGCAAAAAAAAGCTTATATGCAAACAAATTACAAATAAGGACAGCATCTACATGTGTATATTATGTAAGTATTTCATTGCTATCGATATACATCAACTATCGTGTGTAGTTTGATAGTCAATGATGCGTAACCACTTCGAGTGACTTTCACTTCAGACATTTACCTACTGAGCCACTGAAATGCGTTGTCGATTTTATTTCGTGATACCAATTAAGTGCATACAGTAACTAAAATTACATTAAGCTTGGGAAAATGCCAAAATTTACTTTACTCAGTTCGTCTAAGTGCACATGTTACAAGAACTTTAAATAGTTACTTCTATCAAATGGATCGATATCAGTGGATTAACCTTTTACTAAATAAATGATGAAGTCTGCGTCCTAGCCAGCATTTTAAATTACTTCCAATATTTATGTGACTCAGTTTATAAAAAATCATGTTATTTTATTGTTTAGCAACAGCTTAATCTAATTTGATATTGTCACATCGTTTATCACTAGAATTAATTAGGTATACTAGAAAGAACTACTTAAATAGACTTACGGTAGTGCTTTAAAAATTACCTAACTTTGATTATAGCAATTAAGAGGTATTATTATAAATGCGTGGGAATTCTTAAACCTCCAAAATAAAAATAAAATGGTATGTCGATAAAGAAAAAAAATAATTCCCTACTGGAACAGAATTATAGATAAACTTAAAAAAGGAAGTGTTTAAATATTATGCTAATGTGTAGGGCAGTACCATGGTAACTATATAAGAACCTAAGTCACATTATCCCGAGTGCAGAACTGACTAGAGAACTTGGCTATTTTTCGTAGTTAGTAATTTTTTATTGGGTTGAATTAAGTAAGGTCGTCCAGAATTGACGGATGCCCAACTTACTGCAACTGTAAGACTTTGGTACACAGTTCGCGATAAATGCGATTCACTTGCAATCACAAAATCGGAATAAAGATTCAAAAATCATCCTAAAACTTAAATACCTACCTCCGATCTTAATTTTCACGTATCACTTCTGCACTCGGCTCATTTGTCGGTTACACCATGGCTACCCGTGTTCTACTTATTTCATATGGACTCCATCTGCTCTGTCAGCTCCAGGATCGGGCTCTCGCTAAGTGGCAGCATGCTCGCCGTTGGAGGCAGGCTATGTCCTTGCCAATTTTGCTGTAATAGATACAACTTTCATTCATGTGTCATGTAGGTAAGATCTCTATACAGTGTGCCGTCCAGTACTGTAATGGGTAGCAGCAGACAATGCATTTTAGCAAATAATCACGGTCTACGAGATGATTTTTCTTGTTCACACTAAACAATATTAAGCGCAATACACACTAAAGCGGGTCTACACCCGCCGAACTTTTTGTCAGCGGCAGTTGGCGGCTTTATTAATTGTAGCTTACGTGTTGCCAGGCAACTGAGCATGCATGCGTACACAAGCCGCCGACATGCCGCTAACATGTCGCGCGGGCTCATGTCGCCGACATGGTTATTTTCATACAGGCCACCGGGTTGTGACGGCGCGTATTGCGCTTTACGCTGTATGATCTTAGCACTCGATTAGTAGTGACGATAAGCTAGTTCACTCATCTTTTTTTTATAGTCCGTAAGTTAGATTATCAAAAAAATATGAATAGATTGAATAAGATACAGCGCTTCAAAGTTCTGAAATGGGGCGCTTAACTTCACTTGGACGGTAAAGCTTACGAATGACGTCACGAGGTACTTTAACGCTGTATCTTCATATTTAGGTTTGTTTAACAAAAGCAAAAATACGTAAGCATATTTTTTTTGTAATCTCAATCTATAAAGCTTTTTTAATAAACTAACCTATTGTGCTTAACAATGGTAGCATTTTGGACCACAAGCTACAGCGTATCATCAGCCGGGCACGAACGTAAAGCTCGAGATCATATTTTTGGCATTCGTACGTTTGTTGGGAACGATGTCTATCATGCAAACATACCAACAAACCAATTATATAACAATGAACTACTTATTGCGTATTGAATTATATTATTCAATTATTTTGTAAGTCGTATGCATACTAGGGCTCTGACATTAAGAAGACCATGAATGCACCCATCAAAACTTTTCTATAATGTGCTCGTGCTCAAATACATACAAAGCAGAACAGTATGAGTAAGGGTGAAAAATAATTCAGTGCTTACTTAAACAAAGTTACAAATTTTATAAGAATTATATTCTTAAAATTGTATATGTGATACAAAAAAGTTTTCATTGATTGTTATTAAGAGCCCTGGATAGAACTAAGTCATACATCTTACATTTTTCAAATCATTGACATTGATTTCGTAATTATAATGCAGTTAACTGCGCCAATGATATTATTTATTGTGGTTTTCTGGTCATATATTTTCATGCATACCTACGTGCATAGGTTCATCAAAACTTCTTATTTTAATATTTGATCAAAATTCATGCAGCTATTTTATCTACTGTAGTAAAAACTTCAAACAAAATAAAAAAAGGGTGACGAAATAAAACAAACAACTTATAAATTTTACAATTACTTGTATTTAAATAAACTTGGTTCTAAGTAAAGCTATCACATCTTACTTATATAATTTTAGCAAATGATAAAAACTATACAGACTTTCACATAATAAAGTACCGAGTCATAAATAATATATAGATATTTATCTTAACATAATGGAGTAAAAAAAACAATAGATATAAAATATTATTAATATTATATGTACGTAGGAACATTTTCGAGTGATGCTTGCTGTGGTATATACAGGTAAAAGTAGTACATTGGCAAGTAGATTAGCAAATATGGAATTATGCTTCAACCTGTATAACAATATAATGTAACTATTAAGAATTAACAATATGAGTGTATTACCGAATAAATACGGTTTAAATTAATATTGAGTGCAAGTATCATTATATTACATCTATCGAAAGTTTATTTAAAAGTTTTTATAATCACTTGAAAATTTATTACAATTTTCTGCCGGCAGTAGAATATATCATAAGTAGGTATGTATCGTGTTATAATTCAATTTAATGCTATAGTGTAATACAAATTTAAAATCGCTAATTATTGTCATGCACTCTAATGAATCAATATGCCAACATAATAAAAATCTATGTATGTCGCCAGCATTATATGCTAATATACCTTACGATTACAAACTATAATGAGACCAATTGCCGATCTAGCGTATGTTTCAGCATGTGAAGATTGAATTTTAAAGCTAAGTTTACGATCTTACACTGCGTGCACACAATAAAATTGACACTACCAATTCTACAGCTCTACAGTACTTGACATGGAGGTCTACTAGTTGATCTGTTGGAATACCTGAAAGCAGGGCTGCGGCTGGAATAGGCTGGTGTTCCACTGCGCCGGCCACAGCGCCGGCTCGGCCGCCGCGTGCGCCTCGGCCTCGCCCTCCCGCGCCTCCCGCGCGCCCTCGCGCCGCCCGCCCAGCTCCGAGATCTGGCAAGCGCTCTGCAGGTTCGACGGCAAATTCGACCAGTTCTCGCTCCCCAGCCGGTCCCTGTTCATTATACTTATTTCCATTGATCCCTGATATGCAAACTTGGATAGATCCTCCTGAGTTTCATCCACCTTCGGCTTGGTCGCTCTATTGGGACCCTCCACGATAGCTTGGAAAGCGAGCAAATCCCTGTTCTCCGTTTCTGTCAGCGGCAGAGGTGGCAAGACCTGTTGCTGTTGCGCTATTTTGTAGCTTTGCTGCCTGAGCATTTGTCTCCTGCTGAGGCCGACTTGCAAGTTGTGGAGGGGTCCCATATCGTGTGCGGTAACGTTGGGGGGAGTCATCTGCTTTTGTAGCAGCTGTCGTTTCTGCTGGAACAGCCTGTGCTGCATGAGCTGCTGCTGCAGGGGCGGCTTGCTGCTCTGGGAGACCGAGGCTGTGAGCGGCAGATCCGACGGCTCCTGTAACTGAGCTACCATTTTCGGGCTAGCAGGCATCGGCGGCGACGTACTCGAGTAATTAAACGTCTCCGGAAGACTAATGCGTTTGGGAGTTGGAGTCTTCGTTTCCAAATAATGTGGAGTGAAATTAGCTGCGAACTGGTTGTGCTGGAGTTGCCTTTGCGTCATTTCCTCGGCTGGAATTGTAGATTGATATTGAGTTTTTAATTTCTGAGCCTCTTTTTGAACTAAGTGAAGTTCTAGTACACCTTTGGCCTTGCAATTTTCATTCAGTCGTTGACTATTAAAAGCTAAACTATTCTTTTGTGATTCATTGGTTTGTGCAGCTTGCTGAGCTACTAAGCCGTCGCTGGCACGGCGTCCTTCTCTAAAGTCGACGGGACTTCGTGTTATAGCTCGAGTACAGTTTTTATTTGCTGACTGATAGTTCAACGGATTATGCCGAGCGATAAAACCGGTGCCACTAGTTTTATTATTGTATGAAGATATATAGACACAGGGATGCATCGGGCTAGTATTGACCAGTGAACTATTCTCGTATGCTAATTTATCTTCATTAGAAGTGCAGCTGGGTAAACTACTGGCCAATTCGCTTGAACAGTCAGATAGTTGATAATCCAAACTCTCAAACGTTGAGAAATTGCTCTGGGATGAATCACAGCTAAGATTCTGACTCAAACTTTTGTTATTGAAGAATGTAACGACTCCGCTGCTTGAACTAGAGCTAGCATAGGAACTCAGTCGGTTTTGTACCCCACTGGGGACGCTCGCTACGTCTTCCATGTCTGTCTCACAACCTTCATCAGTGGAGGACGAATACTGTTGTTGAAATTTTGTAGTTTCAGTGGTATTGCTTTGAAGGTTTTGTGTATACGTCTGACCAGTGGTGTATCTGTTTAG